>CM068380.1:86757958-87320458 GCA_034770075.1 Aralia elata
TAATTAACCTTATTCAATGTCCTAGCCTCCTTGCTGCCACGCATGCATCACTAAATACTCTGATATAAATTTGAAAAGAAAAAAAAATTATCATGTCTTATTATCAATATTCCTTTAATTATCCACACACACACACACACATATATATATATATATATATATATATATTTATTGCATCAAGCTTGAAATGATGCAAAGCGAAACTCAATTGCCACCATAGATTGTGTACTTTCCGACCCTTTTATCACAATTAATTAAGTTAGCTTAAAGGATACATTCCAAATTCATAGGCATCCTAATTCTACACCTTTCGTGTTTGAACAAACACTTAGGCTATGTTTGTTTGCAAGGATTACACTTGGGATAGGACTATTAATCCCAAGTGTCTTGTTTGTTTTTAAATTTGAGCTTGGGACTATTAGTCCAAGGATTATAAAATAGCTTAAGATGAGGGATTATTTAATACCATGTCTAGCTAGGTATTATAATCCCATCATGAAGGATTAAAACATAACATGAGATTATTTTAAGTTATCCCATAAATAATCCCATGAAAAACAAACATGTGATTAGGACTATTTAATCCTAGGATTAATAGTCTTGGGATTATAATCCATGGGATTATAATCCTTGCAAACAAACATGGCCTTAATGTTACGTTTGGATTGTATGAATTAAGATATGAATGGAATAATTCATTCTCATGAAATAAAAAAAAATTATGTTTGGTTGTTTTATTTTAATGGAATGAATCATTTTCATTCTTCCTAAATTTGTGAATTTTATTTCTTGAGAGAGGGTATAAAATGACTCATTCTAGTCATCATTTCATTCTCTTCTCTATTTCATACTATTATCAATTATATTCCTTCAATCCAAACGTAACATAATGTTATGTTTTGATTGCATGAATAAAGGTAGTAATGGAATGACATATTCCCATGAAATAAAAAAAATTATGTTTAATTGTTCCATGGTGGCAATTGAGTCTCATTCCTCTTAAATTTGTGAATTTTATTCTTTAGAAGAATGTATGAAATTAAGCATTCCACTCACCATTCTATTTTTTTTTTTTTCATTTCTTCAATTCAGACATAACATAGTTAATACTTCATCATATCCCTGCTAAGACTCCATCTAACTAATCTTTTAGATTATTATATTTCATTACCATGATTACTTCACCCATGTTCCACCTTGGCATATATAAAATTATTAATAATCTTTTTATTTCACAAGAATATATAGTCCTATTTATAAAATTAGCAAATATTAAACATATATTTTTATTTTATATATATATACCCTTAAAAATAAGTAAGTTTTTAGTTTAATAGTAATATGATACTAAAATTATGAAATCAAAACTGGTAACATTGTATTTGTTTATATTACTGTTAATGATAAATAAGCCTTTATTTGTTTAGCGAAGGGGTGTATCTTAACATATTTCTACACGGCTATATAAGATTAAGTCTTCAGCCATTGAGGGACATGTCTAACGAATCTACCATGAGGTGTTGGACCACGATTCATGTCGGACCAAGCACGTTCCATCAAATGAGTGCAGTCCAAATAAGTTGAAACAATTACAAGTGCCATATAAATTACTCCCTTCTTTCCCTTATATAAATCGTTTAAAACATAATTATACATATTAAAAAATTTCATTAATTTTAATATCATTTAATTAATATTAATTTAAATTTTTATTATTATTCATGCATTAATTAATTATTTTTTATTCTCTCTCTTTCAATTATTTTATCTTTTTAAAGATAAAATAAATTAAAAAAATATTTTTTTTAAAATATATAAAAGGTCTTATATTATAAATAAAATTATTTATATAATAGAAATGAGGGAGTAATATAATTTCTGATCTATTGTGATTGTTGAACTCGATTGACCCCCCACAAAAAATGTTACACATGGTATTTCAGGTTTGGCTGGGGGCGCATACTAAAGCTCATGAGCCGACAAAAAGCTTAAAGCTAAAATGTGTTTTCAGCAAATTGTAGAAATAGAAAGAGTTGAGAAGAAGATGGAAGAGGCAATCATTATACTGGTTGACTAAACCAGCATTCCTTTTAAGAGAACATATATATATATATATATATATATATATATATACATATACACGGTCTGGATCTTAAACTCACCCTTATCCGGCTCATCTCCCTTTAGCGACGAATCTGGTGATGGTTTGGTCATACAACCGTCGTCTATACTTTAAGCGACGCTATATATTGTCCGTCGCTAAAAGTATAGACGACGGTTGTATGACCAAACCGTCGTCGGGTCGGTCGCTAAAGGGGGGTGAGCTTGGAGTGAGCCGGATAAGGGTGAGCTTAAAAAATGCACTATATATATATATATATATATATATATATATATATATATATATATATAGGATCTGATAACCTATTAGCATGAATACTATTTCAACAACCATAATTTATATTATTGATCTCGAGATTGGATGGCTTGAATTGAAGTCAATTTTTTCCCTACTGCTAGAGGGTCTAGCGTCAGCAACATTACTTCTAACAGCACGATTGATTATATTTTTGCCCCTCACAATGCAAATATCTTTTACGCTACATTGTGTGTCGCTACAAACTCTGGTGACAATGTAACTTATTTACTCATATATATAACTAGTTAGTCAATTAATTCTGCAAAAGAAGGACAACCCAATCAAATAATTCCTCCCACTAAAAACAAGAGAAAAAATTAATAAGATAATCCCCCCATTCCAAAATTATTTTTGAGATAAATTTGTTAAATAAAGATTTTTGTGGAAAATTTTATATCTAACATTGGCTAGAAAAATATTAGTATTATACTCGTAACATTAAAATACTCAATTAACTAAGTATAAAAATAATGACACGTTAGCAATTTCATTTGCAGAATTCCTCCTTTAGTGGGAGAAATTTTCTGATTGGGTTGTCCTTCTTTTGCAGAATTAATTGACTAACTAGTTATATATATGAGTAATTATGTTACACTGTCGCTAAAGCTCGTAGTGGCAGGCAGTGTAGCGTGAAAGATGTAATCAGAGTAATCAGTCGTGTTGTTAGAAGCAACGTTATTGTCGCTAGAGCCTCTAGCGATAGGAGAAAAATTAGCTTCAATTCAGGTCATCCAATTTCGAGATCAACGGTGTAAATTATGGTTGCTGAAATAGTATCCATAACAATCGGTTGTCACGGATGAAGATCCATATATATATATATATATCATGATGATGATGGTGATACCAACTATTCAACCAACACATTTTTGATAAGCTATTCATGTAAGATAAGTTTGGAATTCGTATGAGATACGAGTTATTTTTTTTTATATTTTTTACTTATCAAAATAATTTAATTATATGTTTCCTTTTTATATTATTATATATGTATATATGATATTAATATTTTTTTATGATTTTTATTTTATTTTATTGTGAGATTCATACATGTATGTATATATACATCAAATTATAATTATATTCATTGAATTTAAATATGTACTCCCTCGGTTCCGTTTTATTAGTCGTTTTAGGAATTTTTTTTCATTCCAATTTAATAGTAGTTCTCTAATATCTAGAATAGAAAATTATAGTACCCCTAATTCCTCTCCACTTTTCAAAGAAATTTATTCCCATAAAAACACTACTTACTCCATTCTATTTCCTCTCTCTTATTTAAGGTTTATCATTTTTTAGGGATTACAACATTATTGCTCCTCATTAATCTCTTTTTTTTTCAGACAGATTATGAAGAGTTTTCTCTGCAGTTCGGATTGATTTCATTCATCAAAAGTTCTTGATTATTGTCCGAAATTTCTTCAAAACTCGCTGGAATATTCAAATCAATTTTTGGTATTCTAGCCATATTTGATCAGCTATGTTTTGTCTATTCTTTCTTTTGCTTTTGTATTGAGAATCCATAAACAATAACAACCTTATATAGAACAAAGATGGAGGGAAAGCCAAAACAAAGGAAAAAAAATTAAAAAAGCATCCGCTACAACCCCTTTGATACTTTTGAAATTTTGAAGATTGATTATGGAGTGATTTTAATTAATGACTTAATAATAGAGAAGAGAGAGAGTGAAATAAAAGGAGAAAGATGAGAAGGAGAGATACACTTACAGAAAGAAAAAGACTAGTCAGTTTGCATGGGAGAAGAAGAGAAAAAATTGTTTTAATTAACGTTATTGTATTTGAAGCTTAATTGAAGGAGAGAGACTACCCGCACATAAAGGACAAATATGAAAATTGGAACCTATATTAATTATAAAGTAATGATATCCTTAATATGTGTGTTTTATCTAATAACGACTAATAAATTGGAACTGAGGGAGTATTATTATAATTATGTAATTTGTATTTAAGAATTATAAGTTGATGTTGAAATTATCCTTGAAATGATCAACCAAATTAATTTGGATAAGATCTCCTCTTAACTTGTTATACACTTCTATTTATTGATTGATTGATAAGATTTTAAAATCCTTAAGAAGAAAAATTTGGAAAAGAAACCAAATTCGTGTCCAACAAACGTATATTAGAAATTAATAAATGTGTATCCCTTTCTCATATTATTAAAAGTTTGCATAACATTCAGAGAGCTATATATATATATATATATATATATATATAGTCAAAAGGAGTTAGTTGAGTTTTAAGCAAACGCCAATGAAACTATTCACGTTCCAAAATTCCAAGTTAGGAAAGTATGGTGGCTCACAAAACTATTCACATTCAATAGTTCCAGGTTAGGAAAATTAATTAATAGCCCAAGAATTTGAAAAAATGTGTAATTTAAGAAAAAATGAATAAACATCAATGCGTCAGTAGCAATAAGAGAGCAACTATGATATTATCACGAACACCTCAAAACAATTTTCAGCATAACACCATTCGTCGTGTAAATGTAAATCCTATATTAATTAATTAATTGCATATAGAAGAAGAAATGCAGAAAGATGTATAAATTCGTATTTTTATCCAACTTCATATTGGGTAAGTACTGGGCAGGCTACTACCATCCTCGAAAGTAATAAGTAAAGATCAAAACAAACTTAAAACTAGTTGGGCCTTAGTTGTCCATAAAGTGACTTGGCAGAGCTCAAAGTAAAGAAATGATATACTAATTGTATAACCAAATTAAACTTTGAAACTACAGCCCAAACTGGTAAAGCTCAAATCAATCTGGCCGACGAAAATCATGCTCTTTATTATTTTGGAATATTTTGAAATCTAAAATAAATGTATATTTATTCACAATTCAATTACAAAAATCATAAACTTCTTAAAGATACTACTAATAACAAGATTTCGTTCTCTCAAAAAATAAAATTAATGGCATTGATTATAATGTTTTAAAAAAATTGATCAATTGATCATATATTTTGGAAAGTAAGTATTATTTTTTATAAAAAAAATTTTAAATTAAATATAAATAACTTTTTATATCCAGTCCCACTCTGACATCCCATTACACCAAAATGATCGAAACATTTCACATCGAATAAATTAACATTCATATAGACCAATAGATTATTCCGACTACAAACAAACTCGACTTAAGTTTGCAGGATCTACATTAAAACAGACAACCCAAAAAAGATTCTAAATTTATAGAGTACTGTAGAACAAGGCTTAATGGAAACTAAACTATATCTATATTTCTGTTGAGCTGATCAGGCCACAGCCTTCTTAGATTTCTTGGCAGCAGGGGACTTTATAGACTTGGGTTGCTTGGCCTTTGCCTTAGTTGGTGCCGCTCTCTTCTTCGTCTTCTGCACAGGCTTTGCTTTTGGTTTTGCTGTTGCTGCCGCGGCCGCCGCCGCCCTGGTCTTCTTCACCGCTGATTTCCCCTTGGAAACACCTTTTGCTGCACCTGGCTTAACTTGTTCCGGCTTCTTCGTCTTCGCTTGAAGAGCTTTTGGAGCCTTCGTTGTGGCTTTGTCCTTTTTACCAGACTCGGACAACTTGTACGAAGCCTTTACTTTGACCAGTTTTCCCTTAGAAGCAGATTTCTTCAACTGGAGGCCTAAAATTTTCCTGAAATTCGCTGGTAGCACCGCCTTGTGCTTCTCTTCCATGTACTTGGCGATCGCATAAGGACTTGAACCGCTTTTCTCCTTCAATGCCAATACAGCTTCCTTGATCATCTGCAATTCAAATCCATGCCAAATTTCAGATACCGATCAAATTAACAATTAATTCTCGACATATTATCCCATACAAAGCTAAATTTTGAATCGATTATGGAGATAGATCTAATTATGATGATATCTTGACGGCTCGACTCGTTGCAACGTCTTCAGTAGGCAGAAAAATTAACAGATTATTTGTGCAAAATTACTGAAATGAATTGAAATCATGAACGAATATAACAACTATACATACAAACCTAAAGGCACATATATAAAAACACGTATCATGCTCTTCAATCTTGTCTTGATTATATGGTGTTATACCTCAAAGTACGGAGGATGAGACGCATTTTTGACGGATTTAGGCTTCTTTTCCTTTGAAGCCTTGGGTTTTTTCTCCTTCACGGCCTTCTCCGCTGGCTTAGACGGCTCCTTAGCCGCAACCTCCGTCCCAACGGCGACGTTTACATCTTCTTCGGTGATCGACATCAGGAAACACACGATACTGAAAACTCAAAGCAATGGTATAAGTATAACTAAACTGCTCAATTTCTGAAGTGCCCGACTCTTGACTGTAATCGAAATGTCCCTTTCGCTATTTATAGTGAGAATGCAGATGGTAAAGATTACCCGACTTCTGATTGGTCAATTGGACATCACACGGATCGCAAACTTTTATGAAGAAAAATATGGGCAGTACACGTGGATTTTAAATTATCGTTGATTAATTTCTAACTCGGATATGGATGTGATGTGCCATTCTTATCGTATCTGGTAAAATTGCTTGGATGGTTTGTTTCTTTTTCCTACAATAACAATAACAATGGTGTGTGTTTTCTGGCTGGTTTGGTGAGTAAGTTTCATTGAACTTGCTTTGTTTCTTGCTACTATAATTTCTGAGTTTGGAGATGACAAAATTTGGATTATAATGTGGGTTGAATTAGCGAGAAAGGTTGAGATTTGAATGTGTTTTAGAAGCATCAAATCAACATGTTAATTTTGTGCTTTGCCTTTTTTAACTCCTCGGTATTTTATTTTTCCCAAAATAATATTTGAAGGGAAAAATTTTCTTGCACTGAAAAAGAAATTTTTTTTCCCTGAAAATATTGTTTTCCATTTGTTTTTGTGTACCAAGTTTTATAACCCGGTAGGCTCAAGAGATAATGAGGTAAGTTTTAAAAATGACATGTTTGAGAATCATAATATTATTTGTTTAATTTCAAATTAGAAATCATTATAATATGTTATTTTAATTTACTAATTAATATATTAGAAAAAATATGTATTTTTTTATCCAATAAGATAGCGTTGCGTTGACAATCTTGATTTACCTCATTCCAAATTCTAGTTATTCATATTTTGGTAGTGAGAACATATTCTCCTCATATAATTGATTCAAGAAAACATGTTAGTTCATATTGAACTTGTAGAATTTTTTTGTGTATAATTTGGTGGGTGGGTAAGTAGTCCTATTTATAATGTATTATTTAATTAGATTCATGAATTATGAAAAATAATACAAAATACTAAAGGCTAATGCTTAGTGACACAAAATATATTGTATTTTTAATAATAAATGCGTATTAAAATTTTATGTAAAACTTATTTTTTGAGATGTTAAATTAACTTTCCGGGAATCTCACAATTTATGATCAAAAAGGTGAAAAAAAATTAAATTATTCAATCATCAAATTTAAACTATTGAGTTGACTTATAATCAACTAAATGACAGGATTCTTATCTTGATATTGATGATTGATATTGATATTGACATCCTTAATATTAACGAGATGCATATTTTACTATATTTCTCTTTAAAAAAAATAACAATAAATCTCATATTAATGTAAGAAGGATAAATGATAAATTTAGTGCGTAAAAATATATAGTTATCCGGTAATTAAACTATGATAATCAAACTGTATTAAATTGGCGTTGGGCCTCACCTGACCTGCCATTAGTTAATACTCCGTTACAGGCAGCCAACGCGGTCTAAAACAAAACGTGTTGTCAAGTCAAGACAAGACAACTAGCAGCTGACCCGGTAATAAAGTCAAGAAGCCTGCAAAAAGACAGCACCTGATCCCAAAATTCCAAACGGCGTTGTTTCAACGTTTAGAATAAGAAAACGCTGTCGTTTTCCCCTCTGTCCCAATCTGATTGTCCCCAAATTGCACAAAAAAATAGAAACAGAGGCATCTTCCCCCAACAACTCTCCATACTCATCTGCCAAGCACCAAAAAATAAAAATTTTAGAAAAAAAAAAGCTCCCTGCCTGCCCGTCCGATCTTCTCCCTCTCTCCCTCCGGTAAGCATCATCAACTCTTTGTTTTCTTTGATTTTATCTTTCTATTCTTGTATTTCTACATTCGATCCTTTTGATCTCTTTCTAGTTTCCTCGCTTCTTAGCTCATGGTTTGTATGTTTCGATTTGAGGACCCCTCAACTTTATGTGTTGTATATCCAAATCTATTTTCTGTCCGATCTCTGGTCATCAAGTTTCTCATGTCTAATGAGTTGTTGATTTTGATACCCTTTTGTTGCAAGTTACCTCTGATCCTGATTATTACAATAGATTCTTTAGATGTTTGGCGGTCACTGTTTAGTTGGGTTTTAATCTGGCTTTTTTGTTCCAAGGAATTGCAAATGTCTTAATTGCATCATACAAGCTCAAGAGGGACCTTTGTTTTGCTCTGTGGAACTAGCTTGGCTTACCTACTACTTGTGAAATTAGTAATCTACTTAGCTTCGGAGTTAATGAAACCGAATGGTTTTATTCTGTTAAATATACCTTGGCGACATTCTTTATTAGATTTAGCTTTTGCAGCTTAGTTCCCCCCTCATTTGTTTATGCTTTCTTGTTTGTTGGGTGAGAGTATACATAGAGGACGCTGCCTCTGTTAAATGCTCTAACAAAGAATTATAATCTCGTTCTTGGTCCCTTTGGCATTCTTCTATGTACTTATATGTAGAAGAAAATTAGAAAATCTCACCTCATGTGCCCTCTCTTGCGTTTGTAAGTGCCAGACAAATAAACAAATCATTTATTTGCTTTTGCCTAAAAGTGAGTATAAGAACAATTTAGTCTGCCAAACTTTTATTACACTTGTGCCTGAGGTTGAGGCTACTTTGGCGATTAGGAGTGTCAATTAAGTTTTAACTGAAGAGTTGGAATCCTAAGATCAGGTGATGTGGAACCCCCAACTCTTGGATGCTAACCAACTTAAATAACTAATTTATTCTTTGTGCTTATCAAATAATATGTTTCTTAAGTTCAATCCAAACCTTGGAATAAGTGTTGCATTATGGACTTAATAGTAGCATTTTTTGTTCTTACTCTTAAATTCATTTTGTTATTTCCAATGGTCTCATTAACTTGAAGAAATGTCTCTATTTCCCTCTCACTAAATATCTCAGGTAAGTATTTTCACAGAGAGAATGCATGCATTCAACACTTGGTTTTTCTTATTAGCAGTTAGCACATAGGGACATTACTTTTGTTTCTCTATCGCCCTCGTAGGCTCGTACATCTGTACTGCAGTTGTGCATTCTTGGTATCTTATAGCATATTTGAGTTAGCATACTACTATTAAAAAATCACAAGGACTACATTTATGCATGCTCGATAATTTTCTTTAAACTTTCAAGTGTAAGGTTCTTTACTTGGGCCTTTAGAATAGCTGCATGCTAGTTTCCTTTTAGGAAGTAGGTTAGTGTTCTCTATCAAGGTGCAGCACTCTACAAAACTGACATATTCCAAGGTTTTTTCACAGCAATCCTTTGAAAGTTGCTTGTTAAGAAGTTAGTGCTCTTTGCACCAATGATTTTGTTTTTTATGCTGGAATTTGTTTGTCTTGGATTTTGGTATATTATCCCTTAATTTCTTGAGATATTTAAGTTTGCTGGGGGGTTTTCCTTTTATGAATTGTATTATAATATTAATTTTTTTGCCTTTATGATAATGTCATTGGCTGGTTGGGTTAGCCATGAGTGGTCAAATGCCCATATTATCACATTAGGAGCCCAATACAAATCTTAGTTTGGCAGTCTTAGGTGGGAACTGGTAATCAGGATACATGAAATGTTGAACAGAAGCTCAATATGCCCTTGAGACTAAAGTTTATTGCAATAACTCATTCCAAATGTTTTCTCATAAGCTGGTAATTCCCTGGAGAGAGAGAGAGCAGTAGTTATCTCAGTTCTACTCTCTCATCTCACATGTAGAGCATTTGTATTACAATATGTACTTCTCATCTTAATCAGAAACGGGCGTTGCACATTCTTACTAGTAGCAGTTTTCCTCCTTCAACAGTCCCCCTAGTCTACCGATGAGTCGATGACATGTAAACAGTTCTGGATCAGAAAGCAAACCATTTGAGGTCCATAATTTGTGAATGAATTAAGTAGGAAATGATGTCTTGGTAATCTCAACGTAAATCTAGTTAATCAGTATCTTTTATTTATATTTATTTTCTAGAGGTCCAAAACACCCTTGATAAGCCAGATCAACCAGTAAGTAAACAAAATAATATGCTGTCTTTGATATTAATGTTCTCATTTAGGAAGGAAGCCAACTACTAACCTTTCTGCCCAGCATTTTAAAACTATAGTTAATCAACCGTGTCCATAACTCCATATAATATAAATCTGCATTGGCATCTTTGTTCTTTCTTATTTCTTAGACTAATTGAAAGTGCTATTCATTGCTGAGAAGGAGCGGCCAGTTTGGGGAGCTTGGCCTTTACCTGAGGGATGGTATGATCTTAAACTTCCTATAATAGTTTGATGTGTTCTTTACATGATGATGAACCTGTTTGTTTCAAAAAAATATATTCTGATTATTGTTTTTTGTAATCAATACTAGATTCTGGGTTGTCTGTTTCAGCTTTATAGGGCAACCTTAAGTGATCTGGGTAAAAAGAAATATCATGCCTTTTTTTTGGATTTTTCAGAAGTCATTTTTTTTAAGAGGATATATATTAGACTCGTATACACTCAGAAAAGATTAAAATAACTATAGTACTCCTAAATAATGTTAATACTACTTTTTTTGTCATATATCTTGGGCAGAAAATAATTTTTTGAAATAATTGAATTTTGAGCTAATACAAACCGACAGTCCTGATTATTTCAGCAATTACATATAATCAATCATAACTTCAGCAAAATTCACATTTTCAGAATTATTTTAAGCGGAAACAAATGGGCATATATGCATTGTAAGCTACTCTAAGATAACTTTATGCTTTCAAAAAAGTGAAAGCCACTACTGTTTATCTGATATGGATCTTTAATTAAATATCTAGAATTGCATGAGAATGATGAAAGTGTGTTGTCGCATCTGATTATATGAACAGTTTCAAGTGTTTGTACTTGGGTTACCTGGAAGCTTTTCTTTTATTTTCTTGATTTTAAGAAGGATGTCTTAGAGGAACTTTTGTTCGAATTTCGGTCTTTATCCTACAATTGCATGGAATAGCATATGTATCTGGTTTGTATGTTTATATAGGAACACAATCACTTGACGATAAAGACTTTCATGGCCATCATGGCTGAGAGGGATGCTGCCATCCGGGATCGGAATATGGCGCTAGAGGAGAGAAAAAGGGCCTTTGCTGAGCGTGACATGGCAATGCTGCAGCGGGATGCAGCAATTGCAGAGCGAAACTCTGCCATGCAGGATCGAGATGCGGCTATGGCTACTCTCCGTTTCAGGGGGAGTTCAACGGATGACAATGATATGCCCCCTAATTTCCCTGGAAATGGAGTTGGACGCGGACCTAAAAACATCCACCATGACCAGCAAATGCATCACATGTATGACATGCCTGAAGCGAAATATAGTCCAAGAGAAATTCTGACAAATGATGCCTTTCAGATCAGTGAAGTTCCTTCTGAGGCTGCTAAGCCGAGAAAGGTTAAACAAATAAAGGAGGATAAAGAATTTTCGGGAAAGCCGGCAAAGTCGCGGAGGGTGAGTAAAAAAGGAGCTGATAGTCTGAGTAAGGATACTGATACATCAAATGTGTGCAAAGTTGAACAGGATTTGGGTGTCAATGAGAACCTGGATAGACAGGAGGCTGCTTGGAAGGATAATTTGGGGCTGAACCAGGTAAATTTTGATGATTCTGCTATGCCAATTCCTGTTTGCTCCTGCACAGGAGTACCCCAGCCCTGCTATAAGTGGGGGAATGGTGGGTGGCAGTCTGCCTGCTGCACGACCACCATGTCAATGTATCCCTTACCTCAGGTGTCTAACAAGCGATATTCCCGAGTTGGTGGCAGAAAGATGAGCGGAGGTGCCTTCAGTAAATTGCTCAATCGGCTTCATGATGAAGGCTATGATCTGTCCAGTCCACTTGATTTGAAGGACCATTGGGCCAAACACGGCACAAATCGATACAGCACGGTAAAATAGCTTGCAATTTCGCTAAAGAGAGTTGGAAACCAAGTAAATGCCAGTGTTCACTAATAGTTTTTGTATGGGTATGGAGGGCAACAGGTTGCTTATGGATATACATTCCACAGGTTTAGATGCCAGATAGTATGCCGATTACATTATTTTTACATTTCAGATTACCCTCTAGTGAAAAGTCCGCCTTTTTTCTTTCTTGTTTTTTTCTTCCTCATAGGTACTTTATTGAACAAAACAAAACTGGTGGCAAAATACTGTTGTAATCTGCAAGAAAAAATTGTAATAGAATGGATATTAAGAAAGCAAGTTATGATATTGTCAATTTTTATTCCAGGTCTTTCATCTTTATCTTGTATTAATAAAATTGTAATAGAATGGATATTAAGAAAGCAAGTTATGATATTGTCAATTCTTATTCCAGGTCTTTCATCTTTATCTTGTATTAATTTTCATCTCTTTTCTCGTCCTCCAGCTCTGGGCTTAAAAAACCAAAAACTACACTGATAAGCAAAAATAACAATAAACTCGACCTTCATCTTACAACTGTCGTAACCTAGTTGTGAGATTAGTCTGAAAAATCATGGGAGCAGTAGCAGAATTCACGAAGCAGAGGATGCCCTCGTCGGTAGGCAATAGCAAATACCACAAAACATCAAAGCACTTGTAATTTGTACCCTCTTTTCCTCTGTCCCTTTTTTATCTTTCATTGAGGAAATCTGTCGTATGTACCTTGCTACTAAAGATCGACATGTATTTAATTCCCCCACAGAATTATTTCGCTCCACTTGATCAAAATGATCACCAACACTAAGCAAAAGATCTATACTGCCCGTAATGCCCTTAAGAGCTTCAACGTAATATACTGTACAACATACAGTGTTTTGTCATGCACAAGTCTTTTCCAGGATTCTGGTTAATAAAATTACCGGTGACTTTAATTCATCTTGAATGTTTTACCGCTGGCCGGTTGGCACAAGGACGTGAGAACCAATCCAATGGCCGGTTGGCACAAGGACGTGAGAACCAATCCAAGTAATCAACCACTTTTTAAGTTCAATTCTCTTTTTATCTCTCAGCTCGGACCAAACAACCTACGCGACTGGTTGTAGTTAAAGTGATTTGTCTATCTACCCAAATATAATACTATTGTTCGGTAATAAAGTGGTTATTTCAAGCATTCACAAGTTTGACTAACTGCAATATTAGAAACAATATTTTTTATTATTATTTCTTCATTCAAATTCGAGGTGGATTCTTAATCTATCTCATTATTCTTTCTAAATTCAAAGAAAAACTGTTTAAACACAAACAAAAATAGCTCTCAACAATGACATCAGTTTTATATAGAAATGTTGTTACACTCGCACAGTATATGTAAAATCTTGCATTTATATCTAACCCCACCGCTCACGTACCCTCAAGATCATTCTTTTGGTAAAAGATAAAGCGCATATTTTTCAAAGACACGGGAGCTGAGTTTGCCAATTTCATTGGCCACTTAATGTACTTGGACCATATCATCTCCATCCTGAATTATTTTTTTTCTTATCTTTCTGTTGAACACATCCATCTGTCCTAGATTTCTAATCATTCATTGCCACACCTCCATCTATCCTAGATTTCTAGTCTTCCCTTCGCAAACCTTTCCATCTGTGTCCTAGTTTTTAAAAGACCAAATGAGCTGAGTTTTAAAATGTTTTTGTCACTTCAACTTCTACGAAAAAGAACGGCGTAACAAACTATGAAAAAATAGTTCCTATTACCATTTGACACATCTTTTCAAATAAAGATTTAACTTTTTACATAAACCCGGAACATCATAGAAAATTTTGTAGTTTAGAATGGAACTGCATCACCCTTTACATGACCCAATGAAAGAATCCACACAAAAAATAGCTAAATCAGTGGACCTATTATGCAAGCAAACAAAACCTCAAATACCATTAACAGAGGAAATAGCTAATAATAGTTACATTAACTTCTATCAAAAATTAACTGTGTTGAACATCTACAACCATCCCACCACTGACTAGAAAAGATATCACAAGGCAGTTGACATATATAAAAAACTCCAATGTAAAGCCAAAAAATGAACATTTCACCATTAAATATACTGTATTAAACTAATGTAACTGTCCCACAAATGAGTATAAATAAATAAGATTTTAAAAACATCCCACAAATGAGTATAAATAAATAAAATTTTAAAAACATACATATTCATCTGGCTAATTGTACTTCGATAACATAAATAAACACGAGGTGATAATGTTTTACATTAGACCTGGATTCAACAGACTTACTAAAAATGATTCAATGCATCTGAAAGAGAATCTAAGGGGAGAAAAAGGATCAATATGACTAACCTTTTGTCTTTTTTGGGGGGGGTGGGGGGAGAGAGATGGAAGGCCATGTTCAAAGAGGGGGAACCAGTGGATAGGAAGACAGAATAAAACATTTGTATCGAGACGGACGCAAGCATTGACATATATATACTCTAAGCATACACATCAAATGCTAAGTCACCGCTAAAATGTCACAAAAGAAACACCTCAAAAATATCTAAGTTGAAAAAGATCCACCAAGAGAATTCTAGCAGAACTAATCACTCCAAGCATTTTCAGGCTTTCCTGAGCCATCCAACATTCATCTGCTTATGCAATTGAGTTCAGTGACCCAAACCGTCACACAGATTCATCAAGTAATCTTGGTCTGTGAAGGGCACTTTATATTGAATACATAAACTTCCGAAAAGACAAGGGTTTCAGCTCAAATCTTTTATATTTTGTTACAGCTGAACCTACAACCATAACCATGTCATCTCATCTAGGACCCTCAAACAAAATGGTAGCCCAGAAAGAGAAATTACACTAGCATTTATGTGACCTGTTTTGTTTTGTAATGGCATTTTTTCCAGAATTACCAAGATCACCATTATACTTTCGCTTCTTTCTTAAAAAAAGGGAAAAGAAAAAAGAAAAAAAAAAGAAGTTAATTAAAACTACATCTCAATTTGCAAGGTATCATCAGGGCACCTTTCAACTTCCATTTTCCCTACTCCAAATGCAAAATCATGTCACCCAGTCTTCAAGGTTTCACCTAAAAACCTAGAAGGTGCTGGGTTCCAAACATGGAAAAGATGCTATAAATAAATATGAAACCATGAGAACAACCTATATATGGAGCAGAGATCATAGACAAGAACAGAAAACAGACCCCTCCCCCACTCCCCCCTCTAACCCAAATATATCTAAAACTCCTTAGATATCGCGTATACATAAAGCATCCCATTTTGGACAAGAAAATGGACCTAAATCTCCAACAAAATAGTTTCAGACCAACATAATAAACTAATACTTCCAACAAGCCAGAAGTGTAAATTAAGCTTGGATAACCCTGCTTTCAGTTGCAAGACTACCTAGTTGCAAGACTATACCAATCACTGTTATCAAATGTCAAATTCCTGCAAGTTTACATTCTCCGACGCATGTTCAAAGCACCCAGTCAACTGCTGGGGAACCCCAAAAGTTATAGCAGTGAACAAAATTTTGAACCAACCAAGGGAACAAAATTCCCTTTAAGCTTTTCTTCCCTTGAAAACCAAGTTACTTTGATGGTAGGCACCTAATTTTTAAAATATAGATTTGAAATTCATTATTATCGTCATTATTAACAAAGTCGGACATTTCTTAGATAAATACCTTTAGAACAGTCGAGTAGCGGAGAAATGTTTAGTAGACATTCTATAGCCTCAAAAGTCATCAAGAATAAATTTTAATCCAATTCTGTTATGAAACAAAGAAACCCGTAAGATACGAAACATGTTCACAGCATCAAAAATAAATCATAACTAAGCAACTGAAAGTTTATGTAGAGAGGTCCTCAACTTAAAACCCAAACGAGCTCCTTTAAGATCAGATCCGAAATCAATTGGGGGCATTACCAGCAGTGACGGGAGAAATTAAAATCAGATGACATAATTCAAACCAACTGACTGTAACACCATTAGGAACTCAACATCTGACAGTAACAAAATTATACGAGTACAACACCAAATTGTCTCCCTCGATGCCTGATCTAGAAAAAAAGAATATTCCTATTACTATTGAACCTAACTTACATATAACTGGCCCGATTGATATCACATATGCTCCTTGGAAAAATCATCAACATTGAACTGCAAAACAAATCTTTTGGAATTGGGAATAACAAGGGAGCACCAGACACACACAACTATAGTACTGAAAGAAAGTGCCATATATAGCTCAATATAAAATGTATTTACTTAACTTAAGACATAACTTCACAGTTCCTCTCAGCTACTGAATCAGCCATGAAAATTAATTATATGGGGTCACATCCAAATCCAAATTAAACTTATTTGCTCCTGAGGTACTATTTATTTAATAGAATAACAAAAAATCCAGCATCAACTACAACTGCCCCTCAGATTTACTTTGGAAAACCTTGTCCATGTACCTTCAAAATTAGGATTTCACCTAATATATCAAATACATATGGTATTTGAAACCATTCATATCTCTCAACCCTAAGTTCATGGTAATCTCCAGATAGCCTCGAACTTGCAGCAATTTGAGTTACTCCAGTGAAACAAAAACCTTCGATATGAAAACTTTCACTTAAGATGCCACATAAAAACACAATCTGTTTCCTACAAGCTTTTAAAATAAAGATCAACAAATAGTCTGAACCCAAGGCAGTTCATAAGAAAATTGGGAGGAAAGCGATATCTGCAACTCATCTCAACAGCCCAAACTTCGATATCCTCTAGTTCTTCCTATTTAGAATAAATAGAGCTAGTATCTAAGGAAAACTGCATCTTATATTATATATCAATATCTATATCAAGACCCTTCCCAGAGTCGTAACCTAAACTAGACACGTTAACTCGGCATTTTTTTGGAAGTTGATCATGAGAACAAAAGAGGAAAAGATGGTGGATAATGGAAGGAAAGGAGAGAGGACTTAATAGTGATATAAACTAAAACATGAAGATGCACAAAGAAAGAAACTAATTTCAGATTTCCTTCTGGGCAGCAAAACACATTGCATCATCGAGCAAGGTTCGTCCTACCCCTAGCTCCTCATGTCAACCTGACACGATAATAGAAGAAGCTTATAACAATGAAATTAATGTCATCCAGAACCATAATTATAATTGTAGAGAAATTATATTTACCAAATGCCTCTAGCTTATTAGTAATAGCCACCACCATATGGGCGATCACCTCCGTAAAAAGATGAATATGTGTCTCTACCGTACTGTAAAATAATATGAATTGCCAACAATGAGTATTATAAATGTAATATTTGAATCATATTAAGATAAGTCACGAGTACTTACATCTGAACCATAGTAATCATGTGAATACATACTGCTGCCAGCTCCAAAAGTATCTAACACCAAGAAATGTACACAAGACCGACGAGTAAGCTAGTGGAACACAAGATACACAACAACCATGCCAAGTACAGCTTTACATTTAAATAACCAACCTCGATAATGAGTTCCAGGAATTGAGACTGCAGGATCAGGGTAATCCAAACGGGGACGAACTCTACTAGGCTCCACATAATTAGGATCCTGGTCCTAAAAGGCAAAACAAAGTTTCAAGTTTAAACTATAATCAACAAATGCACACCAAAAGACATCTAACATCACTGTCTCTATTGCTAGGTTTCTTATTGTGAAAGGCTAGGGATTCCAAAATAATGTGTCATTATTACATTGGTAGTTCAAAAAATTACATTTATTCCGTGATAAATTACCATGAGGTAGTCAACCAATATACTAATAACACCACAATTTGGGACCCCTAACAATATTGTTTGTTACTCCCCGTACACCGGGCCCCCCCCAAAAAAAAAAAAGCATTAGAGCTTAAGAAATTGCATCTTACTGTAAAGAAAGGCCGTTTAATCCCGTGTGCTCTACCATTGTATAGATAGGGGTCATCATAATGCCTCCCAAGAAAAGGTCTGTTAAATTCTTCTGGTGCAAATGGCTGGCTCCTAAAGTGCATATGCCTCTCTTGACCTCTAGCAATAGCATCATGTCTAGGTCTATCACGGTCAAATCTTGCTGGCATAGTGCCTCCACCAGATGCCTGATGTGCACCCCTGAAAGAACCCCACCTTCCTCCTGTTGTGTATATGAAATATAACAGAAAAGCTGCTCATCAATACTACACCACATGCATAACTCTGTGCAAGTGTTTCATGCATACGAGTATATCAGAAATCAAATAGATAACCTTGTCCAAAACTCTGTCTTCCTCGAAATGAATCATCAAGGTCATGATCATTGGCAAAACCCATTCTACTAGCTTGACCACGTCCGTGATGATATAAGCCCCTATTACGTTGAAAGTTTGTCCTGTTGAAGGGATGTCCACCTCGTCCAAAACCCCTTCCTGTGAGTGACATGCCATGTTATATTCAAGTGGTACATAAAGAAAAATGAAGCTCAAGTGAAAATATATAAGATATACCAATATGTGGAAGACTTCCGCTACTGGCACTACCAATTCGGAACCCACCACACATTTCACCCTTCACAGCCTGAGTTTTAGGCAAAGGATTTGAAAGCCTTGCTCTCACTTTAGCCTAGCAACATGCAAAAACAATATAATCCCCACCGTTAGTGCTAAAACTAACAAATGTTAAAAATTCTTCAAACTATTTAATTTGGCCTTTCCAGCTGCCATTTTAACAACAAATAAAATAATTTACCTCAAATCAATTTCTATCAAACAATCCTTAACTACCGATAATGCAACTCATACCAGATAACCATGAAAGTAAGAAAAATTCAGCTAAATCAATCATGGAAAAAGAATACCTTTGAGTTCCCATCACCCAATTCTCTGGAGTTTATGTCATCAATGCAAGCAATTGCTGCCTCATGTGTAGTGAAATCAACAAATCCAAAATCCTTCCTCTTGGAAGTCGACATATTCCGCGCTAACATAATTCGTTCAATCTCTCCGTAACCTTTAAATAGATCCCTAACATGGTCCTCATTCCACTGAGGAGGAAGTCCATCAACAAAAACTGACTTAACATGCACCATGACCTCTGGGTCCGGCTCACGTAAAGGTTCAGCAAAAGCTACTTTCGCAGTTCTCTCAAGATGACCAAAAATAACATCGGGCTTTTGAAGTCTCTTATAGGCGAGCATGGCATCACCATGGCATGAGAACTCAAGGAATGCAAAACCACGACTCAAGCCTTCACGCTGAGGATCTGACACGAGAGTAATATTTTCAACACCTTCGATGCCATAATCTTTGAGCTTTTGCCTTATCTGCCATCACATTTTAAAGGCAATAAGTTTAATCTTGATGAGTATAACTGTGAACAATTAATAATAACTTACAGCTTCCTTTGTCCATGTATTGCAAATGTTGCCCAAGAACAATGTGTCATTGTCCTCACTGGGAGCCGTCCCACATCGCTTGCCATTTATCTGTCAACAGCTCAGAATTAGAAAAGCATATTTATATGATGTATATAAGCAAAGTGACAAAGTGTATCAACAATGACAAGGAGAAACGATGCATACAACAGGATTTCTCATTTCTGCCAAAGCTCGGCTAGCTTGCTCTTTTGTTGCGAACTTCACAAATGCATACCCCTTATTCTTGCTATTAGAGGGATCCTTGTGCACCCGAACTTCAACTACCTCTCCTATATGTTGAAACACCTTATTCACATCCTCTTCCACAGCATCTCGGTCCAAACCGCCTACAAATATCTCCAGCTCTTTCCTGATCTTACGTTCCTTCGCAAGAGCAGTTAATTCTGCTTGTTCCTGTTCCCTTTGAGCTTCTTCACCATGCTCTGCCACATTGTCCTCTGCAAGCTCTTCCCTGACAGGTTCTTCATGAATGTCTAGACCAGCATTCTCCTCATTCTTCTCATCCCCATGTTCCACACCCTTCTCCTCAGGAGGTTCATCTCCTTCCAACTCTTCAGATATGTTTTTCTCGATGTTAATTGGCTCACTTGTGTTCTCCATTTTCTCCTCAACAATTTCTGTTTTCTCAATTACGTCCTCTGCCTTCACTTCCTTCGTTACCATACTGGATTGTTGAATCTCTAAAGATTTCACGTCTTCCACAACAACATGATCTTCTTGTTTCGAAGATATACCAGCATCGGTAACAATAGGATGGTCTTGTTTTGAAGAAATCCCTGCGTCTACACCCAAAGAATGCAGATCACCAACTACTTCCATCTGTGCAGGTTCATCATCATTTGGAACATTGCAATCTTCCTGGATGGATTTTTCAACATGTTCAACAGGGAGTTCTTCCTTATTTTCAGATACTTCCACATTCACATGAAACACTTCCTTGTTCTTAACATATCCTTCATTGATTACATCTTCAACCTCCTCCTTTGAGGATTCTTCAACCTTCTCTTTTCCAGAATCACCTGATTTAGGAGTATCACTCGAAGCAGCTTTAGCTGAGGTTGGAGTTTTCTTTCTCACGACCTTCCTCTTTACCACTCTGGTAACTTTCTTAACAGAAACCGGCTTTGTTTCAGGAGCTACCTGAACAGCATCAGCTGAAGCCTTTGCTTCTGCAACTACACATTTGAGACCACAAAACCATATTAAAACATGCTAAAAATCCTTGTAGATTTGTGTAAAGAATGCATAATATGCGTCTATAGATATGCATACGTAGATAACTACTCAAATTATGATGCAAAGAACAAGTGGCAATACAACAAGAAACATAAGAAAGATCAGAATTTTACTATCATTAACAAGGTAACACAATATCAACCGGTCATTAACCATATTTCAAAGTGAAAAATAAATAAAAATAAAAAGTAGCAAACAAATAATGTAACATGCAGAATCTAATCAAACAAAAACATAACTTCTTGTATTCGGTTAAATTACTTATATAGTTGACAAACTCATATAATCACTAAAAACCCTAAAATAAGAAAAACACAACAATCAATAGAACAAATATATCGTTGGAGTGAAGTGCAGTCTCAATTTACCTGCTGGTTCAGGCGTAGGGATAGCTTTTATCTCGTTGGTCTTCACTTGCTTCCCTCTGGTAGATAAGGCGCGCTTCGCTCCGCTGGACTTAGGTGTCACCGACGGTTCAGGAGATAGCTCCGCCGGTTTCCGAGGGGTTTTAGAGGCTGATTTCTTGGCCGGGGGTGTCTGCTTTACGGCGGTTGCTGGTTTGGGTTTGTCGGCGTTTCGGGTTCTCATAATTGATTTATGTTCAGAATGATTGATAAATATGGAGAATTGGGAAAAGCTATAATTTGCCCTAGCAGTGGAGAAGGGGCAAAGAGAGGTTTGATGATTGACAGGTAGAGAAGGGTACACTGGTTCCTTTTTCTAATGCCTCAATTCGGTGAATCTAGCTATGGATGAATGGAGTAGGGGTTTTTTATATATGATCGAAGCTTGTGTGGTCAAGGCGGAAAAGAAAAGTGCACTCTCCTCCCTTATACTTTCTAATATACCGATATGCATCCGTCTTATAAGTTACTCCTCTATCTTAAATTTGTCGATATTGTTGGCTATTTTTCAAAAATGAATAAAAGTCATAGTTGCCTTTTTGCGTGTATTAAAAAATAGAATAAAATGATAAAATTGTCCATATTTAAATTCTCATTTAATTATATAATTTTTTGCAGATGATTAGTGATTCTCCATAAATATGCATAGGAAATAAAAATATGACAATTAATATTAAGGGTATTATGGGCAAATTATTGTAAAAAATAGATTATTTAAGATAAGTAGACATTTAACTTGGGACTACCTAAAATAGTACTAAGAATTTTTATTCTGGGACGGATGGATTATTTAATGGGATAGGGGATGATGACATCTGTATTGTATTAATATTTTGTTTGTTGACTTTTTAAAATTAAGAAAATGATAGAAAAGTTGAAAATTTTTGTAATTTTTTTTAGAAATTATATGTTTGTGACATTTGCAAAGCATATGTCAAATGTCACGAAGACTAATAGTAAGATAATTGTGTATCATACCACAATGAATACAGTTACTAATACTTAGTAGCTACAAATTTGCATCCAAAAAGACTATAAAGTTTATAACATTTATGATTTGCATCGTGAATTATTAATCTATGTCTATGTTGTAAAGCTTCAATGGGAGGTTTAGCACGAATGTATCACATTTTTATTTTTATTTTGTTGTCCTTGCAACTTTAATTATATGACAGTTTTATTTTTATCATTATTGTTTAACATTTATAATTTTTGTTTTTCCCTGTTGTCCCTACATTTTTTGTTTTTCTCCGTTGATAACACTATTGTTTTTCAGTGAATCCATTATTTTATCTTTTTATTTAGTCTTCTAAATTTTATAAAAATTATATTTGACTCCATATTATTTACACATATAACACGTATTTCACTGGATGCTAGTATCCCGTAATGTTATGTTGATATATTGAATAATATTTTTATGTTTGTTTGTTTGATACGTCAATGTATGTATTTTTAATGAGTGGAAATTGAATAATAAATATGTTTTTTAACAAAATAATAAAGATGTTTAGAGATATTGTTTTGGATATATTTTATGAAAATCTAAATATTATAAAAGCAATAAAAGTACGAGATAAATCACCATTTTTTTCAAAAAGTTCAAAAGATTAGAGTATACTAAACTTGCAATCTATTGGAAAATATAATAAAAATAATTTAAATAGTATTTTGTACAAATAAAATAAAAAATAATCATTAAGAGGGTCAATCATAGTAACAACTAGTAATCAAAAAAATAAAATATTGTACTATAAAAATATTCTTCATTATTATATGGATTGATATTAGTTAAATAAATCTAATTATAATATTTATTTTGTATTTTTTGAGCATAAGATGTAAATGATTAGGGTAAATTGTATTTTTTTTTCCTAATAAGATGTAAATGATTTGGTTAGGACTGTCGATTAGTTAGATCTTGACCTCGATTTAATTTGATTCAATATAATTTATTTGATCAAAACTCCAGCTCATTCATTCAGTGATCAATGATGATTTGATCAATTGAATCAATATTTTAAATGGATCAAATCATAAATCTGATTTGATGTGATCAACTGATAAAAAAAATAATAAATACTGCAAAATCTTCACTAGGATCACAACAAAATTCAATGGTCTAATGGAACTCTGTTGTTTGTCAATGGTAGATAGAATCATCGAAGAGAATAAATCCAACGACTTTATCGGTTATGATATTTATATATTCCTTTAATTTTACGGTCAGTAATTTTTTTTCCCATTCGTATTTTGAAAAATATTTTTTATTGACTTTATCATACATGAATCATAGTGAAATTATAAAAATGTCAAAAATATTGTTTAAAATATAAGATATATATTTGAAAAAAAAGATAAAAAAATAAAAATAAAATTGTGGTTTAAAAAATATGTGCATAATTTTGGAATACAATATTTTGCATGGACTCTAATATAATTTATTGAATCAACATTTTAATGTGAAAAAAGAAACAATTCGTATCGGATAGATTATTGATCCATATTATTGGATCAAGTGGATCATGGGGGCAGATCAATAATTCATTACATAATAAATCAGATCATTAATCAATTATCACACTTGATGTATCATATTGGATCTGAGCATGATTTGGTGCGATAAAACCTATTGACACGCCTAAATCTAGTTACCATCATGAATATTGCTAATTTTTGTACCCTAGCCTCCTTGTATTTTTCTTTATTTTTTATGATTTCATCGTTCTCAAAATATGAGATTAATATTAATTTTTTAAAGTCAATATAAAATATTTTTAAATTTAAAATTAGTATGAATTAGTTTAGTTTTTAACAAACAACGCTAGTTAACTTTCAAAATAGTAAAATATTTCTAAACTTATTATTGTTAAAAGTTAAATAAATCACATAAATATTAAATATAAAAACATCTCAAATGAACAATTAAACTAAATCCTATGTTTCGAAACAAGTGGAGTATTTTGACTCTAATGGATTGCCTATATACCCCTTTGTGATATATTTGTAAATTGATACAGAACAAAATTACATACTTAATATTTTTAATTTTAACTCTGTATAAAATGAAGGGATTGATAAATATTTAGATTGACAAATGAAATAATTCTCTTAAATATTAAACCCATAATCTAAGCACTTATCGTAGTTTAGAGATAAAAGTTTAACTTACTAACACTAGAGCCTGTTTAGAGTACTTTATATTTTTAAGTATATATTTCTAGTTTGTTTGTCAAATATAAACGCTAATTCTATTACAGGTTGTTTTAGAAAAATAGTACCAAATATGATGCACTAAATTATTGAAATTATGAAATAAGCTATAATTAAAATAAATTGCACAAACGAACCCATTAACCGATAAAATTGGCTTAAAATAAATGATTTAACAATAGAATTTGGGCGTACCGAGGACATGAATCAAATATCCACTATTTTCAGTTGTTACAAATCCAGCGACGGGTCGCCGGAAACTGATCTGAACTGAATGTTTGTTGCTGTCATCCATAATCTCCAACTCCAGTCGTTGAACGAGTCGACGCCGCCTTTATGGGTGCATCGGAATCAACCCTCTCCAGCTCACTGGTAACTCTCGAACTCCAGTCAATACTGCAAATTTGTTTTAAGAACATGTTCATATCCATTCCCCAATGTTGTCTTGTAACATCATCTTTTCATGTCACGTGTGTGAAGAGGCGTGACGATGAGATCACCACCGTCTCTGAGCGATCGGAAAACATAGATCCCATCACGGAGAGGCTACGTTCCCTCAAAATTGTGACTTTCTTCTGTCTAATTTTCATTTCTAAGTTTATATATTCCTTATTTTTTTTAATCTCCTCAGGATAGATTCGATATACGCACTCATATACACATGTATTTGGCAGGCATCTCCGATACTGGAATCACCTCCCGCAGAGAGAAGTTTGACTGACATTTTGGTTAGGAAACCCTCATCTGCTTCAAATTCAGGTTTTCTTTTTAAATCTCTTTTTTTTAATTTATTTATTTATCTCTCCATAGTTCTGTAAGTATGATTTGGAATTTAAAGGAGAAATTCTTGTTTGTTGGTTGCATTGCTACTGTATTTAAAATATTTTCCTAGATAAGTTAGAAGTTATGCTTATAAGTATTGTCCGTAGTGCCTCCGGCACCACGAACGAAGGGTTAGATTTATCCAAAACTTTGGATGGTCCGGATGATTTAATAAGTTGAGCGGGAAAATTTTTAGATTCAAAATCATTTGTGTTTTGTATAGTTGGATAGTATGTGATACAATGTTACAACATATACTACATGAAATTGAGAGTCACATTTTGTGTATTTGTTTAAGGTGGTACACATTTCAAAAGCTAACTAGATTGAGCACAATATGCAAACCCTAAAAGTCTGCCTTTCGCTTTTGATGCTTGTCTCGACTTGGAAATTTCTAAGCACAGAACAGCTTCCTATTGGGCAAACATATGTCGCAACCATTGTTATCAAAGCTTCTGGAGAATAAAGTTTGAAATTAACTAGATCATCTCGATATTGGGATAGTTTGACAACTGTTGCGACTGATAAATCCTTGATATGTTGAACATTCACGACTGAAGTATAAAAGTACAAAGGAACACTGACATTGAAATTTTGAGTTCTCATATTCAGCACTGTCTGATTTATGACTCTGATACTACAAGTTTAATACTTCATGTAGAGGTTTCCCATAAGATTCGTCGAGTTCTGCTGTTAGACTCGCAATATCCAGAGCTCACTCAGAGAAGAGCAGGAAGCCAGGAAGGCCACTTATTCACTTATAGGGCCTCAAATAAAAGTTATAGGTCTAATTCCTCCTTTAAAGAGGTGCGCATAAACTCTAATATCAAAAGACATGCTTTCTCTTTTTCTTTGCATTTTCACTCATATTAGTAGCTTAGGATTTCTGTTTCATACAATTACTGGAAGAAATTTTAGTCATTCTCTATTCATATGATAAACGCCCTAAACCCTAGTTTCAATAGATTGAAGTTAAAAATGAATGGCCCACTCAATCAACTTTGGTTAAATGCTTTGGTTAAAGATGAAGATCATCTTATCTAATTCCCATCACTATCTATTTGATTGAGATTTCACTTGAAGTCTTGAAAGGTAACTAGGCTAATCTGACCATGGATATTTTTATTCCTCCATCGATTAACCTTCAAAAAAGAAAAAAATAACATAAGGGAAAAAGAATGTTACTGTAATTGCTTCAAATTCTGGGTTGAGTTGATGACTTTATGGGTTCTTCAGCTTTAGTATTCATCTGGCAAATTAAAGCATCATGAATTGTTGTGCTTGAGTGGCAGCAGTCATTAACTTACTCTTATCTTAAATTTCTAAGTTGTGTGAATGTGTGGAGTGGGGAATTATATTTGTGTACGTTCAAAGTATTTAAATTGAAGCATCATTTTGCAGGACTAAATGTGCTTCTACTTTATAATCAGCACAAAAATACTAAACATTTTGTGAGGAAAATATTTCCCCTTTTATAACTTATTCTTTTAGTATAACAGTAGGGAAATGCTGATATGAGCCTACTTATCCAATGTAATGCATTAGAAATTAGGGACAGGCTGAATTCTAAAAGAACATAGGTTCTCAATGGGAGAGGGTCATATGAAGCCTTTTGCAGTTATATTCAGTGTAGGGAGTTTATTTCCGGGAGACCATTACAGAGTTGATGGGTGGACAGAGAAGTGAGGATGACAATATCTTGCGGGGCATGCATTACCTTTTAGAGGTGGTTCAATACCGTGATATTGAAGTACCTCTAGAGTTCTTTTTTATTTCTTTCATTTCTGCATATTGTTATCAGGTCACAAGGACAGGAATATGGGTAAGATAGTGTCCCTT
This sequence comes from Aralia elata, assembly GCA_034770075.1. Lineage (NCBI taxonomy): Eukaryota > Viridiplantae > Streptophyta > Magnoliopsida > Apiales > Araliaceae > Aralia > Aralia elata. The sequence goes on from CM068380.1 coordinate 86,785,488, forward strand.
AAGGACGTGTTTTAGTTGGAATTTTATTACAAGTTTCTGAAGTCAATTTATACCTTCCCTCGGACTGTGGTGGGGATTTGGAGTGGATGGCCTTTGAGAAATGCAATATGTTGGTTAGTGCAACATGATAAGAGATATTAATTGTTATAAAAGTTGGTGCTGTAATTAGCACAAAATGGATTGGCACAAAATGTATTAGGATTCAGTGCACCATTTGCTCTCATTTATTGCAGGGTGGGTTGTGAATTCTGGTCCCAATGGGAGGTTGTAGGGTTTCCCTCATTCAGAAAGGGAGTGCTAGTGGAGAAGAGGGGGGGGGGGGGACTCTAGGTACAGACGGGCGATCAGAGTTGCTGTCACCTTTATCAACTGGTTGATTTGAAGGGAGTGAAGTTGAGACTGAAAAGTTAAAAGTTATTCGCTGAAATTTGTACTTCATGAAGAAGAATGAGGAGAAGAAAAAGAAGAACATGAAGGCCTTACGTTGTGATGGAACACATTTATGGTGTACATGCACGTCTAATAACAGCATGCACCCATCGAACTCCTTGACCCTTTTTCCTCTGTAATATGAACATATGGTAAATGTTGCAATCTAATTCCTATTTATTTTGGGTGGTTTTGAGGTCCCAATGTATTGGTTTTTATACTTCAATAATTGTTTTCTCCATATTAAAGCCATTTGCCAATCTTTCCCATGTTTTCAGTATAACTAAAATAAGCACATTGAACTGAATACCGAAAATTTGGTGGGCAAACCAATTATTGATTTTTATTGCCTTGTGGTTGAAGCAGGTACAGTAAATCCGAAGGTGCTAATGGAGCTTTTTTCAATATACCGAGATTGGCAGGAGGAGAAGGCTCAGAATATTAGTAAAAGACAGGTTTTGTTTTGCATTTGAAGTGTGCGTTTTAGAGAACAGTAGTGTATGCATGTAGAAAATTTTCATATGGTCAGGGCATCGAATAGATCAGATTTACAGCAGATTCTTATGAATATTGCTCTGAACCTTTTTTTCCTGATATTTTAGATAGTTATGGTGTTAATTAGGATTTTAGACTTGGGGTCCAGATATGCTCTGACAAGATGTATACAGGTTGGGATACTTTCGAAGGGTTACTCTGACAGTGAACCCCAAAAAAAGTTGTGGATATAATGCTTACTGTTCCCCATAGCAAGGATGATCATTGTTGAATCAGCAATTGGTTGATATTTGCTCCATTTTCTTTTGGTTTCTTTTTGGACAGTGTCAAACCTTTTTTCTGGTTCTATTCTCCTATAACAGGCTCAATACTATAGGTCCAGATTAGAGAGATTTGAGACTCCAACCTGCTCTAATCAATAGCCAGGAGCTGCACCTAATTTATTGAAGTTTGCACAGTTAATTCTTATATTAAAAAAGCTAATGTGAAGGGTAACTTACAAGTATTCTGTTCGTTCTGTTAATTTAAGTGCATGTAGCTCATGCACCTTCAACTCATGAGGTTGAAGAAAAATAGCAGCTCATGTAACTTCGTACGGAAAAAATTTCCATTCAGATCTAATTGTTCTCTTATTTGATCTTTTTGTGGAATGATTTGTAGTTAGATTCTGAATTTCGATAATTGAAAACAAACTTTATGATATTCTTCTTGTCATCACTTTTGAATATGACCTGTTCTTTTCTAAAAGTTTTATGGGATTCTCCCTCTTCCTCATAGTCAAGAATTTTTTTTTCCCCACCTTGTAAGAATTTAAATGTTTTGTTCATGCTTACTAGATAACGACATAATGTGGTTCGCTATCTGAGTCCTCTTTCTAGAAAGTTGTATTTGTGAGTAATACATGTGGTGATTGTTGTTGCAGGAAGAAGTAGAAAACAAGATAGAAGTTGCAGATGCTTTGGCAGTTAAACTTCTCCAACGTTTTAATTATTCTGTCTCAGCGATGAGAACTTCTTCAAATCACCTATCAGAAGGTGATGTGATCAACTCTCGATGAATATTGTGCACATTCTTCCTAATGCTTGGTTGCAGACCATTAATGACCCGTGAGATACATTTTTCTCCTACTACAAAGTTGGGAAATGATTTTTCGATTACAATTTTTGGCCCAGCAGTATCTCCTAAGGAATCTCAGCATTAAAATAAAAATCTCAATGTCTCCTAAATTGGTGCTAATTATGCAACAGATGAGAAGAGGCCCTTCTGAAATCCATCATTTTACAAAATATACTAGTTTTTGTGTTGTTCTAGTGGAGATTTCATGATTTGCAATGAGTCAATTATTTTTATGACTAAAAATTTGCATGCAGTTCATTTATTGCAGGTGGAACTTGGGGAGCTGAAGGGAAGGTTGACTGAGGTGATTAGTAACTGTGACGCCTTATGCAAGAGAATTGCTGCAGATGGACCTGAATCACTCAAGTCATCTATCAAGCCATTTGCAGTTACCTCGGATGACTTAGCAACAACATCTGCGATAACAGTTAGAAGGGAAGCCCAATTAATGCAGAAGCCGAGTTAGATTAGCTACATCTTTTCAGTCTTCCTTGTACATTTTTCAGATATGATACCATCCATGCAGAGATACAACCTGATCTGCCTGAGCCTGAGGCTGTTGATCATGAGTACCTATTCTCCATCTAATGCTTGTTTAGTCATTGTAGTTTTTTTTTTGAATCTGTTTGTTTAGTCATGGTAGTTGTATATCCCTTGCACTTCATGACAATTGATTGAGAAGCACCTTGACCTAAATTTATATTAGTTGAATTTGAAAGTTTTAAATGTATCTTGGAAGAGCTTTTCCCTCTATCCAACTTTTTGTTTACAAAGATGAAAGATGAAACACAAGAATCAAGAAACATGTTAATATCTTTTCGGAATTGATAAATCGACAAGGAAAGTTGTCGTAAGGCACCTAACATGAATAGTTAATGGATCCATGTTCATGTAACAATTCTCTATCTTTTTCACGATGGATTTCTATTACTGGCAAGAGGAAATGTGGGTGCTCGCATTTAATGTTTGTTCTTCCTTGTTCCCCAAAAACTATAACCGAAAGTTATCAAAACATAAAAAAAGCCCCACCAAAAGTTCAGTCTTTATAGAAACAATGAAACAGTACAAGTGAAATTTTTTATTTTTATTTTTACAATTGGAATAATTATGCTATGAACTTCTTGAATTGTTGGTACCATTTGAGAGATGGCCTTCTTGGTCATTAAGATGTCTTGACGCCTTTATTTTCTCGTTTTCGAATGACTGTCCCATTCCATTTTTGGTAAATACGGAGTCAAATTCAGCATTAAATATAATCTTGGTTAAGGCTGTAAAATGAGCAAACAGTTCGGACTCGATTCATACTCTCTCGACTAAAAGTTCGATTTGAGCTTGACTCCAAATATAAATGATTCAAATATGAGCAAATTTTAAAATTCGATAAATTATTCGAACCTTCTCAAATTACAATTTTCTATTGATACTCGAATATGCAGTCAAAATATGGTTTTTGGGGGTGGAATTTGTGGCGTCAACCTATAGGGTTTAATCATATTCGTTCGAAAAGTTCAAACTGTTCGGACTCAATAGCTTCAATCAAACCTTATTTTATACTCGATAAATTTTGTGAATTAAATTTGAACAACTCAATCCTTAATCTTGGTGAGCTTTAAAAAAAGGGGAACAGAAAAGTGTAATCATAGAGTGAGATACACGTTAATATCTTGATTAAATAAAAGGAAAGCAAGCTGCCGACATAAATTATCAAACATTTGTTAAAAAACAAAGGTTTCTCACTTCGTTAGGAATTGATACAACAGTTCATACTTCAAAAGAATTCATCACTATTATCATTGCATTCTCTCCAAACTTTATAAATCAAACAGATATAATATATTACAATACAACAAGTAACTTTCCTATAGAAATATGAGAAAACACAAAAAACGAAGACTCTATAAACCATTGTTGAACAGATAAAATTTCAGAAACTACAATTGAATTTCAAGGTAAATAGGTAGTTGGAGAATCAACTGACAAAATGGCAACATAATAATAGTAGATCAAGGTTGTTGCTGAGCATCCAGATAACCAGCATCAACAAGCACTTTCTCTCTTTTAGCCAACTCAACATCCTCATCAACCATCATCTTCATCAACTGCTCAAACTCAACTTTTGGCTTCCACTCCAGAACTTTCCTCGCCTTACTAGAAACCCCTTTCAAATTATCAACCTCAGTTGGCCTAAAATACCTTTTATCAATCACCACATGATCCTTCCATTTCAACCTAACATACTCAAATGCTACCTCCAAAAACTCCTCCACTGTATGAGACTCCTCCGTCGCCACCACATAATCGTCCGGCTTCTCCTGCTGCAGCATCATCCACATTGCCTCCACATAATCCCCGGCGAATCCCCAATCCCTCGAGACCTGCAAGTTCCCCAAGAACAGCTTGCTCTGCAGCCCGATCTTGATCCGTCCTACTGCCCGGGTGATTTTCCGGGTCACAAAATTCTCCCCTCTCCTTGGGGATTCGTGATTGAACAGAATACCATTGCAGGCAAAGATCCCGTAAGCTTCCCGGTAATTAACAGTGTACCAATGGGCGGCGCATTTCGAGGCAGCGTATGGGGATATGGGGTGGAAGGGGGAGCTTTCGAATTGGGGAGGTGGGGTGGATCCGAACATTTCGGATGATCCGGCAGAATCAGATTTATTAGACTTTATAGATGAATATTTCATAAATAAATCAGAAAATACAGATAAAAAAGACACAGAAAATACAGATCACAAAAGTGAAAACATAGTTACAGGTAATTTACTTAATAAGACAGATAGTCTAGTTAACCAGCCAGATAAGGTTTCTTTCAAAGATAGTAATCCACACAAGAGTCATAGGCAAAAACGGATAATCCAGTTTCCCATATCAACCGGCCAAGATTTAACTTTAAACATTTCTGACCATAAACATTATATGTTCAAAAAAGAACCTTTTAACTATTATACTACAAATAATATATCGTTAGATTAAATAATCAGGTTATTAGACCAGTTTACCAAAATTTTATGGACAACTTTTAACTTCATAAAAAGGATCAAATCAAATACAGAAGTTATACTTTACAGAAAATTCGAGCTTAGATCACGGTATCTATCTATGGCTGGACCAGCTTAATACATCTAACACTATGTTTGTTTGCAAGGATTACACTTGGGATAAGACTATTAATCCAAGTGTCTTGTTTGTTTTTAAATTTGAGTTTGAGACTATTAGTCCAAGGATTATAAAATAGTTTAATATGAGGGATTATTTAATACCATGTTGTACCAGGTATTATAATCCCAACCATTTGGGACTAAAATTTTCTTGACAAAATTAACCTCAATCTTTTTCTAAAATGACCATACTATCATATTCTATTCTATCCATTTATATATATATATATATATATATATATATATATATATATACACACACACGTACATATAGTTAATTGGCTAAAATATTACTTGAAATGTATGATTATAGGTGTTATATATTGTACTTCAATAATATGTTATAGTCATCCGAGGAAGTAATATACGCAACGTGATAATTTTCTCCTGAAACCATTGCATTTTCAAAATTAACTGTTACTTCTTATGTTCTATTGTAAGTGGTTAAGCTAAACAGACATCAATACAATCATTGGCCAATTTTTTTCTTTCTTGACTTATTTAATTAATTACATATATATTATCATGACAGGAGGAGAAAATTATAGAGAGCATGTAAAGGCAGTGATAATCAACACTCAATATATAATCACTTATTTAAAAGTTTATAATAAATTGTTCATCATTTTTTGATGTATAAACAAGTTTAAATTATACTTTAAAATATGTTATTATTGGTAAGGGTATAATAGTCCAAACAATATTTTTTTATCTAATCCTTTAATTAATACTAAAAAAAAAACAAACATAAGATTATTTTAAGTTATCCCATGAATAATTTCATAAAAAACAAACATGCAACTAGGACTATTTAATCCTAGGATTAATAGTCTTGGGATTATAATTTCCGGGATTATAATTATTGCAAACAAACATGGCCTAAATGTATAGATATTCAACCATCTTTAGTAATAGTTTATGAATCATTAAATTCAGTACATAATTATAATAGTTTAATAATTTCAAGAAAAGTATTAGAACAACTAAAAATATTTAGGATATATTTAATTTGGTTACACATTTAGAATCCAGAAAATAATTTAAACATTTTAAAAGCTAGTAAAACTTTTAAATTTAGACATAGAATATTTAAATATTTAACTACCGAATATTTTCAAAGACAACTTAATAAATTAACTGGATTAATATTTTATAAAGAACCAAATAAAAAATGTCTCAGAAGGAAAAATAAAAGATTTCTTCCCAGATCAAGAACAACCAATAATACAGAGAGAAATAGTAAAAAATATATAAAATTTTTAAAATGTTTTACTTGCAGTAATAAAAATCATTTTAGTAAAAATTACACTCAGAGACTAGATCAAGCCAGAAGAGAAATAGTAAAAAATATATAAAATTTTTAAAATGTTTTACTTGTAGTAAGAAAAATCATTTTAGTAAAAATTACCCTCATAGACTGGGTCAAGTCAGAAGAGAAATAGTAAAAAAAATATAAAGTTTTTAAAATATTTTACTTGTAGTCATAAAAATTATTTTAGTAAAAATTACCCTCATAGACTAGATCAAGCCAAATCTTTTAATCCAGACAATTATAATATTTTAGAAGAGAAAGAAGCTGTAATAACAGATAACTTTATTCTCCAGCCTTAGGTTAAGATTTCATAACTTCTTAAGAGCATATAACATACCACATACCGAATTCAAAACAGTTTTCTAGAATCTTTTTTCAACTAAGTTTTAGAAATTCCAGATATCTAGCTTAGGATAAACTCTTTAACAGTAACGTAATTATAAACCCTTAGATATATTAAGACATACTTTTTTTTAGAAAAACGGTTTAAAAAGTAACTTTATTAACGTAGTTTTGTCTTTCACGTAATAGATTCAAGAGTCACAGATTTGATAAAAAATTAACAGAATTTAGATAATCCTTAGTTTAATAAAAATTAAAATAATTAATTATCAGATTGTTCATGATTTTCAAAGCTAATTTGCAGATGACAGGTCCGCCAAGATTGCCTCCAAGCAACAACATGCATCAAGATTTGCCGCCTAAAGGTTCAACACTAAAGCCAGTTTATGCCAGTACACACAATACACAACATGCATTTTAAAACATGCATATTTCACAGCCATTACAACATAATAATCAAACTCTAGTTCGAAAGGATTATGAAATTCTTTCGATAGGAAATCAACAGCTTTATTCTTATCTAGTCACAGAAAAATTTATTTTCAAACCCTTACCAGAAATAGAACTCAACAAACAACAAAAATGTGTCATTGATAATCTTTGGATCACATGGCAAAAATCATAAACAATTTTTAGCTTCTTTGAATGCTTATGTCAATTTATTCCGGTCTAAACGTTTTAAATTCTATATAGTAATAGCAGGACATGTCCAAGGTATTTTTCACTCTTGGACAAATGTTTGTTCTCAAATTCAGAATTATAAACAACCTATTTATAAAGGTTTTGAATCCTTATAAACAGCACACTAGTTTGTCAGAAACAAAATAGGTCCAACCTATTATGTCGATCCAACCCTCCGAAACTACAGAGAAGTGCTTGACTATTCAGTTTTAAAAGACCCCAATCCAAAACACCCATTGTTTTGCACACATTGTGAAACTATGGTATCCAACTTTTCTATTCTTAATAAACAGAAATATGAACTTCTTGCAGAAAATGCCAGACTTAGACAAAAAAAATCAGATTTACAACAGCAGGTATATTATTTTAGTTCACAGATAGCTACCCAAAATTTGGGCTAGATGAATTCAGCATCTTCCTCACTGAAGAGCACAGAAGATATCACAAGATCCCAAACATTTGTGATGGATAGTAATGTTAGAATTTGAGCCAAGATAGTTGTGGGTTTCATTAATTATTTGAAATGAATCCACACATCAATGTGTTCTACTCATGAAGTAGATTAAATTAAGTATTTAGAAGCTCAAATCCATGGAGTTATGAATGAGAAATTAACTCCCAAAGATCATCCTTGGAAATGATAATAAATACTTCTGCGAAACCAAGTTCCACATCGATTAAGAACTAAAGTATTAATTGGTTTATATACAATAATGTTGCTTTTGGGTTTGGGCCCCAAGGGGCACCCCACTTTTGTGGAAAGGAGAAGACCTAGCCAAGACTTGGTTTGAACCCACACGCGTCGGTCGGGGCGGGCTCATGGTTTTGGGTCCTTGTATATATTTTTTGGACAAAATTTATTTGAAATTTTGTTTATTTTATTTTAGTTCTATTATCAAAACTGTGTCGTTTTGATAAATATTATTTATTATTAAAACTGTGTCAAGAAGCGGTATCTGCAGAACGAACATGTTAATACTGCGCCGTTTTTGAGAAGTGTCTGTCTGAACAGATGCGCTCATTTTGTTAAGGCTCAAAATTACGTCGTTTTGACCGAACAGATGCCATGAACGGAAGCGTCCTTTCTGTTAGGCCAAAACTATGTCATTTTGACCGAACAGATGCTATGTCATACCTTTTCATATGCATCCGATACCTTTCAATGGATTGTGTCCCATCAGATAGGTCACGAACCCTTCCTATAAATAGATAGGGGGGCTGCCATTCGAATTCATTCAATTCATCCAAGCATTAAGCATTCTAAGTATAAGTACTTCATAGTTATTTCAAAGAGAGAGAGAGTCTGAGCATTTCTTTGGTTCGTTGTTTGTGTTATTTGTTGTGTTGCTATAACACAAAGTTGTCATTGTATCATGGGAGACAAGTGTCGCTAACTCAAAACACCAATAAGGAGGGCATAATTGTCTTAAGAACATAGTATACAATACTAGCCTTAATATTCAATTTATGTGTTTAACAAGTTTGTTTCAACAGATAAGTTTATATATATATATTATATATTCAATTTCAATTATTATTATTCTAAGTTGCAAATATATATTGTAGATATATCATTCCCTAATAAATAAGACATCCGCAATGATCTTACCTACTCCATCCCAAATTTTAATTGTAATCTATTGAGGGCTAAGCAGGATTAATTGTAATCTATTGAGGGCTAAGCAGGATTAATTGTAATCTATTGAGGGCTAAACAGGATTAATTGTAATCTATTGAGGGCTCAGCATGATTAATTATAATCTATTGAGGGCTAAGCATGAGTGATCATATTGATCTATTTTGTTTTACTATAGTCTAGTGGTTCAACACCCAAGTCGCGTATTCTGGCGGAACGTTGTAGCCGTGTGATGGCGTTGTAGTTCCTTATTCCAGTCATAAACAGTCGAGCTAGATTTATAGTAGACTATTATAGATTTCATATGAAAATCCAATGTTAAGTCGTGCTAGGTTATAATTTATCATGATGTTAAGTCGTGCTAGGTTATAATTTATCATAGTGCTAAATTGTGTTAGGTTATAGTTTATCTTAAGGCTCTGTCGTGCTAGATTCTAGTTTATTTACTCAATCTTTATGATTATTGAACATCTTTCCTAATATTTTGGCCCTAGTACTTCTGTTACTAGGAACTAAAAAAAAGAGTACAAATGATAAAAATAAAGATAAATGATGAGAAAAATTTGTTTTCATCATATTTTGATATTTGGGATTATTGCATCCATCTATGCCTATTCATTACTTTCTGTACACTTAAAGCACTTGCATAGCATTTATCATATCATGCTTCTTTGATCAATATAAAGGCGAGAGAATCCTAAGTCCTAATGATGGGAAATCATAGGTTAAAACCTATAGAAAGTATTAAGTAGGGTGATAGAAGTCTTGATTCTTAACCCGTGTAGGAAGACGTGTGTAGGACACAGACCTTTGCATCAACTATCCAAAAAATTTTAAAAACCAAAAAATTAAAATATTCATAAAAATTGGAGAATTTTTAGGTCATAACTTAGCTACATATAGAATTGGTAAGTACCAAGCAGGGATTAGACTTATAAGAGTTCAAACTTTTTTACATTTAACTTACGACACCAGTAAAATGAGTAGCTGTAAAACATTCCAAGAATTAAACCAGATGGTTAGGAATAATATAGAAGTCATCCAGCATAATAATCATTATATTATACAGCTAAAAACAGAAATGAAGAACAGAATAAGAGAATTAGAACAGATAGGTCTTTATCATAATTATACTAAACATAGTTTAAATACAGTATGGAATAACAGAATATAGGATGTCATGTTAGCAAACAGAGAATTAGAGGAATACAAACCAGATATTATTAGAACAACTTAAAAATATAGCTCACTAAGTAAGAATGTTGAGACAATAATTGCCTCAGTCCATAGTAGAAGACACGATCTCCCTTTCACCTCAGACTTTAAACAGTTTTATTATAGATAATCAGAAACAAATTTAGGAAATTAAAAAACATAAAAAAGAAGTCATAGAGCTTTATAAATCCAGAAATCAGCTGAAAATTGCCAGAATTAAGTCTGACTATTATAATTATATGATAAATCAGAGAAAAATAATAAATTGGGAGCTATACCAGACATTAAAGGATTTAACAGAAGTAGAAATTATAAAGCAATTGGAAAACATTATGAGTTATCCAGCGTTTCATCAGATAAAAGCTCTAATAGAACAGAAAAAATAGATAGAATAAATTATAGCAGAATAACAGGATATCAATATAATATAAATTTAGAAGAATATTATAATAACAAAATCTCTAAAGAGAAAGCAATACTTGAAGAATTAGAAAGACTATTAAGTATTTAATGAGTTGTCCAGTCTTTGATCAGATAAAAGTTTTAATAAGACAACAAAGATATCTTATACAACAATTTGAGCAAGATAAATCGAGTACGATCTCGAATCGAGCCCAAGCAATTTGAACTTTTTGAACGAATATTATCGAGTATAAATAGAAAATTACAATTTGAGAAACTTCGAGTTATTTATCAAATTTTAAAATTTGCTCATATTTGAATCATTTATATTTGGAGTCAAGCTTGAATCGAACTTTTAGTCGAACGAGTACGAATCGAATCCGAACTGTTTGCTCATTTTACAGCCTTAACCAAGATTACTCAAATGGTACCAACAATTCGAGAAGTTCATAGCATAATTATTCCAATTGTAAAAATAAAAATAAAAAATTCCACTTGTACTGTATCATTGTTCTATAAAGACTGAACTTTTGGTGGGGCTTTTTTTATGCTTTGATAACTTTCGGTTATAGTTTTTGGGAACAAGGAAGAGCAAACATTAAATGCGAGCACCCACATTTCCTCTTGCCAGTAAGAGAAATCCATCGTGAAAAAGATGGAGAATTGTTACATGAACATGGATCCATTAACTCTTCATGTTAGGTGCCTTACGACAACTTTCCTTGTCGATTTATCAATTCCGAAAAGATATAACATGTTTCTTGATTCTTGTGTTTCATCCTTGTAAGCAAAAAGTTGGATAGAGGGAAAAGCTCTTCCAAGATACATTTAAAACTTTCAAGTTCAACTATTATAAATTTAGGTCAAGGTGGTTCTCAATCAATTGTCATGAATTGCAAGGGTATATACAACTACCATGACTAAACAAACAGAATCAAAAAAAAAACCTACCATGACTAAACAAGCATTAGATGGAGAATAAGTACCCATGATCAACAGCATCAGGCTCAGGTAGATCAGGTTGTATCTCTGCATGGATGGTATCATATCTGAAAAATGTACAAGGAAGACTGGAAAGATGTAGCTAATCTAACTCGGCTTCTGCATTAATTGGGCTTCCTTTCTAAATGTTATCGCAGATGTTGTTGCTAAGTCATCCGAGGTCACTGCAAATGGCTTGACAGATGACTTGAGTGATTCAGGTCCATCTGCAGCGATTCTCTTGCATAAGGCGTCACAGTTACTAATCACCTCAGTCAACCTTCCCTTCAGCTCCCCAAGTTCCACCTGCAATAAATGAACTGCATGCAAATTTTTAGTCATAAAAATAATTGACTCATTGCAAATCATGAAATCTCCACTAGAACAACACAAAAACTAGTATATTTTGTAAAATGATGGATTTCAGAAGGGCCTCTTCTCATCTGTTGCATAATTAGCACCAATTTAGGAGACATTGAGATTTTTATTTTAATGCTGAGATTCCTTAGGAGATACTGCTGGGCCAAAAATTGTAATCGAAAAATCATTTCCCAACTTTGTAGTAGGAGAAAAATGTATCTCACGGGTCATTAATGGTCTGCAACCAAGCATTAGGAAGAATGTGCACAATATTCATCGAGAGTTGATCACATCACCTTCTGATAGGTGATTTGAAGAAGTTCTCATCGCTGAGACAGAATAATTAAAACGTTGGAGAAGTTTAACTGCCAAAGCATCTGCAACTTCTATCTTATTTTCTACGTCTTCCTGCAACAACAATCACCACATGTATTACTCACAAATACAACTTTCTAGAAAGAGGACTCAGATAGCGAACCACATTATGTCGTTATCTAGTAAGCATGAACAAAACATTTAAATTCTTACAAGGTGGGGAAAAAAAATTTCTTGACTATGAGGAAGAGGGAGAATCCCATAAAACTTTTAGAAAAGAACAGGTCAGATTCACAAGTGATGACAAGAAGAATATCATAAAGTTTGTTTTCAATTATCGAAATTCAGAATATAACTACAAATCATTCCACAAAAAGATCTAATAAGAGAACAATTAGATCTGAATGGAAATTTTTTTGGTACGAAGTTACATGAGCTGCTATTTTTCTTCAACCTCTTGAGTTGAAGGTGCATGAGCTACATGCACTTGAATTAACAGAACGAACAGAATACTTGTAAGTTACCCTTCACATTAGCTTTTTTAATATAAGAATTAACTGTGCAAACTTCAATAAATTAGGTGCAGCTCCTGGCTATTGATTAGAGCAGGTTGGAGTCTCAAATCTCTCTAATCTGGACCTATAGTATTGAGCCTGTTATAGGAGAGTAGAACCAGAAAAAAGGTTTGACACTGTCCAAAAAACAACCAAAAGAAAATGGAGCAAATGCCAACCAGTTGCTGATTCAACAATGATCATCCTTGCTATGGGGAGCAGTAAGCATTATATCCACAATTTTTTTTGGGGTTCATTGTCAGAGTAACCCTTCGAAAGTGTCCCAACCTGTATACATCTTGTCAGAGCATATCTGGACCCCAAGTCTAAAATCCTAATTAACACCATAGGTCCATAACTATCTAAAATATCAGGAAAAAAAGGTTCAGAGCAATATTCATAAGAATCTGCTGTAAATCTGATCTATTCCATGCCCTGACCATAGGAAAGTTTTCTACACGCATACACTACTGTTCTCTAAAACGCACGCTCCAAATGCAAAACAAAACCTGTCTTTTCCTAATATTCTGAGCCTTCTCCTGCCAATCTCGGTATATTGAAAAAAGTTCCATTAGCACCTTCGGATTTACTGTACCTGCTTCAACCACAAGGCAATAAAAATCAATAATTGGTTTGCCCACCAAATTTTCAGTATTCAGTTCAATGTGCTTATTTTAGTTACACTGAAAACATGGGAAAGATTGACGAATGGCTTTAATATGGAGAAAACAACTATTGAAGTATAAAAACCAATATATTGGGACCTCAAAACCACCCAAAATAAATAGGAATTAGATTGCAACATTTACCATATGTTCATATTACAGAGGAAAAAGGGTCAAGGAGTTTGATGGATGCTGTTATTAGACGTGCATGTACACCATAAACATGTTCCATCACAACGTAAGGCCTTCATGTTCTTTTTCTCCTCCTCCTTATTCTTCTTCATGAAGTACAAATTTCAGCGAATAACTTTTCAGTCTCAACTTCACTCCCTTCAAATCAACCAGTTGATAGAGGTGACAGCAACCCAGATCGCCCCTCTGTACCTAGAGTCCCCTCCCCCCCCCCCCTCCTCTAGCACTCCCTTTCTGAGTGAGGGAAACCCTACAACCTCCCATTGGGACCAGAATTCACTACCCACCCTGCAATAAATGAGAGCAAATGGTGCACTGAATCCTAATACATTTTGTGCCAATCCATTTTGTGCTAATTACAGCACCAACTTTTATAACAATTAATATCTTTTATCTTGTTGCACTAATCAACATATTGCATTTCTCAAAGGCCATCCACTCCAAATCCCCACCACAGTCTGAGGGAAGGTATAAATTGACTTCAGAAACTTGCAATAAAATTCCAACTAAAACACGTCCTTAAGGGACACTATATTACCCATATTCCTGTCCTTGTGACCTGATAACTGTTAGAAGTGCTGCACTAAGGAGGAAAACATGTTCCTTGTTTTCCTCTCCCCATTTTATGCTCCTTGTTTTACTCCTAGAATAGAGCACCAAACTTGTATAAATTGTAAACTCTTGCAATATGAAATCATAACATTGTGTATAGATTTTCTACACATTCTACATGGTATCAGAGCTCTGATCCTTTATCAGGCGACTTTTTCCGGCGACTTTTCCGGCGACTTTTTCTGGCAGCTTTTTCCGGCAAATTTTTCCAGCAGTTTTTTCCAGCGTGTTTTTCCCAGGGAATTCTGTCTCTAAGTGTAGTGCAATTATTTGATATCCTTTGGAAAGTTTATTCTCCTCGGATATATATTGTACTCATCTTTTACATGGCGGAACAAAGTGGTGCTAGCAGTAGGGTTCATAACAGTAGCATGGGACAACAAGGTTCCAAATCTATTTCTCATTATGCACAATCAGGTATACACTCTTGTGCTCTTAATGTCTCATCTACTGGTCCTAGTTGGATCATTGACACAGGTGCTTCCGAGCATATGACTGGGTCCTCCAATCTCTTTACCTCATACACGCCTTGTTCTGGCAAAGACAAGGTCCGAGTAGCTGATGGTTTTCTTTCTCCTATCTCTGGGAGAGGTTCAGTAGTTTGTACTCCTTTATTAACATTATCATCCGTTCTTCATATTCCTTCGTTTACCGCAAACCTATTATCTATCCAACGTCTTACTGAATCCTTACATTGCTCAGTCATTTTTTTTTCCAACTCATTGTATTTTTCAAGACTTGGTGACAGGGCAAAAGATTGGTAGTGGGAGTGCAGTTGGTGGTCTATATTATTTGGATGGTGTCACATCTAACATGCCTTTGATTACAGATGGAACTGCTACTCAGGCTTTCAATCTACTTTTTGAATCTAACCTGACTTCTCTTCATCAATGGCATCGACGTTTGGGACATCCTCCTTTATCAATACTAGGGTCTTTATTCCTTCTTTAGTTTAAGCAGTGTCACAAAACTCCGTTTTTATGTGAACCATGTGAATTAGGTAAACACAAACGTTATACTTATTCTGCTATTAACAGTCGACATTCTGAACCTTTTGCTATTATACATACTGATGTGTGGGGACCCTCTCGGGTTATCTCTCGTTCTGGTCATAGATGGTTTGTTAGTTTTATTGATTGCTATTCTAGTACAACTTGGATTTATCTTCTTCATTCAAAAAATGAGGTGTTTGACCGTTTTCAAAATTTTCATAAGATGATCCAAACCCAATTTGAAGCTAAAGTCAAGATTCTCCATAGCGATAATGGTCGAGAATATAGTAATAATAATACTTTTGCATCCTATCTCTCTCAGCATGGCATCATACTTCAAACCTCCTGTGTCACAACCCCAGAACAAAATGGGGTGGCAGAAAGGAAAAATCGACACTTACTAGAGGTAGCACGCACTCTTATGTTCACTATGAACACACCTAAATTTCTATGGGGAGATGCCGTTTTAACTGCTACGTTTCTTATAAATCGGCTTCCTTCTAGAATTCTTGGGAATAGAAGTCCCATTTCTTTCCTCCAACACATGACAAGTCCTTCTCCTTCACCTCGAGTTTTTGGGTGTGTGTGTGTTATGTTCATGAAAAATCTCCCACTCGGGGTAAATTAGATCCCAAAGCTCTTCGGTGTGTTTTTCATTGGTTATTCTCCAACCCAAAAAGGTTATAAATGTTATCACCCCCCTTCTCACAAAGTGTTTGTCACTCGGGATGTAACTTTTTGGGAGTCTGAACCTTTTTATTCTTCTTCACCGTCTCCCTCAGGGGGAGGAAACATGTTTATTGATGAGGGAGACGTCTTTTGAAACTAGTACAAGTACAAGTATTATTATACCATCTTCTTCTACTCCTGTTGTTGTTTCTGATAATACTACACATGGGGAGTTCGAGCCATCTTCCTCTACTCCTGTTGTTGTTTCTGATAATGCTACACAGGGGAGTTACAGTTACAGTCCGAGCCTGAGTTGAGGAACCTATACTCGAAAAGGGAAGAATAAAGTCACCATTGCTGCACCACTACACCAACCTTGCCCTGAACCGAGTCTTGGTAATACTAATGGTATGAATCCTGATCCTATTTGTTCTCCTGATGATACTGACATTCCTATTGCTCTTAGAAAAGGGTCAGGTCTTGTACACAACATCCTATCTCGAACTTTGTTTCATATGATAAATTATCTGCATCCTACCATTCCTTTGTTTCTTCTCTGTCCTCTATATCTATTCCTCAGGGGTGGAAAGAAGTAATTAGCAACGAGAAATGGAAACATGCTATGATAGAAGAGATGAATGCCCTGAAAAAAAATGATACTTGGGAACTAGTTACTCTTCCTTATGGGAAAAAGACCAGTGGTTGCAAATGGGTATATACAGTGAAACAAAAGGCAGATGGGACAGTTGAAAGACTCAAAGCCAGGTTAGTTGCAAAAGGGTACACTCAGACTCACGGGATTGATTACCAGGAGACTTTTGCTCCCGTGGCAAAGATGAACTCTGTTCGTACCATAATCTCATGTGCAGCAAACTTTGGCTGGGATATTCAACAATTGGATGTGAAAAATGCATTTCTTCATGGTGACCTAGAAGAAGAGGTATATATGGAAATACCCCCTGGTTTTGCTTCATCTGCAACTAAGGGTAAGGTCTGTAAGCTGCGAAAGGCTCTGTATGGTTTGAAGCAATCTCCTAGAGCCTGGTTTGGTAAATTCCACAAGGCAATGATAAGGTTTGGGTACAAACAGAGTCGAGCAGATCATACTCTATTTGTCAAACAAATAAAGGGTAAGACTACCATTCTTATTGTTTATGTTGATGACATTGTGGTGACAGGGGATAATAGAGAAGAAACAGTTAACCTCAAAGCAAGACTAGCCAAAGAGTTTGAGATCAAGGGATCTTGGTCCTTTGAAATATTTCCTTGGTATTGAAGTTGCAAGATCTTCCAGTGGAATTTTTCTATCTCAAAGGAAGTATGTACTTGATCTTTTAACAGAAACTGGCATGTTGGGATGTAAGCCTGCTGATTCTCCTATTGAAGTTAATCATCATCTAGTAGGTGGCACAGGACCTACGGTTGATAGAGAAAGATATCAACGTTTGGTGGGACGATTGATATACCTTTCTCATACTAGACCTGATATATCTTATGCTGTTGGTATAGTCAGTCAATATTATGCATGATCCTCGACAAAGTCATATGGAAACCGTGTACAGAATTTTGAGGTATCTCAAGTCTGCTCCTGGCAAAGGTTTATTGTTTGCACCAAATGGTCATATGAGAGTTGAAGCTTTTTCCGACTCAGATTGGGCTGGCTCTATAGAGGATCGTCGATCTACATCAGGTACTGTTCATTTGTTGGAGGTAATCTTGTTACTTGGCGTAGTAAAAAACAGTCTGTGATGGCAAGATCTAGTGCTGAGGCTGAATATCGAGCTATCGCCTTGGGGTATATGTGAACTAATGTGGCTTCGAACCTTGCTAGAAGATTTGGGTGTTACAACTAAAGGGCCTATGCAGTTGTTTGTGACAACAAGGCAGCCATTAGTATTGCAAATGATCCGGTACAACATGATAGAACGAAGCACATTGAGATTGACCGACACTTCATCAAAGAAAAATTAGTCAGTGGTCTTATTTGCTTATCTTTTGTAAAAACAGAACATCAGCTAGCTGATATTCTGACTAAGGGTCTTAGTGGTAAGATGTTTCATCCCTTGTGTTTCAAGTTGGGTATGCGAGATATCTATACACCAACTTGAGGGGGAGTGTTAGAAGTGCTGCACTAAGGAGGAAAACATGTTCCTTGTTTTCCTCTCCCCATTTTATGCTCCTTGTTTTACTCCTAGAATAGAGCACCAAACTTGTATAAATTGTAAACTCTTGCAATATGAAATCATAACATTGTGTATAGATTTTCTACACATTCTACAATAACAATATGCAGAAATGAAAGAAATAAAAAAGAACTCCAGAGGTACTTCAATATCACGGTATTGAATCAGCTCTAAAAGGTAATGCATGCCCCACGAGATATTTGTCATCCTCACTTCTCTGTCCACCCATCAACTCTGTAAAGGTCTCCCGGAAATAAACTCCCTACACTGAATATAACTGCAAAAGGCTTCATATGACCCTCTCCCATTGAGAACCTATGTTCTTTTAGAATTCAGTTTGTCCCTAATTTCTAATGCATTACATTGGATAAGCAGGCGCATATCAGCATTTCCCTACCGTTATACTAAAAGATAAGTTATAAAAGGGGAAATAATTTCCTCACAAAATGTTTGGTATTTTTGTGCTGGTTATAAAGTAGAAGCACATTTAGTCCTGCAAAATGATGCTTCAATCTAAATACTTTGAACATACACAAATATAATTCCCCACTCCACACATTCACACAACTTAGAAATTTAAGATAAGAGTAAGTGAATGACTGCTGCCACTCAAGCACAACGATTCATGATGCCTTAATTTGCCAGATGAATACTAAAGCTGAAGAAAACTCAACCCAGAATTTGAAGCAATTACAGTAACATTCTTTTTCCCTTTTGTTATTTTTTTTCTTTTTTGAAGGTTAATCGATGGAGGAATAAAAAATCCATGGTCAAATTAGCCTAGTTACCTTTCAAGACTTCAAGTGAAATCTCAATCAAATAGATAGTGATGGGAATTAGATAAGATGATCCTCATCTTCAACCAAAGCATTTAACCGAAGTTGATTGAGTTGGCCATTCATTTTTAACTTCAATCTATTGAAACTAGGGTTTAGTGCAATTATCATATGAATAGAGAATGACTAAAATTTCTTCCGGTAATTGTATGAAACAGAAATCCTAAGCTACTAATATGAGTGAAAATGCAAAGAAAAAGAGAAAGCATGTCTTTTGATATTAGAGTACATGTATAACTTTTATTTGAGGCCCTATAAGTGAATAAGTGGCCTTCCTGGCTTCCTGCTCTTCTCTGAGTGAGCTCTGGATATTGCGAGTCTAACAGCAGAACTTGACGAATCTTATGGGAAACCTCTACATGAAGTATTAAACTTGATAGTATCGGAGTCATAAATCAGACAGTGCTGAATATGAGAACTCAAAATTTCAATGTCAGTGTTCCTTTGTACTTTTATACTTCAGTCGTGAATGTTCAACGTATCAAGGATTTATCAGTCGCAACAGTTGTCAAACTATCCCAATATCGAGATGATCTAGTTAATTTCAAACTTTAATCTTCAGAAGCTTTGATAACAATGGTTGCGACATATGTTTGCCCAATAGGAAGCTGTTCTGTGCTTAGAAATTTCCAAGTCGAGACAAGCATCAAAAGCGAAAGGCAGACTTTTAGGGTTTGCATATTGTGCTCAATCTAGTTAGCTTTTGAAATGTGTACCACCTTAAACAAATACACAAATTGTGACTCTCAATTTCATATAGTATATGTTGTAACATTGTATCACATACTATATAATTATAAAGCATAACTTCTAACTTATCTAGGAAAATATTTTAAATTCAGTAGCAATGCAACCAACAAACAAGAATTTCTCCTTTAAATTCCAAATCATACTTACAGAACTATAGAGAGATAAATAAATAAATTAAAAAAAAAGGAGATTTAAAAAGAAAACCTGAATTTGAAGCAGATGAGGGTTTCCTAACCAAAATGTCAGTCAAACTTCTCTCTGTGGGAGGTGATTCCAGTATCGGAGATGCCTACCAAATACATGTGTATATGAGTGCGTATACCGAATCTATCCTGAGGAGATTAAAAAAATTAAGGAATATATAAACTTAGAAATGAAAATTAGACAGAAGAAAGTCACAATTTTGAGGGAACGTAGCCTCTCCCTGATGGGATCTATGTTTTCTGATCGCTCAGAGACGGTGGTGATCTCATCGTCACGCCTCTTCACACTCATGACATGAAAACATGATGTTACAAGACAAAATTGGGGAATGGATATGAACATTTTTCTTAAAACAAATTTGCAGATATAATATATTGCAATACAACAATTATCATTGCATTCTCTCCAAACTTTAAAAATCAAACAGATATAATATAATGCAATACAACAGTTAAAGTAACTTTCATGAATGGGGATCCTATAGAAAGATGAGAAAACACAAAAAACGAAGACTCTATAAACCATTGCTGAACAGATAAAATTTCAGAAACTACAATTGAATTTAAAGGTAAATAGGTAGTTGGAGAATCAGCTGACAAAATGGCAACATAATAGTAGTAGATCAAGGCTGTTGCTGAGCATCCAGATAACCAGCATCAACAAGCACTTTCTCTCTTTTAGCCAACTCAACATCCTCATCAACCATCATCTTCACCAACTGCTCAAACCCAACTTTTGGCTTCCACTCGAGAACTTTCCTCGCCTTACTAGAATCCCCTTTCAAATTATCAACCTCAGTAGGCCTAAAATACCTCTTATCGATCACCACATGATCCCTCCATTTCAACCCAACATACCCAAATGCTACCTCCAAAAACTCCTCCACTGTATGAGATTCCTCCGTCGCCACCACATAATCGTCCGGCTTCTCCTGCTGCAGCATCATCCACATTGCCTCCACATAATCCCCGGCGAATCCCCAATCCCTCGAGGCCTGCAAGTTCCCCAAGAACAGCTTGCTCTGCAGCCCGATCTTGATCCGGCCTACTGCCCGGGTGATCTTCCGGGTCACAAAATTCTCCCCTCTCCTTGGGGATTCGTGATTGAACAGAATACCATTGCAAGCAAAGATCCCGTAAGCTTCCCGGTAATTAACAGTGTACCAATGGGCGGCGCATTTGGAGGCAGCGTATGGGGATCTGGGGTGGAAGGGGGTGCTTTCGGATTGGGGAGGTGGGGTGGATCCGAACATTTCTGATGATCCGGCCTGGTAGTACTTAATCTGGGAGCGGCCTGTGGCGGCGATGTGGGATCGGACGGCTTCGAGGAGGCGGAGGGCGCCGGTGGCGACGACGTCGGCGGTGTAATCTGGGATTTCAAAGGATACGGCGACGTGTGATTGGGCAGCGAGGTTGTAGACCTCGTCGGGAAGTATGGTATCGATCCAGCGGCGGAGGGAGGAGGCGTCGGTGAGGTCGGCATAGTGGAGCTTCATGTGGGCCTTGTGGGCGTTGTGGGGGTCGATGTAGATGTGGTTGATGCGCTGGGTGTTGAAGTTTGAGGAGCGCCGGATCAGGCCATGGACTTGGTAGCCTTTGTTGAGGAGGAATTCTGTAAGATATGAGCCATCTTGGCCAGTGATCCCAGTGATTAGGGCTACTTTGCGCTTGGGTTCGGCTCCGTTGGGGGTTAATTCGGATCTGGGTATGCTGTTTTCTGATGCCATTGTTGACTGACGCTGGTGGGAGAGAGAGAGAGAGAGGCGGGGTTGGATTTGAATGTGATTAGGGATGTACCAATTTATAAAAAGAGCGCTATTTTTTTCTTTCCGCGAAAGTACAGCTTTTTCTGTGATACGCGCGTCGGTGCCTTTCACTGTGTTGTCCTGAGTCAGAGAAAAAATAAAATACTACCTCCGTTTTAAAATAAATATCCTAATTAATTTTGACAGACTAATAAAATTTTCTTTTACCTAAAATAATATTTTTAGTTATTTATTAATTAAAGTATTTTTTTACTTTTCTATGACTCCAATAATTACTTTTTCACTTTTCTATGACCCCAATAATTATTTTTTCATTTTTCTATGATCCTAATAATTACTCTTTCCAATATCATTTAATTCTCTAGATACATTTTTTTTGTAACTCTCACATTTCTAATAAGTATATTAAATAGATTATGAGGGTATAAGAGGAAGAATAGGATAAATATAATTACTAATATAGGAATAGGACATTTATTTTAGTACATCCAACAAAAGAAATTAGAACATTTAATATGAAACGGAGAAAGCATAATTTAAAATTTATGAGAAAAAAAATAACTGAAAACAATACTACAAGGATATGTTATACAAATATTTAATCAATTTTTCTGCACTTTTTTTTTGTCCTTAAAAAACTCACAAGGAACTTTTATTTTCTCTCAAATTTCTCTACTTTCTCTGCTTCCTATTTTCTTTCTACGCTTTTTAAACTTCATAAACATAATGTTACAATAGTTATAGCGAAGCATATTGATACAAAAGTATTTTTATAAATCATTTAACAACATACTAATTGCACAGTGTATTTTACAATCAAATTAATACGATTAACTGTTGTTTGTCATAGATATGTAAAATATTATTTTTTTATATAAAAAAATAAAAAGAAAAATGAGTATGTCAACCAAGGCCATAGCCTGGGAGTAACACATTTTTTTAATTGTATACCAAGTATGTGTTTTCCTTAATGCCCTCTTGATTTCTCTTCCAAATTCACGAGTGAAACTTCTTATCATTTATTTTTTTTATATCATTAAGAACCCCGTACATCTATAGAACCTAACCCCCCCTCCCCCCCCCCTCCCCCCCCCCCCCCCCCCCCAAGGGAAAAAGAAAACTAGCTTAACACCACCCTATGAGACAAATTCAATGACTTGCCAACATTCACTAGTGCTATCTTGAGAGGATTTATAGAACCTAACCCCTCCTACTCTACCCTTGAAACCACCCCCCCTCCAGAAAAAAAAAAACCTAGCTTAACACCACCCTATGAGATAAATCCAATGACTTGCCAACATTCACTAGTGCTATCTTGGGAGGATTTGATCCCCTGACCTATGGAACCAGGTCAGAACACGATATTTTTTACCATTTTTTAAATTTAGGTTATTAAATTATGTTGTATACGGACGGACAGAACTTGTTTTAGCGAGTCTTTTTATAATTTTGTAAAATTTATCACATGAATATTAAATAAATATTTTTTGTGCGCGAAAGGAAACTTGTAAAAAACATCAATTTACTATTCTTATGGTGTACCACTCCATAGTACTATGAGATTTATAGACAGGTGATGAAAAATTGTCATCCTTGTAGAATCTCATTACTATGAAATTTATATTTAGTTGTGTTTCTAAAAATCATTCTTCTATAAATAGTTTGTAAAAATCTTTGGTATGTATAGCAAATATTCATGGTGGCCATTTGTTAGTCTAAAAGGTGAAGTTTAGTTAATACAAATTATGGACGAAAATCCTTTACTTTACTCCTTAAATTAATAAAGCCAAATCTTTTTATTTCACATTTCGATTTCTTTCCATCCAAATAGTTGTGTTCCTTGTTATTTATTCATATGGTTATTTCAAAATTAAATCATTCTAGTTTTTGACACCTTAATATACTATCTTTTATTTTAAAGAGTGTTGATATTTTGAGCGTACAAATATAATATTTTTTAATATAAAGTACAACCTAGGATAATACAATCTTAAAATATATATAGTTTTCGCTGAAAATATCATTACCCATTCCAGACGATAACTTAATATTTGGACCCCATTCTAATTGTTATTCCCTCCGTCCCAAATTAATTGCATTTCTAAGACTTTTTAAAGTCAAATTGATTATTTTTAAAATTAATCTTTTTACTATTTTTGCTAACATATAGATGAAGATATTATAACCAAAAGAAAGTATATACAATTTATTACTAATTTCAATTTTTATAATTTTAGAAATATATTTATATATGCTTAATTATTAATTTTAAAAATAGTCAATTTGACTTAAAAAAGTCTTAGAAAAACAATTAGTTTAGGACGGAGGGAGTATCGTTTTTTATAAATTGCTTACCATGGGGTCCAGTCTCAACAATTTGTGAATTTAAAGTATTTTTGCTCGTCTTTTGTTATTTTTTTAAAGCACACATAAGTCAGTTAAACATTAATATTCTCACCGTCATTAAATATATTCAAATCATTTAAGTTATTTAGCAACAAAAAAAAAATCATTTAAGTTAACCTTTTTAATTTAACACACTGTTTTAAAGCAAAATTACTATTTTTCAACAAGATAATACTCACATGAATGTCGGTCTCATTTATTTTTTACGTGAATAATTTTTTTCCAAAATATCAGTTCTTTGTAATAAAAGGATATTGATATATGCACACTAAATTGAACCAATAATAAATGTGTCAATTAAGTTTTCATTTATGGAAATGAATATATTACGAATGTTTACGTTGACTTTTTTAATTGCTCGATAAATATTAATGACAACTTTTTGGGAGAAATGTGTAATAAGTGAAATCTTTTTATAATTTTTACCAATTACATGTATTGATAAATTTCACAATTGTAATTCGACGTAAATTTAGCGCAATAGCGGGACTCTTCATTTATAAAGAATAGTTAAGTCTATTTAGAAAAAAGAAAATAATATATATATATGCATATTTATGTTCACTTTTTGATTGTCAACTAAAAAAGTATTAAAGTGGTGTTTATTACATGTCATGATGGATACCCACTTAAACACGTATTACTGGTATTTGATTATCGGTAATAAAAAATAGCCATATTATGTCATTTTTATTTGAAAAAAGATATGTGATTACCCATAACTACTATTATGAGTGTTTAGTACGAATTCAATATTATTGGTATATTTTTTATAATATTGATCTTTTACTCAAGTGTTTTTGTATTAATTTTAGTTGAATGATTTACTCGTATAATTATTGTTAAAATGTAATTAATAATCATCAAAGTACGATCGAACTAATTAATCATGTATTACTTAGTAATCGTATTAATATTTTTAATATGTTTATAAAATAACAATTTACGATCGATTCAATTACTAAGTACAAAATTTTCAAGTATATCATTAATAGTAAATTAAACTTATAATAATAAATAACAAACACCACCACATATTTTATATGGATAATGAGTTATATTAGTTAAACTAAACACATTAACAAACAAACAAAATAAATAAAATATAAATATAAATTATGTGACTAATTAGGATATATGTCTCATTTATTAAATATAGATGTTATTTTTATTTAAATGATAATTTCAAGATGATCACTATGTGATAATCTTAGATTACCATATATTTTTTGATCATCCGATTACTAAGAATTTTGACACTTTATCGGGTATGTGGTTATCGAGAATGTAAGATTAACAGTGTAACAACACGATCTATAAAGATAATCAGCTCACACTACTGAGTATTTAAGATAACCACTTTAAATAACCAGTAACAAACGTCCTTTAATAACAACGTTTCTAAAGATATGTGTAATGAGTGAGGGTCTTTTATAATTCTTACCTATCCGATATATTGATAAGTTTAATTTGACATATATTTATAGCAATACAGAGCGAGACCCTTAAAAATAAATCACTTATCGAGATAATGACACCCTTAAAATATGTAATTGGGTTCTCAAAAATTTAAATTCTTAACACTAATATAACATAATAATTAATATATTTATAATACCGAATATTCAAAATAAAAAGTAGGTTAATCAACTATTGTGTACTTATATTTTATTTTTAGTTGTTTGCTAATTTTGAGAATTGATATTTATATGAAAAAAATTAATATTTTTGTAAAATTTTTATCACATAAATAATAAATGAATATTATTTTTATTTTCGTAACACTTTTTTTTTTTGACTTGAATAGTAAATGAATTTTACTTTTATGCGAGCTAGACATTATGAAAATATATATTTTTGCTTATGGAAGTAGGGAGTTATGGGAAACGAGCTGAGAAAGCAAAACAAAGAATGAGAATCATGAATGCAAAATGTACCTTGTACCTTGTTGCCGCTAGCCAGTGAAATTAATAATCATACATATATATATATATACATATATATATATATATACATATATATATATATATATATATGTATAAATGTATATATATATATATATATATATATATATACGGAAGAGATCAGGGACATACCCAACTAAACAACATACCTTGCTAAATAACATACCTATATAAATGCTCCCCTTTCTGATTTTAATTTCTCTCTTGCCTTTCACGTGTTTCTCACAAGCAGCATTTCTCTCTCTCTCTCAAAACCTAGCTCGAAACTAAGCAGAGGATTCAAGCATTCAAACGCTCAAATCGAACTGTGAGGACTTCGATTCGGTAAGAGCTCGTTGAATAGGTAATCGAAGGACAAACGTCAAATCGATTCGAACTCACGCAAATCCAGAACTCGCAAACGCCCAAATCGGACCGTGAGGACTTCGATTCGGTAAGATCAAACCCTATATGCCCCATCTTTTGATTTCGTATGCAGAGGTTATTTTCTGTATAAGCTAAATTGTCTGCTCTATATAAATTTCTCCCAAAATTTGAATACTCCCAAGAGCAAATCACGGGTCAGTAATCATTTGCACTAAACCAAATTTCTCTGTTTATTTGAGTTGAAATTTGTAGCCATATATAAACTCTATTAGTAGAAACTTGTATTTCTGGGCATCATTCGATAATTGGTTTTTGTACTTTTCTCTCTTGTTACAGTCTTTGAAGATTGATGAGAAATTTGGGTTTGCTTTGGTTGAACAACTGCGAATTATTGTAGTTAATAATGGCTGCAATTAGGTTGTGTCGTTGTTAAAATCACTTGGGTATTGTGTAAAATTTGCTAGAAATTTGAATCTAATTAATGTTAGGTCATTATCTAGTTTGATAAGTTGTACTACATTCCACACAAAAGAATCTGGGCTTGCCCTAACTAATGTTAATAATAACTTTACGTTGATGGGTTTAAAAGCTTCTGTGGCTGACAAATGTTATAGCTTCTGTATTCGGCTCAAAGATTTACAGTTCAAAACTAACTTTGTTAAGTTAACATTGAAGAATAGAAGCTTGCATAAAAAGAAGGCTGTTTTGGTATATCAAATAAATTAGTTATGGTGAATTAATATTATGTAAAGATCTTGAAAAAATGTGTAGAGTTTTAGTGAATGGTTTCAAATTGCAATTGTTTTGTATTTAATAGTCTAATATTTTTTTGGGACATTGTATCATGCAGGGACCTGGGCAACTCAATTTTTTTGGGTAGCTAGACAAATGTGCAAGGACATTGCAAAAGGAAATCAACACTTGATATTGCTACATTTGGAAATCAACACTTAATTTTTTTGAGTAATCTTCTTAGTGGATGGAACTTATTCTGATGCAGTTCTGTAACAATTTTATGTTTGGGTGAGATGGATAGCGTCTCACGTCTCACATAGTTGCTACATTTGGAAATCTTCATATGTTCTGTTTTAGTTGTTTTAATTCAGCAGCTTTCATTTTCGGTTCTTGTTTTGATTCTATTTTTTCACTATTTCTTATTTTAATTTAGTGTTAATGTACCACACCTATATGAAATAATTTAATGGAGGTGAAACATTTTGTTCCTGTTTTAGCTTGATGATGTAAATGACCTAACATATTCTTGGTATTTAAAAGTCATTTTTAAGGACCATAATCTGTTAGACATGTTAGCTTAAACTATGTTCATAAAAGCATGCAGTAGTTCACCTCCAAATAGAGTGAATTTGTGCCCAAGTGGATGGTTCAATAAGGCTACTGAATGTGGGTTGACTCTGCTCAAAAACATGCTAGAGGTGTCGAATGATTTCTCAAATCAAAGCAACCACCATTCACAATAAATTAAACCATTCATTTCACAATAAATTAAACCATTCATTTCATAACAACTTAAACGATCAATACTTCAAAACAACAAGATGCATAAAAGTATAAGTACTTCAAAACAACAAACCATCACTACTCCAAAATTTAATATCATCATCTCATAAATAAACCATCAGTACTCCAAAATTAAACATCAGCAACTTTCATTACATTCATTACACCCATTACATTCAACAATTTCATTACAAAACAACTACAACTTCATTACAAACAACAAAAATCACAAAATGAAAGGAAAAACAAACACCCGGTACACCTCTTTCACAGCCTCCTTAATCCGTCTCAAAGAATCAAGAACGCCAACAAAGACAGTTTTTCCTTTTCTAAGAACTCGAAATCCACGGTCCTTCACTACTTTTCCTTCAGTTACCATGCATCCAGCAATACGACCATTGCCACTGCAGAATACAACTAGTACTTCCACTGAACCAATTGGTACTTGATCCTGTCAAGATACAAGAGTTAGTTTTAAACTGTAAATCTTCAGCAATTAAGGTACAAAGTCTTCTGTACTTGTGTTTTGCTCAGCAGAAAGAAAAGAAAATGTTGTGGTGTATTCTTTTATATAGAAGCAGAAGACCAACTAAGAGGTCCAAAAAGGAAGTAAGATATTTGCATAGTGTGTCCATTTCCCTCCACCTTTCCCCTCAAACGTGAGAGAAAATAATATTGTGGTCTTAGAGAGAAAGACCATCATTTGTTCTCTCCTCCCTTTCTTCCTCCTATCAAACAAAGAACTGAACAATAAACAACATTTCGCTACGGAAAAATTAAATCAAGCACTTAATTAAATCAAGAACGTTTGGTGGTAAAATCAAACCCAAATTTCTCATCAATCTTCAAAGACTGTAACAAGAGAGAAAAGTACAAAAACCAATTATCGAATGATGCCCAGAAATACAAGTTTCTACTAATAGAGTTTATACATGGCTAGAAATTTCAACTCGAATAAACAGAGAAATTTGGTTTAGTGCAAATGATTACTGACCGTGATTTGCTCTTGGGAGTATTCAAATTTTGGGAGAAATTTATATAGAGCAGACAATTTAGCTTATACATAAAATAACCTCTGCATACGAAATCAAAAGATGGGGCATAGAGGGTTTGATCTTACCGAATCGAAGTCCTCGCGGTCCGATTTGGGCGTTTGCGAGTTCTGGATTTGCGCGAGTTCGAATCGATTTGGGCGTTTGTCCTTCGAATACCTATTCAACGAGCTCTTACTGAATCGAAGTCCTCATAGTTCGATTTGAGCGTTTGAATGCTTGAATCCTCTGATTAGTTTCGAGCTAGGTTTTGAGAGAGAGAGAGACGCTGCTTGTGAGAAACACGTGAAAGGCAAGAAAGAGAAATTAAAATCAGAAAGAGGAGCATTTATATAGGTATGTTATTTAGCAGGGTATGTTGTTTAGTTGAGTATGTTCCTGATCTTTTCCGTATATATGTTTATATATATATATATACATATATATATATATATACATATATACACACACATATGATGGGGGAACATGAATCAGATATCACTGTAAAATCACGACAATCAGATTTCAGTAGAAACCAAAAGAAACGTAAGCAATTACTACTTTGATTCCAATGAGAGCTTCCAGCTATGAAACGGCAAAGAATGCGGTGTTGCGCGCTCATCCGCGCGAGGGAGACGTGTTGAACGGCTATATTTGCAGCACTAACACTTGGCATATGTGCTATTTTACTCTCTCTAGACCACAGCGGCAGCATATAAAACCAAACGAAGCTAGGGTTTCCACCGCTATAATCCCCACTTTGCTATCTCCGCCTCACTCTTCGAACACTCTAGATAGAGTTTTCCGACTAATTCTAGATCAAATGTGTGCACTGAGCTCGAAAACTCTTTGATTTTTGAGTGTATAAGTGGTTTTTTGAAGAGATTGAAGAAGCAAAACAGGGTTTCGTGGGCTTGAGGTGCTAAATTTTGTCAGGTATACTCACATTTCCTTGGTCAAATACTTATGCTCATGAATTTGATGTGTTTTCCTTTGCTGTTTTGTTCCAGAATATTTCAAGTTTTTTATTGTCATATGGATATGATATTATTTTTATATACTTGTATTACCCTCTTGTTGTTTTTCACTCTGATGAATAATTATGTACCAGTGAACAGTTCAGCTGTTTGGGTTATTATTTTTAAATTAAATATTATGGATTAATGAGAGGTTATCAATGAAAGAATTGTTACTCCAATATTTGCGGGTGGTCATTTTTATCCAAGTTATCACCCATAGTGTGCAAATTAAATGAGTTTTTTACAATAATGATTAGTTACTCAGGATTTTAGTTACTTGCGCTGTCTAGATTATCAAATAGAGTTCAATAATCAAGAATTACAAAAGGTGTTGTGCTTCAATAGAAAATTTGTATAACTATACCAAGAAAACATTTGATGATATGCTTTTCCCATTTAAATCAATAGTGTTGATGGGTCTTTTATAGCATATATTGAATTTTGCGGCAATGGCATGATTTAACTGCTTAGGGATTTGTTCGGGTGGCAGCGTCTATACACACTTCATATGTCCAGATGAGGATGCAAACTGTATTCTTTGATTATTGATGTAATAAGTAATAAAATCTTCTTTGACGAGTTAATAGAAATGGAAAAGGAATGTCCAAAATTCCAGTGCTTCAGACCCTCTAATCAATGATAATGTAATAACCAAGACTAGGAGAATTGGTACCTTATGTAATTGAATGAAGGCTTATGTAATGCTACAATAATTTATAGACTTGGTAAGGGTTTTATGGAATAAAAAACTTTTTCTTTATAATTAAGATAAAATATAAATATAATACACAATGATACTAAAGGGGGTGTCATCCTAGTACCCTCGGAAGTCACCAAGAGTAGTTGGACACAGAAAAACACAACCTGCCAGTAAAAGCCCTAAACAACTTTGAAAACCCCTCATCCTCAAATGGGACCCCAATGAAAACTCTCCTAAGAAATCAATAGAATGAAATCATACCTTGTTTCTCCAAAAATACAAGAAGCTAAAAGATAAATATCCTATATAAAGCAGGCTTTGGACATCCTTTAAAAATGGCGGTACCTCTCAGACTCTTCCTGGCATAGAAGACATGAATCTCCTAAGATATTAATTGGATGATATTACTGCAATGAGGAGGATTATGGCAATAAAATGCCTGATATACATCCATCATTATAAGTTCATAATTTAATTGTTTTCCAAATAAATAATTACCCAAGTTCTTCTTTCAAGACCAATGATGTGCCGCCAATGGCCTAATACATGTGAAATATCAAATGAGGGGCTCCAACGAGGTCATACATATTGAATCCCCAATAACATTCAATGCATGCCATTGAAGCACAACCCCCAAGAAGGGTTGTGGGACTTGACACTTGACATAGAGAATAGAGGTAATTGATGCAATGCTATATAGGGTTCCTAAGGTCACGTGGTGGAAGTCTCGCTTTTAGTAACTTCTCAATCTTGCAACCCACAGTAATGGGAAAACTCTTGTTTAAATGCCACAACTCATAGCTGTGTGTTCTTACCCTGTTAAACGACATGCGAAGATTTGACTTTTGAGAAGTCAATAATATTCTTAAAACGTAATCAAACGTGAATCTGCTTTCACGTCTTATGTTGTCTAGAGACAGTTAAGTTGTAACTCTGCTCACTATTTGTCCAAGGTAATGCACTCCACTTCTAGGTACAATTGAACAACTTTCACTGACACTCCACTTGCTCTACACTTAAAATGCTTCCATGAGAGGTGAGCCTTAAAGTTGAAGAAAATCTCTTGCTTTCAAATAGAGACTCCAAAACCGCTGCCTTTGCATATATACTGATTTTGAGTGCATCTCAAGCTTAACATACTTATATGACGTGATTCAGCTTTTGTCTATTCACTTAATGTTGGGCCTGCAGATGTAGTTACCTATTTGGCTAGTGTAACTTCTGTAGTAAAGTTTAGAGCTTCCCCTTTACAATATCTTTTTATCAGGATTGCTGTGTCTTCTCACCCAGGTTTGTTTTGGGATCAAAATCTTAGATGCAAGCTTTCCCAAAGCTACACTCTTCCTGCCTAGGAGGACATATTAGATCCCAATTAACCTGACGACTCCTCTTTTCCTTCCTAGAACCAACCTAGAGAAAACTCTCATAATTTTCTCGAGACCTAGTCATACTCTAGAGAAGATTGAAGCTCCCATTTTTGCCAGTTGTTATCTGCATTCACCTCACTTATTCTGTCAATGACATGGCACACCTTAGACGAGACTAACATGGAAACCTCGGTGGTTGCATGATTAATTTTTATAAAGATGACTAAATACTTATTGGAAACACCCTGCTGCTTAGTGAACCCTATAGTGCAATAAACTAATAAGATTAACAATCTTAAAGAGTTTTGAGGTAAACATGATTTACTTGCAAAAAGTCTAATCTGATTGGAGTGAATGTAACAACTCAATCTAAGATGACACATCGTAAGATAACTGTGAGATAACACCAATCAATAAAATTTGAATTGAAAGTTATCTTAGACCCTTTGTGGAAGTATATCTGATTAGGTTGGTAACACCCATTCTTTTTTTGAAGAAAGAAACAAAATGTGCCAAAATTATAGAATGAAGATATACGAAGATAGAGGAAAAGAAAAGAAAGCAAAGATCATGTACGACCAAACATTATCAGCGCTCGGGTAGTGTGAAGATGGCTAGTCCTCTTCATATTTTTGAATATTTTCACTTGCACATAATATGTGACACCGAGTGTTGAAATAAGATAGTGAATGTCAGAAAGAATTATTCAAATAAACAGAAACTTCTAATGTTATGGGAAATTATGCACCGGGATCTGCTATAATAATATTGGAGAACAATGGATACTTTTATATTTTGACATAAATTTGCTAACTATCATTTGCATTTTAATTTGTACCATGTCCACTTAAAATCTTCTGGTTTTTGTGGTTGATGCAAGATGGTGTTGGTTCTTGCTAAAATAGTATCCTTCAGTCTTGTCTGCAACTATATATATATTTTTTAATTTATTTGTTCTGAGCAAAATCACTATGTTGTCATGTTGGCTTGTATCTTTTTATTTAGTTGTACCTTGTCTAATCTGTTTCTTATTGATTTGCATTTTGTTTTTATCTTCTCAAGTAAATTTTGGAATAAAGAATGGTGAAGGTTCATTCTTATCATGGATAGTTGACTTGAGATAATCTCTTTACGCACAAGAGAAGTGAGAAAAATGATCCTTTCCATTGCCGTGTTGCACCTGCTTGTTCAATGTAGAAGGCCATGTTGACAAGCCATGGCTTTCTCGTTTCTAGTTTGTAAGAAGTGGGTTAGTAAGGTGTTTGGTATTGATTGATACTTGATACCATTATACATCTACATCCAATATATATGCATATATTGGAAATTAAAATTTTGGCAATATGTTATGTCCTAGTCTATATTGTGCTGCTGTTATTCTTTAACAAAGCCGTGTTTCTTATAACAATTAATGATACTTCTGATATTATTATGCATGCGGATGTGTAAGTATGAGAATGATTAAAGTGGAAAGCTGTGTTTATATACAATTACTATTTACTACTAAGGAAAAAGTGAAGGCATACTAATCATCACACTATTGGTTCGGACACTTAAAAACATCAATGCAGTTATTATGTTATGTGGATATTAATAGAAATTTTCTGGTGGAAAGATTGAGGAACTTGGTATTAATTTGAAGTACTAGTTGAAACTTCCAAATGAATTCTTTAAAAAATTAATGTATAAGTTAATATTGAATAGTTTAGGTAAAATTGCATATGATTATGTTCTTATGGCCATAATTAAGAATGTTTATAATTCAGCACAATGCAGTATCCATATAGTACCTATAAATTTTCAAGACAAGTATTATACATATATTTATTTATTAACCTCCATAATACAATCCCCTACAAATTATATATGGATACACATTCGGGATAAGTCCCAGTGATCCATAAACGAAATGTTGTAGCAGCAAGTTTTTCACTCTATGCTCCATTAACTCTTCATCCTTTAATATACATTGGTTTAACTCCCTCCAACTACACCACATAAGAGCAAATTCTAATTAGGTATTCCATGTTGTTGTTGATTGTCAAATATATTTAAAACATGTTTAGATATGTCTTCAATGTGGAGGTTATCGGCTTGGTATAGTTTCAATTTTTTTGACCAGTATGGTTAGTGAGTCTCTTGATGCTTAAGCTGTAAAGAGAATGGGCTTTCTAATATAATCATATTTTGATTTCCTTCTCACAACCCCATGTGCATGTGGAGAGAGAAGCTACTGGCAAACAAAATTCACAAAGATTACATAGTGCAATTTTACCAAGAATTTAATGGGGAAATCACATGCAATTGGGATGACTTGATCGTAAGACCTTGGGAGTTGAAAAACCAGAGCTTTGATACCTCTTTTAGTTACCATTTGCGCTACAATTTTAAGCTATCAAAGAATGAGTCCAACAATGTATGTTTTGCCTCACTAAGTCTATAACAAACATTGAGAACATGTTGCAGAACTTGAGACATTGCATCCGGCCAGAATTTTGTGTATCTTATGGATACATCTCCCGTATAAGCAAAATTAGCAAATAGATGAATTTAAGGGCGACGAGACGAAGTAGTGCTTCAATGCCTGATGCAACTCAAAATAGGGCTCGTCCTTCCCTACTTCTTTGTTACCTACCTTGTTGGAAGAAACAACTAGGATCAAAATAGGGCCCGTCCTTCCCTACTTCTTTGTTACCTACCTTGTTGGAAGAAACAACTAGGATTCAAAGTTTATGTTGCCCAGAGTTTGGTACAATTTATCCCGATGAATCAGAGAAAGAATACTTCTCTAGTTGAAAAGACTTCACGAGGATGTTGGCCCGATGAAAGTTAAAAAAAAGTTTAAATCAAAGTCGGGGTCAAGATGAAGGTAACCTTCGCAAAAGAAGATTAAAAGTTGATGTCAAGATGAAGGTGACACTGGCTAATCTTCCAAATTCAACCTTCACACCTTAAACTAAATTAAGCAACAATGAAAGCAATAGTGCGCTTAATTGTAGGCTTGATATTTCTTTTTTTTTTTTTTTCATTTTTATTTCCAACAAACAAGCAAAAATCCCAAAGTCACATAGTAAATGCTATTAGCTCACCACATTTGGAGCTCAATTTGATGAGGACCAGGTTAGGGTTTTTGAATTAGAGTTTAAGATTGGAGAAGAAATTGAGAGGAATTAAGAAGAGAAGAACAAGCAATAATGCTTCAAAATATAATATTATTAATCTGTGTTTTTTAGGAAGGGGTTAACAGGCATATAAATACTAATCTAATTAACATTCAATAACCATGTAGGATTTTAATTTGGGTAACTACTAAAGTCAATAAATTAAATAACTATTAAATTGTAGAACAATCTTATTGTTGGACTATTTGCATGGGCTTTCAGTATCTCTTGTATTGTTCTAGCCAAGTTGGGCGGGTTTGTCCTGTTCCAGACTTCCTTAATGGTTTGTACCATTCAATCAAGTTCCTGAGGCTTATGCAAAGGAGTAAATATTTCCTCATACCTTTTCATTTCTTCTTCTTTTTTTTACTTTAGTTAAGAGGTTTGTTGGACGATATTCTTTGCATGTTACATTGCTTTTCTAAAAATGGTTGGTCTGTCCAAGATTATACTATAGTACAATATCAATCAGCTTAGCAAGTTTGTTTACCATAGTCCCGATAGTGGCGTGCCCTTTTTTTGGATCAGGAAGTCATTCGTTGACACATTGTTAAAGGTTATAGGGCGGCTTCCCCTATCCAGAAAATATCTCTTTCCTTGAGCAAGGTCAAATCGATTGCAGTAGAAAGTTTTTATTCATGAATCATGATCCACCTCCACATTCTCAAGCATTGCACTATGTCATCTCCTTTTTAGACATCGCTCAGTATCGGTCTCATTGAGCTTTCGACTCTTGTATACGATTGAGTTACATTGTAGTGCTAGTACATCACCTATGACATAGTTTGACTCATCTGTGTGTACTTTAAATGGGTTAGTTTAATTAGGAAACTACATTATGGGCTCATCAATCAATGCATGATTTAGGTAATTTAAAAACACTTACACTCGAGCTAAAAGTGCAATAATGAGGAACGGTCCAACAAATTAACTATTACTATAGTTATAAATAATTTAGTTGCAGTTAAAATTTATCTTTTAGAATGTACTAGGTTATCTTTTAATCAGTAGGTTTTATATAATAATGAAGAATTTTCTTATTAGATTACGTTACCTAAGTTGGAACAAAATTAAAAATTTTGTATGCTATATAAGTGATGCAATCCATTGAAGATATTGAAAAGGTTTCTAGCCAATTATATGTGTTTCTATGGATTTCCTCGAAGATAGATTTTTATTTCTCTAATTTTCTCTCTCTCCATCTTCTTTCTAAAAATTCATTCTAAAAATTCAAAATTTGTCTTGCATCATGCTGTGCTCTGATAGGTTCCTACGTTCTTTTGAAGAGTTTTGGTTTTCGTAGGCTTGTAACCCTCTTCGACTAACTTACGATGACTTTTTGTAAAAGTTCATGAACCTCAAAACAATCTTAGCTCACAAGTGTTTTTCACTATTTGATGACTCCGATGCCCCATCCAATGCGCTAGGAATAGGGTCTTTGTTTGTCTAAAGGAGTATTTATCTTTCTTTAAATAAATGTCGTTCTTCCTTAATACCTTAAAAAATGGCCCGAAAGTGGCTAATGTGGCCTTTTAATGAATGGCTACAGTCCACGGTCAAAATATACGACCAATTGTTCAAGTATACGTGACTAGTGCATTGGTGGATCCAACTTGCATAACCAAACTACAAGGCCGCTTTATTAGTATGGATGATTGCTTGTCACATATGTTTTTTGCTTGCGTCCTTCTGTGATACACACTTAATATTAGTTTGACGGTTAATCTAACTTTAAGAAGTATCTCCCGTTTATTTATTAGAGGAAGAAATTTGTAATCAAAGCGGATACTTATGCTTGATGGTTAGGTTAGCTTGTTAAGCGTCCGATGTACAATGCACATGGCTCCCACATTTTCTAGAATTAAACAATCTGGCAAGTAACGGGTGATGGACCATTAAATTGTTACTTGAACAAAATTGAATTGTTCTAAATGCTACCATATTTTATCATGGTATTATTAGGATTAATCAATAAGAGCTAGTTATAATGGACGTTTGATATATCTAGTGGTTGTGATTTTTTTGGAATCATTGTGTTTAGTGCATTAAGATCTCTAAAATATTCTAGTAGTAAATTCTTTTTTCAAAAATAGAAGAACTTTATAAGATGAAAATAGAGAATATAGGAATAGGGGGAACAAGAAGTCCACCAACCCTATGTTAAGAGGACATAAATAGAAATACTTAAAAAGACAGCTCACCAATCTTTACAAAGATTTGACACATAATTACCCAA
This sequence comes from Aralia elata, assembly GCA_034770075.1. Taxonomy (NCBI): domain Eukaryota; kingdom Viridiplantae; phylum Streptophyta; class Magnoliopsida; order Apiales; family Araliaceae; genus Aralia; species Aralia elata. The sequence goes on from CM068380.1 coordinate 86,823,123, forward strand.
TTGCATCAAAGGATTAGTTCTTTGCCACAATAACCAATGTGACGTTGAACAAAGAATCAAACCTTAAATGAGTAAAATGCAATTTTGACCACTATACTATTGCTGAATTTGAACAAAGAATCAAAGCTTAAATGAGTAAAATGCAATTTTGACCACTATATTATTGATGAATTTGAATATCATGTCCGTTTTTGTTGGTCAACACCGAACGACCTCATACTTTCTGAGAATTTAAATAATGAATCTTTAGCTGCTAGTTGGTATCGACCATCCTACGTGGTGCAAAGACGTGGATCTTAATGCATTTGTTAGCCAATAAAATTGCCTTTGATCAGTTGTGAACTCAAACCTCCAACTTATAATTTTGTGACCACTTGAGCACCACAAGGTAGTTGGTAATATCTCAACATAAAATTTATTTTAAATTAGCACAATGGCCTTGTGCAAAGCATGGGTTATGTTTGAAATATTTTTTTTATATTTTTATTTGGATTTTTTATATAATTTATGTTTATATATTTTGTTATGATAATAATGATTTTTGTACATTATATAGTCATCTTATATATTTTTAAACTTAAAAGCTAATTATATTGGCCCAAAATTAAAATATATATATAATTCTGGAACAAAAAATCCTTCCTTTTAATATAACTCACAAACACACCATTTGAAACAAAAAAACAGTATAAATAGAGCATATCAACCAATAAATGAACATATAGGAAGAATTAATGGGAATTACTTTGAGGGAAACGACAATACTTACCTGGTATAGTATCAATAATCAAATTCTCTATCGTTTGAATTGGTAGACTAAAAAGTATTCATCTTTTTAGTTTTATTAGACAAAATAGTAGGAATAATACAAAGAGAAAGAGAGAGTAAAACCCTAAACTTTGATGGTCACGAAGGAACGAATTTTGTTGAATGGGATGAAGAGGTTTATTTTGGTTGAACTTTCATCTGGTAGAGTCCTAATATACTCTTTTTAATAACTACGCAAATTAGGCTTTGGAGTTTATTATCTATTTTTAGATTAGGGTTTTAAAGTATTTTGTAAAATTTTGAGTTGAAGGACCATTCCTAAATTTTATGGTTGAGAGACGATTTTGTGCTATTAATTATATATATATAGACATGTCAACTAAAACCCAAAATAAGTATTAAAAAGCCCAACAAACAGAATCAAGGATGTGAAAGTGAAGCCAAATTCTTTGTGATGGAGTTGATGATGAGGAAAGTGAAAGCCATTTATTTTTTCAAATTTCAGACACAAACCTTAATTATGGGCTAGTTATAAATCATTTTAAATAATTATTTTTTGTGTATATTGTTTGGAATGATTTAGCTTTTTATATGTTTGCTTGTGGTTGTAATCATCATTATATGTAACAGTCATGTGTTTTTAATTCTCAGAAATCATTTGAAAATATTGTGTATGGTGAAAATAAATATTTTGTGCTAGAAAATCCCAAATGTAGGAGAAATGACAGAGGCCTTGAGTAATAACCTTGAGGTCGTTGGTTCCAAATCCCCATATTTGGGGCCAAACTTTACTATAAAAAATAATAAAAATAAATTCTGTGCTAGTAAAATGTATTTAATGTAATGGTATGGTCAGTAATATGTTATTAATGTTGTATTTCTTGAATTTTATATGCATTGTAGATATTTGAATTCTGGAGGGCATGCTTGGTGCGGTAAAAGCTCAACCTATTAAGTGTGAGAGTGTGTGGTAAGGCTCCAAGGAATCACTTTCTGCAAATAGAAACGAGTTTATTTGTTGGCATGGCAGTCTTTTATCTTTCTATTGGAAAAGTTAAATATATTTTATGACATAATTAGAAGAGTAATATTTGTGTTTATCAATTATATTTAAAGTAAGAATATATCATTTCAGTAAGTCTGATCTGTTTCCATTTTAATTGGAGCCACTTGGATTAAGAGGGAGTTAATGTGGAGATAATTTTAAAAACTAATTCAGAAATAACCTCTTTTAAGTAGTCTGATTGTTTAAATGGAATAATGCAGTGCACACGTGCTTAATACCGTTCTGGTGGAGATATTTATGTAGATGTTGGATTTTGTTGATAAATCAAAACATTAGTTCCACATGGGCGACTCAAAACTAAACATATAGTATTTTTTTTTTATAATAAAAAGTCCCAAGTATGCTAGGAATGGAGGCTATAGAGAGCAGAAATTAAAGGTATCCTCTACCTTTGTTGACTTTTAGATTTATCTTTGGTGGGTGAATTACTAAACTGCAATTCGTGATAAGGCCACAAACAGTAGAGATCACAAATTTTGTTTCAAGTAGTATATTGGTTTTGGGGAGGGTTATGTAAAATTTTGGTTGTTTACTTATTTATTTTTTTCTTTTCTTTTATATAATTTATTTTACGACTCAGTTCAAACTTTCAAAGCCTGAAAGAGTAGTTGATGTAGTACTGTATTTTGATTTTTTGGTAGCATAGTCTCTTCCTTGTAGGAGGGAGCAATTTGTTGAAGTCTAAAAAATTATGTACAAACAACATTAGAGTGAAATGGGTTCAGGTTGTGAGAAAATAAGAACGCCTCCGTTGTACACAATTCTCAATATTCCCCTGGATAAAGTGAATAGTAAAACCTATCATGATATTTTCTGGCTGTGGCTAATTAATTGATTAACCATTAAGTGACCATTTTCAGGATATCATGTAATTTATCATGCTGTCGATGGGTTAACAATAATGTTGCTTGTTAGTTCCATGAATTAATGGAGATTTACGTATTGTCATTTATTAACATCGTCGTGTAGCTAATATCATTACTTTCGAAAGTAGCCTTGGATTGGGTGTTTACCTTTTCTTTTTGCCTTTCATCATCCTTAGAATCATATTCCAGATTGAGGTGTCAAGGAATTGCATATTTATTCTCTACTGGACAGAATACAAATAGTATTCAGGATTATATGCAGGGGTGGAAATGAGGTGGATTAAGCGGGGCTCCACCCCCGCCACGCCCGGCATGGGGCGGATATGGAGGCTAAAGTATGGGGTATGAGGTGGATTTGGGGTAAATTTCAAAATCTGCATTGAATTCGGGGAGGTCCTCCTAACCTCAATCCCCCTGAATCCACCCCATGTGTGTGTGTGTGTGTGTATATTTATGCATTTTGCCAGGAAGTTGGTGGGCTCATCATGAATTATGGTTGGGGTGGCTGGTGGTTTCGCCATGAACCTGATCAGAATCATTCTCAACGATTCCATAAAAAGTGATCCCATTTATATATATATATATATATATATATATATATATATATTACTCCAACATCCTTACAAAAATAAATATTTGCCATATTATGTATTTTAGAATTTTTGTTGTAAGAGTATTTGCATTAATATTAATAGCTGAAGACTTTCTGAATTGTGAATTGTATTTTGTTAAAATTTACAATATTTTTAAATGAGTATTTTCGGGAATGCTCGGGGACTTTTTTTATGTTGTTTTAAGAAAATCTTATTCACCGGATCGCTGTACATTTCAATTTGAATTAGGGATTGCGTGTACAACTATAAGCGGTCCTTAACTGCATATGCATCTGATCATATATGTATTAATTAAATTAGTTTGGATATTTTTTAATGGATTGTATGTTGCGGGGCATATCTGGTGTGCAAAATCTGGAGGTGGGGTGGATATGAAATTTCTCTAATGCGTGGCAGAGATTTGGAGTGCGGAAACGATTTGGAGGAGTCCCCTGCACCGTATCTGCCCCGTTGACATCCCTAATTATATGGACATTGTAGGTTATGATTTATTTAGCATTCAACTGTTTTTGTTTGATATTGCAGGTTGGTGGGAGAGAAAACACTAGACTGGTATTTGTGAAGATAAAAGTAAAAACATTAGACTGGTACAGGTCTTGAAATGGGAAATTACTGGTAATTTGGGTTTAACACATTGGGTAATGTGGTAACCTATCAAAAGATACCAACCAGTCAGTGAATTGGTTGTGGAAAGTTACATTCTGATTTGCTACAGTGTTTAAATTGAATTTGTTACTTTGGATGTCCAATCTTCTCGATATACTAATCTGTTTAACATTGGTCATTTCTGTTTGTTTGATTTTGTATGAGAATAAGACGGCGGGCTGATTCCATTCTCATATGATAACCTCTTTACATTGGGGCTATAGGTACCTGAGATTTTTTTCCTGTAAAAGACTGTTGGTTTCAATTAAGGGTCAAGCAGCTGGTTTAGTAGCAAACTACAAATAAGTTACTCAAGTGTTTTGAGAAATATCTCTAGTGGATATTTATGAATGAGATAATAAGCATTTGGTGACTTTTGGATTGTTTGATGCCCCTTTTGTTAACCTCAACCTTTTTGTGAAGCATACTGGGACTTGAGTTTGAGAAGACATTATTGCTGTATAGTTGATTGGAGGTTTTAAGGTTGTCAGTTCTCTTTCATGTATGCATGTTATTCTTACCATTTTTCAATTTCCAGCGTTAGCAGCACCTGGTTCACTAGGCAGCCTAATCACGAGGGCTTTATGGTCCAGAAATTTTGTCCTTTCTCTTTACAAAGTTTGATTCTAGATTTCATTTGACTCACTGCCTTGTAATATGCTTTAGTTTTAAACAAGCAACAGGTTGCAACGAAAAACTTTATAGAGTGGTTTAACCTGCCTTTCGTTAACTTTTTTTTTTGTTGCTATTTGTTGAGTATTATACTATTGTTTACTTTTCTAAGACTTTTTTAATATATATATATATACACACTATTTAATCTTTTTGGTGCTGGTATCATATGGTTTTTGTGAGTATTGTTTCCATTTTTTCTCAATATGTTTTTTGTTGTGCTAAAACCACGTGATTCCAGGTAACTAATGTACAGAACTTGTGAACTCTCCTTTCGTGATGGGGTCCTCCTAATATGTTGGCTGTTGGTTTTGTGATCTCTTCTTCATGGTGGATTGATTTGCTTGAAAATCAAGAAATGTATTTGCTCTACAAGTAAATTTTGGGTTACAGCATGAGCTGATGGAAACAACAGATTGAGATATACAAAAGATAAAATCCTAGTCTCAGTGAAACTAATATTAGCTCACGTTGCCGACATGTGTCTACAGTATTGGGGTTTACTTAACTTAGGCATGTTTTGCACTTGGCTTGATTTGGTTAAGTTTTTCTGGAGTACCCTGGACCTTGGTCCTGTTTTTTATTTTTTATTTTATTTTTTAAACATTGCTTATTTTGGATATTTAAAGCTTTTGTATTTGTAAGGAGATGGTGTGAACATTTCAGGATGCAGGTGGTCTTGTTGTTGGATTCATCAGCTTTTGACATAATCGGGATTCTTTTCATATTTTTCAGATTCTAATTTATTCACTCAATATATTTGTAAGCTAGATGCTTTTCCTTTCAGTCCTTTCATGTGTTTGTGTTCTGTTATATATATATAATATCCCTTTCAGGTCAATGCAATGTGATATCATACTGTTCCCTGAATTATAACCAGTTTTAAGGAGTTTTCCCTGCCATCAAACAAGCAAAGTTGCTTCTTATAGAGGATTATCCTTCTCAAGTTGGTCCTGAAGCTCAGCGTATTCTCAATTAAAGTCATCCTGGGCATCAAATTTCTACAGCATGGGAACTGACAAGCATCTCAGAGCGGATCCTGACCTATTGAAAGGAAAACTTTATGTGAACCAAAGCAAGGAGAAGCCTCGTCACATTCCACAAATTAAATGGGAATGTCCTCCCAAAGTAAGAGTTGAGAGATGATATCAAATATTATGTTTGACTTCTGCTTTACTTCAAAAGGCTATATGGTTTTTGTTCGACTTCTGTTAATTAATTAAGATTTGACTAATTCTTTACATCTCAATTTACAGTTTAGTATGGATCCTAACTGGCATGTGGCTGCCGGGGAAGAAAGCACAGAACTGGTTGCACAAAGCCGTAGGCAGATACTGCTTGAAGCAGTTTATCCTAGTTATTCTGCCATTCCTTCTAGGTTTAGTCTCTTGCCTCTCACTTTCTTTCTGGTAGTTCTTTTCCTCTCAATACCTGACCTTATTCAATACTTCTTGATTTCCATATAGTCCCTCCAGGTCATTATACATGGCTGATTACCATGATGACAGCAATACACCACTAATCCTGTCATCTCCCATCGAAGAAGGGAAAGAAGAAAGTCTTCCAACTGATACAGTGGCACCATTCCAGACTGCTGCTAGCTCAAAGTCGGACCAAGCAAAAGATATGTTCACCTCTGGCAATCTCAACACACCCAATTTTAATCCTCCTGAATCTTCAAAGCAACCTGCCTTAGAAGGTGATATGATGGCCGTTGCTGCAGCCGGTGCGGCAGCTGCTTTAACTGCATATGCACAGTGCAAAGATGAGGGAAGTTTGATCGACACAGATTTGCTTATACATTTCCTTAGCAACCCTGAAACTTTTGCTAAATTGATTATTGAACATGGTGCCCCTGCCAGTAATGGAAGTAAACCCGCCTCCATGCTAAATGAGGTAACATCATCAGTTCCCTTTCCCAGTTCAAAGCTTGATCAGGCGATGACATCGAATATTAAGGAACATGGTGTACCTGCCAAGACTGGTGTTCATATGTCAACCTTCTCAGGACCCAAGGCAATGACTCCTGTATCATTTCCAAGCACCCAACCTGAATTGGAGATGATGAGCTCGACAGATAAGCATGAAACTCCTCCTAGAGTAGCAACCATTCCCGTTACATCATTGCGACCCTTGCTCCAAGCAACAACAAATGAACACGGTGCACCTGCCAGCACTGGTCCTTCCATAGCCTTTCCCAGCTCCAAAGCTGAATTGCAGATGGTGAAATTATCAGATGAGAATGTACAATCGCCTTCAGTAGCAACCACTCCCAGGTCACCATTACTTTCTTTAGATGTGAAGCACAAAGATGAGGGAAGTTTGATTGACACAAACTTGCTGATGCTTTTTCTTAACAACCCGGAAATTGTTCCTAAATTGATTAGTGAACTTGGTGCCTCTGCCAATAGTGGAAGTAAAACTGCCTCTGTGCCAAATAAGGTAAAATCATCATTTCCCTTGCCAAGTTCAAAGTTTGATCAGGTGATGAAGTTGAGTACTAATGAACATGGTGCACTTGCCAAGATTGGTGTGCACATCTCAGAACCCAAGGCAATGACTCCTGTGACCTTTTTGAGCACCAAACCTCAAGTAGATGAAATTCAAAAATACGCATGAACCTCCTCCTAGAGTAGCAACCATTCCCATTACATCCTTGCCACCCTTGACCTGGGCAACAACCCATGAACACAGTGCATCTTCCAGCACAGGTCCTTCCAGGTATTTTCCCAGCTTCAAACTTGAACTGGATATGATAAAATTGGCAGATGAAAATGTACAATCTTCTGCAGTAGCACTAGCAACCATTCCCAGGTCACCATTACTTTCCTTGCCCAGAGCAACAGCTATTAATGAACACAGCTCACCTGCCAATACCGTTGTGCCCACCTCCGTGCCCAAAATGACGACTCCTTCCGCATCGTTTCCCAGCTCCAACCCTGAGCTGGGGATAACGAAATTGACTGATGAACATGTATCGCCTCCCGAAGTAACAATGACTCCCATGTCACCCTTGCCTAGTTTGCCCAGCGCCACACATAATCCAATTTTAATCAAGAACCTGATCAATGATCATAGAAGACATGCCTATTTTGAAAGTGATCAGTTCGCTTGCTCAACGCCAATGGCACCATTGGTTCCCTTGCCCAATCCAGACCCTGATGTCTTAAAGTGTAAGAGACTGATTAATGAATATGGAGCCTCTGATAGAACAGGAATTGCACCCATGCCTGAGAAAAGACTCATGACACCATCGGTTTCGTTTTCTTTCCCAAGGAAAGATATCTCAGAACTGCCACGGGGTAACCAGCAGCCTACAGCAGACGTGTTGCAGTCCATTTTGCATATGAGGCCACTTTCAAAAGACGTTTGCCCGCCCCCTGTGATAGGAGGAGCTGCTTCTGCACCTATGCCTAGGACAAAGCTCATGACACCTTCAGTGCCGATTCCTGACCCAAGGACAGGTACGTTTATATTGCCAATGGCTAACACACAGCCTACAGCTAATGTGTTGCAGTCTGCTTTGCATGCGAAGCCACTTACATCAGCCTTTGTTCACTCACCCCCTTTTGTAGGAGCAACTGCTCCTCCAGTGATGCATGGAAGTCACACTAATAGCCAACATGGAGGAATGCAAGGAACTCTGGATTATGATCTCCTCTCACTACTTGGCATACTGAATAATCAGTTGGGAGGGCCGGAACTGGTACAGAGCATGAACTCAAGTGCATCAATGCCAAAGCATCAGAATAATCAGCGTGGAGGGCCAGAACTGGTACAGAACATGAACTCAAGTGCATCAATGCCAAAGCATCAGAAGCCTTGCATGTACTTTAATGGCCCGAGGGGATGTCGAAATGGCACCCGTTGCCAGTACCTGCACATTATGTCAGATCGACCAACACCTTCTGGAGTAAAGGAGCCACCACCTAGAGCAAAGAGAATGAAGCTAGATGGGGAAACTAGTGGAAGGATGTAAAAGGAAAGATGGTTGCGTTGGGCGATTTTAATAGGAAACATGTCAGGGAAACGAGGAAAGCTTTTCAAAGGTATACTCAGTCTTCGTTATCTTCCTTGTTAGACTTTTGTTTTTCATGAGACTTGGTAGTTGGAGATACTTTTCGTAAAAAAAGTTTTCATTGAGAAAGCTTTAGTTTTGGTTTTTGCTTGCTTGAACATCATTTGTAATGTTTGGGGAACATAGGTAAATCGTGGCTTAAGTGTGACATTTGCAGGTACCTATGTCTAATGACCAATATGGGCAAGGGGCCTTATTTATTTGGCTGATGAATGTTAGCGCAATTGTTTTTTTATTTTTATTATCTAAAACGTTGACGAAGTATTGATATGATAGAAATAGGAAAAAGGAAAAAGTTTGATGATAAGCGGTAAAAGAAAAGATACCGGGGGAAGTTATCCGAGTGAGCGAAGTACTGTACTACTACTACATCCATTTATTTACAGAGACCTATTATGTCAGATTGAGCATTTCCGTGGGTTGTGAGCTCCGGCCGGCCGGCCGGGGTAGGAGGAGACAGGAAGGTGTAAAACCATTAGGGGCCAAGTTGTTACACTGTACAATATATACCGTAAGACAGACGAGCTATTAATAAATTTTCATTAAACCAGTTTTGTTCTACACATGATAATTAGTAATTCTAATATCTAATAGTAATACATTAAGGTAAGAGGGCATAACCAAAAACAAATGAAGGGAAATAAGCTGTTGAGTTTCAGCAGCACAGGTACTTAATAGCATAATTAAGTTTTAATCCTTCCTCCAAGTTTTCTCCTAGACTTGTATGATTGAATTGGAATAACATAAAAATAAAATAAAATAAAATATAAATTTCGTGACAAAGCAACTTTATCCTATCTTAGTTGGCCTTTCACCTCTTACATAGAGTTTGTTAATTATTACAAAAGAGTCCTAGCTTTGATATTTTGAAGTTAATGTATGAAACCTTAAAATATAAAATGGATGTGAATTTTGCTTTTAATTAATTGTAATCATTATAAATGACTGAAGAAGTACTAAAACCTTAGGCCCACAAGCCACAAGGATGTCTTAAAATTCAATAATTTTTGTTTAGCAAGGAATTTCTTGAAGTACACAATAAGGGGTTATAACAACTAGTATGACTAAATGATATTTGTAATATTAAATGCGTCACAAAAACTAGTTTATCTTCAAAAGTGGAGTGAAATAGCTTTAAGAAAGAAGAAACATTCACAATAGTAATATTTTTGTGTCTTCCACTGTGGTTAGGTTAGGAACTTAATTCATACTCTTTTCTATTTTTAATGTGTAAAAAAGTGTACTTTAGACATATCGTTTGCGGACCACTTAAAACTAACTATAGAATTTGTTGCACCGGAAAAAAAAAAGGAAAAAAGAAAAAAAAAAGAAAAAAGAAACTATAGAATTTGTTATTTTTCAGATTTTTATATGAATTATAGTAATTTTAATTTAAAATTTTTAAATTAACTAAGACAAATATTTTTTCTTTTTTGAAACAAAAGGAGTTTAATTTATTAATATTAAAACATAATCTTCAAATCACCCTGACAAATTTATCACAACATTGGTATATTATAGTAAGGAGCTTATATTTTTACATGATTTTCTCTTAGATGAGAATATGTTGGAGAAGATTAGAAGACCATGCACAAACAAAAAAATATGTTTAGTGTTCTACATTATATTATAATATTGATAATATGAATAGCGCCCCGTGAACGATGATCATCAAGACGTGAACGTCCGAACTGGTTAAATCGACTCCCACCAACCACTACTTTAATCCTCGAACTTTCAGAATGAGCTACGGCACGGACAAAATGCAAATTTTGTCCCAAAAGAAATTTTTTTGATAGAAGAAAACAATTCGAAAATCTCTGAATCAACCATAGTTCTACGTTATCAAGTACTCTAATAAACATAACCCCAAAAAAAATTGCTCCTAAAAGGACAGCAAACAGTTCACAGTATAGTATAGGCATACAAGTAGTAGATAACAAGGTCATTGATTTTTAAACATGAGGGTAGCACATCCTCGACAATTCAATTACACACGAATGTTGAACATCGGTTTAAGCTGTTCTCAAGATGAGGTATCCAATTACACAAGAATGTTGAACATCTGTTTAAGCTGTCCTCAGGATGATATGAGAACCACTATCAGTATCCACAATGTCACTAATTTCCCCAACCTTCAATGCATAAGTCGCTTCTTCAAATGGCTTCTGCATCTGACCCTTGCCAAATGAACCTGCATGTAGACGTTCAAATAAATTTGGTTTAGTCCAAAGACATGTTGCTTGTATCCAAGACCTTATAATAATTACATTTGGTTCTCTGATAGTAAGAGAGATTTTTAAAAACTCCTAATAAGAACTTGCTAGTGCCCTTCACTTTCGTTTGCATATTGTCATTTCTTGTAATGGTTCAAGATCAACATTGAGGCTTTTATATGCCAAATTAGAACAGAGAAACAAAATAAATGATGAGAGAATGAGAAGTCCCTCTGCTCAATTCTTAATGTTACTTAGTAGGTATCTCCAACATAAATACTAATAAAATATTTATAAATAAAACAGCAAGAGCTTTAACAAAGTACTGACATATCAGAAGTAACTTCCTCTGTCAACAAATCTACTGAATGATGATAAAAATTTACTCAGTGGGTTTAGGCCATTACTTCTCCACACTCCAATTAGACGTACCACAGATGTAATGTGAAAACATCACTGTCTCAATTAATCCAAAAGACAGTAAAACATCTTATCTATATTTAATAAACCATAAATTCATGTGAGGGATAGATAATTATGAATCTAGAATCTGTCTCTTTACCCATTCAGTTGTCTCCATCTTAAAGTTTGGGGAAGCAAATATTACTTGAAAACAGATTAGACTAGCTCTTTGGTAAGTGTTGCAGCCCATTCAATATTAGCACTTTATGTCAGTTCTCATTCACTTGGGTGGAAGTCATACAAGTCATGAAATGGAAGCTACTCAATTTACCAACCCCACATTACAGCCAGCAACTGCCTTATTTGCCCGTTTTAACGTTTATGCGCAAGCCAACTCCTAAAATAATCTTGTACATTTTGATTACTTGATTTGCAAGTTGACTCTATATCTTGGTAACGGAGAGGGAAAATATGGAGAAAATGGATACTTTAAGTACTGCATAGACGAGTCAGTGCATTTGTGCTATTAGAAAAAGAAAACGACATGTCCATATAGTGTATTACAACAGTAGGTTAAACGATAATTTGTCAGATCCAACAATATAAATCACTAACCCTGTGAACAGAGCAAATCAATATACAAAGTTTTTCAGCAATTATTCACATTTGAGAGAAGAGAACTGTTTATTTCATTACACAAACAATAAATACAAAATTGCTCCAGGTCTATCGAACTGGTGACCAAGTTCCCTCCAGATGAAGTCATTTACAACCAACAAAAATACTACAAAGTTATGATTTCGCAACAAAGACCAGCCACTCAACTACATTATGTTGACTAATGGCTCTCCGAATCTATCTCTCTCAATTAGCAGTTTTTAATTCTAGTCCAACACCCATACGCATATCATATTCGTATTTGACATATAAAAGGCACAAATTTAAGATGCAAGCACATTTGGCAGTCTAAGCGTAAAGCACATCCTTGTGCACACAGACAAATAGCTTGAGCGGTGAGAAACAGGCTCAAGCGGAGGTCTCTGGGGCTTTTACTACAATCTTATAATTAATGCATACTTGCAAGAGTAAGATGTGAAAGGGAAAAAATCATGACATGGAAACCAATTTAAGGAATGTAACTTTAACTTATATAAATATGGCATAAAAACACTTCTTTTTTTTTTCTTCAAAATAAGTGCATGTACTGAGGTAGCTACCATGGCAAGAAAACAACAACTTAGAAGCAACATAATCTACTCTGAGTGTGCTGGGGGTGAAGGGGGAGAGAGAGAGATTAATGCAGAATCACGATGGTGTTATTCGAATACAATATACCTGCATTCTACAAAAGAGAGAAGCCATGACCTTCTTAAGCATGCCAAGGTGACCAGTGAATAGTGATACAAATAAAAAATATATACTACCCCATTCTAAAATATAGGATCACTTGCCTTTGTAATCCTTCGTATTTTCGAAGTCAAGTAATTCAATATTTTGAAACGGTGTTGTATAAAGTGACCTGTGGGAAACCTTCACAATTATATCTATTAATTATTTTTAAAACTAAATTTTAGACAGCCTATTCCATTCCATTCTAGAGACATCGTTGAATTTTTGTCCTCCCCAGACTGGCCTTACAAATTTTGTGCCTCTCTTCTCGCTAAAATCCACCTTCAAGTCAACTAGGAGAACAGAAAAATAAACCCTTTTTGGCAGTATCAATAGAAAGAATATCTCATGCGCTTACCTATACTACTATAGATAAGCAACATTATTGTGCTACAAAAACTGTTCACACGGACAAATGACAACATAACAATTTACTTGTACAATTCTCTGGAAAGCATATATTTGACTCCCCAGTCTCCATATTTGAACAAACAACATTCATCCCAAAATACAAAAGTGCGATCACCTTCATAATCTTAGTGAATCAGCTCATTCGAGAAACAAACGTTGAGGTGTTGTTCAGTTACAGAGACGGACTTTTGGATTACAGAGTAAAGGACTTAAAAAACCAAAATATCTAGACAACTAAGAGAAAGCTGAATATATGAAAGCCAAACTACGCTAATTTTCTGAGTCTTTCTCTGGATCTACACAGACTCAGAGCATGTCATTGGCATGCATTGCAGTAATTTTTCAAAAAAAAAACAAAAACTAGGAACACACAAAAATTACATCAAAGGCACACATCATTGTCAGAAAACACACCCCATCAGAAATTATCTCTTTACATGTAAATGATAAGAGGTGTCTAGTAGAAAACCTTATGCCTACTCGGCGAAAAAGAAAAGAAAAGAAAAACTCAATACATGTTTACCTATATTTCTATTCCCCGCACTTTTTACAAGATACCCAAGGGTCCAATCAGAGGATATACATATTTACACTTATAACCTCATCCTCACGCAAGCATTCACATATAAAAAATAAGCAATATACAGATCAATGAAACCCTAACTGGAGGAAAATATACTGACCGAGATCACCGCCGCGCTTGGCGGAGCTGCAATCGGAGTAACGAGATGCGACGTCCTTGAACTTAGCCTTGCCGGAAACGATGTCTTCACGAAGGGATTTGAGCTGAGAGACGGCAGTGTCTCTAGTGGTGTTGCTAATAACTCGACCTTCTGGATCCTTCCAGGAAGCCTTACGTCGAGAGCCTTGGTGCTTTATGAGTATGTGAGAAGCCCTAACTTTGTCCGATGCGCCTGATGATGACATTTTGTTCCTCTTTTTCTGTTTGTCCGTTCGATCTGCCGATGAGACCGACGTCTTCTTTCTCTTCCGATCGCCCTCTATCTTTACTGGTAGTAATATACCTCTTTCTCTACTCTATCTGTATATAAACGGAGAGAGAGAGAGAGAGAGAGAGAGAGAGAGAATTACAAGTATGGGATACAAATGGTAAGGAGTACGAGCGAGCTTGCGCTTATAAAGGAGGATATCAGAAACGTACGTTATCCAATCACAAGGCGCCACGACAGCGCAAAACAAAGGCGGCTAAGTGGCCGTGAGCCGGATCTCCGTTCTAATTTAAAATAAACAATATATTAAATCAGAACATATTAATCTTTAAAATTAATATGACTCACCAAAAATAAAATAATTTTTATTTGTATTAATTAAAATTAAATAAATTTATATTAATTTAAAATTTAATATATCATCATTTGATTTTAAAAATTAAATTGTATATCTAATTTTGAAACGGAAGGAATATAATAATGTAAACAGTAAATATTTAAGTTCAATTATATTTCTATTTATGTACTGTATAATCTTAAAAATACTTTTATTATTGTATTATATTAGTCGTTTTTTTAAAAAAATAATTAAAGTTTTTTAACGTGCAAAACGGGCACTAGGAAAATAACTTAAAAGAGTGAAAATGTTAAATTTGAAGAAAATAAAAGAAAACTGTTAGTAAAAAAAGATGGTGGTATTACTAGTCAGTAATTACCCTTTCTGTTTCTGTTTCTGTTTCTACAAGGAAAAGAAAATAATGACACAATTAACTTTGCATTCCCGCTTGTTCTTTCTATCTTTTTGTCCAACAAGATCTTCAAGTAGTTATTGAAACAATCAATGAATCAAGGATCCTACTCCAAAAGTGAGCAATAAAAGAAATGATACAAAATAAGATGGTATTTCTATTCGACCTAAAGAACAATAAATAAATAAATAAATAAAATCATGGATATACAATATTACTACATGGCTCCTTCAACAGCACTTGGATTCAGTAAGTCAGCTTGCATCTTGGAGTCTTTGCAGTTTGAGGAAGAGATTGTCTAACTACACTTCTCTAAGAATGGGCCAGCCTTTCCTGACAATATCATTAATCTTTGAATCCAGTCTCTTTTGAATCCTCCATGGACAAACCTCTGCTGCATAGCCATTTAGTTTTGATGCCAGGCTGGAAATTTCTAGCTCTTCTTCAGGCAAATTTCCGATCAGCTGAAGAAGGAAGTGGTTTCGTTTCAACTCAAATTTCTGAAAATTTTCAAACATGGATTTTTCATCAGTGTTTCAGTTAAAATGCCATGTCTAAGATTTCTGAAAATGCCCTTGGTATTTCCAGTGAAGGGAATAATGACCAGGGATTAGAAAACCATGACCACATGTTGTAAAGATATCATGCCCTGTACAATTATATAATCCCATATTCTTCCAATTTCACCTGTGCATTTTGTTATCATAAATCATAAATCAAGAAATCCAAGCTCATCAGTGTTTTCACCTCCGTTGCAACTTGTAATTCTGAAACTGCTATTTCCCTTTTAACAAACTACACGAGACTGAGAATTGCAATATCAAAATAGGGTTTTGTTTTAAATTCTCAACATGTCGCTAAAGAATTGATCTAGATATACTAAACCTGATGGTCAGGCTCTGCAGGATAAAATGTCCCAAGCGGTTGAATTTCAGTAGTCACAATGCTGCTCTTTGACCTAGTTTGCTCTCTTTCTTTGCTTACAGCAGCTAATCTGAACTCTTCAGTTCCATTAGCAAAGATAATAGACCTGCTTACATTACAAGTATTAACTAGTTGGTACCAGTTCAGCATACAGAAAAGTCGGTAAAGGCCAGGCATGCTTACCTGTATTGGTTACCAACATCAGGACCTTGACCAAATACTTGCCGAGAATCGTGATTAGACCAAAAAACCTCCAAAAGTTGCCTGAAATTTATAACCCTAGGATTATATTCAATCTGCAGACAATTCATAGAGCTCTATCACATAATATTTCCTTCATAGACAGGATGAGAAAAATAAATAATTCCTAAGAGGCAAAAAGCATATTTAGTGACACCCAATAAGTTGAAAAAGCAATGACTATCAGTCATTTATTTAAGTGCTAACAGGGAAATAATTTCTTGTTTTATAGAAGAGTTGGAAATCTGCAAAGTCTGCACAGCTAATGACAGGCTGACTTTACCCAAGGATACTAGGTTAGTGGGATAAGCCTGTTTGTGCCTGCATTAGTCACTAATCTACATTAAGCAGGCAGAATGACTTACAAGTTGTTACCTTTCATCGCATAAAATGGGCTGTTAAATTATTTCTTATTAGCAAGAAGCAAAAGTTATCAGGTCAAATCAATGTAATCAATAGAACAAGAAATGCAGCAAATTCAGTTATTACTCGTATAGGGCAGAGCACATGCCCCACAAGATCTCAACCGTCAGAATCAACAAAAATTATCATGCATCAGCTCAAGCCCAGCATAAAGGTCCCACATATGAATATACCTAGCTCTGAGGTACGAAAAATCTACTCATCAAGGAAATGGATTTCCATCTCAGTGTTCAATTAAATTAAACGCAAACATCCTCTGAGACAAAAGTAACCAGCTCAACAGCAGTCAATATAAGATAATTCCTGAAGTCAGTACACAAAAACAACCAAGCATCTCTCCATGTGTACATATGAAGATACATACAACTCCAAGATGTGATGGTAGCAGCTGAAAAGAGGGTAGTTCGAAATTTGAAGATATTAAATAAGCTTTGCCATGTCAGAATCACCTAAGTGCCCAAGTGTAACCACGGTACTGGAACACCACAGCATTAAAGAGAACAATCAGAATTCTACTAACACTAGCTTATTCAAACGTTTTCTGAAAAGAAAATTGTGAGAGTACAAGAAAAAAAATCTCTGAAGCTCATCTACAGCATCACTGGATATCCTGTTGCCACTCATGTTGAAAGTAATAAGATCTTAGTAAGCTAATCAAGTTGAAAGGTTGTGTGTGTGCACATGTGATCTCCAATGCACTAATGCAAGTGTCATAAGGGAAAAGAAATTAAAGTTAATGACTGAAGCAAACACCTCAGGTAACGCTAACTTCACATGCAGAAGGACCAGGTCAAAGTGCTCTGCACTAGTCCTCATTATTACCATTTGCAAGATGAGTGGACAATCAGATATACTTAAGATATTGTTGAAGATGTCATCAACACGTGACTAAATGTGAAGAGTCTCTAGAATTGATGAAGAAAGCCATAATGGGGTCAGACTGAATTCTGCATGATTTTGGTGGAATATCGATAATCCGTTTTTCCATGGAAATAAAGCATTTGTTGGCATTGTTATGGATGTCCAATTCTACTATATCATGGAGACTCCACCACAACCTGAAGCCCACCTATTTCTTGCACTTGTTATTTGAATATCAGATGAATCAATTGAAAGAAAACTGTCAAAACGAGTAGCCGTCGTGACTCGATTTAGAGTCTACTTCTCCATTAAATCATCAAATTATTATCATTATTTTCCTCTATTTCCAAACCCCCCCCACCCCCAAAAAAAAAAAAAAACAAAAAAAAACCCCACCCCACCCCACCTTCACCTAAATCAAATCCATTTTCCATTTATTCTTCTATCTTTATTTCCAAAACTACGTGTGTATGTCTACATCACAATTTTGATAGCACTTATTCCTCCTACATTCTTGTCAAAATAGTCAATACATTCTATACAATAACAAAGCCAGTATCTTTTCTTGATAGAATGATAGGCATTATACACATGTATTCACCATGTTAGAAATATCTACTATAATACAACAAGTTCACTATTATGCATATTATTATTACTATTATTGTTTTTTTTTAAATGCACTCCAAGTATTTCTCAAGCCTACTACCTCTGACACCTTAGTTTTCTAAGCTATACATATATCTAATTGTTACTATGCCTTAAAGCTAACCACTTGACCATAAATGCCATAGATATTTCGCTAGATTATCCTGAGAAGTTCATTGGAAAGAATTAAGAAAAATATGAACTCAAGGTATTCCTGGTGTAGTCATATATCAACAGGAATCAATTCTCACTTTTCCAATCATCCTCAAACAAGTTATTGCACACTAGATATTCACATATTTATGATTCTCCCTAATGACCCTTGAATTTGGATAAATAGGACCTCAAGGTCTTTATTCTCTTCTTTGAAACAGAGTTATAAGCTACATGCTCCATTTTCACATATTTTCCGTTTAATACTCGTACACCAATTTCTTTGACACAAACTATAATAATATAGAAAATTCTCTCCAGCATTAGGAACATTAATCCATAAAATAGATAGCATTCACTCTTATTTAACTCACCTAAGCCAACTTAGCTGCAAGTGATTTGCATTTGGCTCGCAATAAAGCGCACACAGAATCAATTATATTATATTATATATATGTGTGGGGGGGGGAAGGGAGTATGTGATTTAGAATCATAGATGTATGCATCTTAACAGGGAGGGTGAGAATACCTGAACAGACTCAGCGTGATCATCCAAGCTACGGTACTCGGGATTGGTTTTGGATCCACCTGCGTAACCAGCAGTAGTCCGGACAACTCCGTCCACGCAACCAAACACGGCTTCGGACCTCCAAAAGCTTCCGAGGGCGAACACCGCTGTTTTGAGGGGTTGATTGGAGGAACCTTTAGGAAGTTGGGAGATCCGATCCGGAAGTCTGATGGCCGAAGCTCTATTCGCTGCCAGGCTCATGAGGAAAACACACAATAAATGATGAGAGAGAAAGAGATTCTTCTCCGAGAGCCTCATTGCGATTGTCTGAAACTGCGGGAGAGAATATCCGGCCCGCCCGAATTGGACAATTCTATTGGAAGATTGCACTGTCAGTCCGCGAGAATAAAACGACGATTTCTAAAAATAAATTTATAATATTCCATATTACTCCATCAGTCCCTTAATATAATAAATTGTTTTAAAATTGTATAAGTATTAAAAAATAATTATATAATATTAATTGTCTATATTATTTCTATATTAAAAAAAAGTGTTATTAGACAAGAAATAATGAAAGAACTAAAATTATATTTAATATTTAGAATAATATTAAAAACTAAGTAATTAATGTTTCTTTAAAATTCTTAAACTTCATATATTAAGAGACAAAAATATTTTTTTAAAACGTCTTATATTAAGCGACGAAAATCATGTCTCATACGGTTTACACTTTTGGGGTAAAGGGGAAAAAAAAATCACAATCCGAAAATTGCATTAAATCGTGGCGTAGTAGACCCGATCTTTATCCATCTAATGCCAAGTAATTTAGAAATCAAAATATCTGCAGGCGCTGGCTGGCGATAAACCTAAACAAACTAGAATTGGGCAAAGAAGAGCAAACAAAGTGGAAGCTAGCTACTCAAAACTGTATTTTTTTTTTATAATAAAATATAGAGTTTTTATTTTTTCTTTCAATAAGTTTTCTTTAAACTGACAAGCCCATATATCCCTTTGGCCTTTTCAAAATGCTATTAGGCGGCATTCAGTAGAGCAGGACAACAACTGTTGTTGTCAGTTTTTTACCCACTCACCATATTTTTGGCAACATTTTTATCACCAAATATCCCTCATGAATTATCAAAAGAGCCATGAGGTCAAATGTGTTTAGGCCGTCTAATAAAAATATTTTATTCTATTTTCGTATGATTCATTTAATTCTATTATGGGAAGAGTCTTATGGTTCTCAAGTCTAAATCATTATTATTAAATTAAATATTTAATAAAATTATGATAAATTTAGAAATAAATATATATTTTCATAAATTTTATAAATCAAACTAATTTTGTGAAATAGAGGAAATAGTATAATGAAAGTTTAATAAATGTTCACTAAAACTTGAAAATTCTCAAATATAATAAATTTTGTCTATTAAAAGATGTCAAAGTTTATAGTAAATGTGTTATAAAGACTAGTTTACTATTAAAAGTAGTATTCACTAATTTAGATTTATACTTATGTGAGATTTATCAAGAATAAATTCAAAACTTATTTTTTGCTTTTTTTTTCCTTTAAATTTCTTAATATGAGTGTAAAGTATTCTATAAACATCCTCTTTTGAGTACGAAAGGAATATATTTTTTAAATAATTGTGTTTATATACTTTCGTTAGGTCATTTTATTTTCTTTCGCTTTTTTTTCTTTTCTTTTCTCTCTGAATTAAAATTTCAGGGTGTAAAAGGCAAAGCAAAGGTTTTAAAAGGGTAGATTCGTAAACTCCAAGTTTGTATTTGTCTTGTACTAATCTGTCCATCCTCCCTTTTCCTTGTCTCTCTCTGTACATTACTCACCCTGTGCAGTGACCTTTTCTTCAATCTCCCAAAGTTTTGATTGCAGGCCTCAAAAGTAAAATAAAATCAAGTTTTTCTTTTGGTAAGCTTACATACATGTACACTAAATATTGCCATCTATAATTTTATTGGTCCGGAAGCTCAGCACCGGTGAGGGATTTGTAATGCCAGACTGCTATAGTGATATGCTATTGTTTGTTAAATAGTATGCACCAGTGACTTTAATTTCCTTTTTCTGATACGTTAGAATTGAAAATTTTCCGTTTGAGAGATTTGATCCTCCAAGTATCGGTGCGTTTTAATTTGTGGCTTATAGTACTCTGTTTCGTTATAATCTGGTACGTGTATGCATATGATATTTGTAGGTAATTTAGCAAGTATGGTGGAGTGTATATTTTTAAATTAGTGTAATTTGAGTTTTATTTCTAGTTGACTATCAAATGGAGGGTTTCATTGATCACTACGCTCTCTACATAGTAAGCTATATAGTCTACACAAAGATACACATGTATTTGTTTCGTACTAATAATATACTGATTGGAGGACTTGGGGGAAGTTAATTATTTTAATTTTTTTCTTGACATGGATGATAGAATTCTGGACATGCACACCATGAAAACTTTCTTTGGTATTATTTGTACTTTATGATTAATATCCTACTTACTACAAGAAAAAACTTTCTGTAGAGCATAAGATTTTGAGGGTTTATTCTTGTTAATCTTTGATGCCTCATAAAAGTGAAGAATTAATTTGAGGATAACTATATAAAATTACAACCAACTTTTTTCCTTATTACTCATACATCTCTTACAATTAGAAGGATTATGAGGTTGCATATTCATTGAAATTTGGTACTGAATCTCTTCCATCCAAAACACCTTGAGCTCTTTTATGGGCAATAATCTTCTTTTACTTTTCATTGGTGTTTGGTGGCTAAATAAATTAACAATGAAGAAACAGTACTAGACACTTATACAGCATTATTCCTAAGTTATTCTTTGGGAACAGCGTGAAGCAGAGACACTCACCATTCTACTTTTACAACTCATAGAAATTGATCCAGTTGATCCCATTTTTTGTCATAGAATTAGCAGTTTCTGAGGACCCAATGGACCTCCCAGGAATGACTGGATGACAAACAGTAATAAATAGCTATTTAGGACCGATGCACCAAGGAAAGGGGACTACTAGCTTATTGGGCCTCTGCCTTAATGGTTAACCTTGTGTAGAAGATATTAAAATTTTGACAATTATATGATTGTGGTGCTTAGATAGGTAATAGGAAACATTAAATTTTTTTATCTCCTAATATTCATTCAGGTATTTGTTGGTCAGTAGAAATTTGTTTACTCTGGCCTAGTGTGGGGGAAGTGGGAAAGCAGTTTTGCATTTTCCAACTGATTAAACGTGAATCACAGTCGTTTGTGTTCATGAGAGGGGATCTGCCCAACTAGGCTACTGTCACGCCTAATAAATTATTCATTTTGGACATTCCAAAAACTTTTCAATTATTTTCTTGAATAGTTGGACTGTCCAAAAACTGATTACCAACCAACTTATCATGGTGTTATGTATATTCCAACCTTAGGTTTCACTAGTCTCGAATTCATCATTTCATTTCTTTAAATTTTTCATAAATTTAACACGAATTGATTAATTTCTGTGCAGGTTATATATTTCTAAAATGGAACACCGTATTCGACTTCTAAATAAAAGATCACATGAAAAGGGAATAACTGAGAGAAAGGCCAATGCCGCAAATTCTTCTGGTGCTTCATTGACTTCAGTAGAATCTCTACGAGAAAAGGTATGTCCATAAAATCAAAAAGAGCTAAAGATACATATTTGGGCTTCTCTCTCTCTCTTCCAAATATTTTGAGGTATATTGTATTTGGAGTTCTCTTTTATGTTTCTATTAGATTTGGTTATCAACTTTTATACCCATTTACTAAAACCGTAGATAATTTGTTCTTTGCTTCTTATAACACAGTGGATATCTAGATAATCATGCACTAAATTACTGAAACCTCATTTATGTTAGTTGTCTTGTTGTAATTATGATTTTACATTTTTCCTGTTACCAAGTTAATGTTGTACTAGACTAAGTAGACATTCACTTATCAATTTCTACTTAATATCTATTGAGGAGAAACTGTTATCAGGTGCAGCATCTAGATAGTTTTTTCTGAACTTGGCACTTCTTGAAAACATTTTTTTGCAGCATCAGCAAGAAAATTAAGAATATGGAGATGGTGCTTTACCATTCTTCTTATATGTTGCGGAAATTAGGACCACTACTGCAGATATTAGGACACAGTAAATTGTTTAGAAGTATTTAATGTTTGCAATTTTAGATACTACAGTTCTTAACACTCAACAATATTCGTGCAAGCAACAACTGTTGTCTTGTAGTTTTCTTCAGTATTATAAGTTTGGCCAGAAGCCCGTTTAGAGTTTAGAGAATTGATGTTTGTGGAAGCGGATTTAGCCATTTAGGAGAGGTTCCCTTTTAATGAAGGTTTATATAAAATTGGACTTTTTTCTCAAGAAAGCAAATTATAATCTAAAATTTTGAATTTGCTTAGGTTTTGTATTTTGTGAGAATTCTTGCACTCGGTATATACTCGAAAATGATTGCCTAAGACTAGGACTTCTTGAATATTACATGCATCTTGAACATTCTTCAATATGTTTTGTTTAATTGGACAATGTCATATACATTATCTTAGTTTATCACCTAAATCTTACCCAATGGACTGCTATTTTTCACTGGGACTAGCAAAGATAAAAGGCAAAACATAAATTCATTGGGAACCTAAACTACTATTAGAGTATGAAGCAAGGTAGGTTTGAGAAGCAATACATGTCAAAAAGAAAGAAAGGGTAGGGCTGAGAATCAACTAAAGGCTAATTGATTGTGCCTTTTACTTTCTATTGGTTGCGGATGAATGAGTTTTCTTCTTACTTTTGCTTTCCGTCTTTAGCCATGTCATCTGTAGCATAGAGGTTTTTATAATGTCTTTAGCGTGCTAACATTTTCCTCTCCTCAACTTATATTCATATACTGATATACACATAGTGGTCACATTTTAAGTTTTTTAAAGTGGAAACTAACCAGTAACCACCCTGGATTTAACTGATTAGTTTCTTGGTCAGTGTATTCTTCTTTTTTCTGAGCTAGAATAATTGGTCTTACCTATGAATTTTACTTCTGTGGCCAGGAAAACAGTAACAAGGTTAACTATATTCAGATACCTGTAGATTCATATACGTATCTGACTAGCTTGGAGGATCAAGTTGATACATTGGAAGGTCAAATTAGTATGTTGCAGGATCGAGTGAATGATTTGACAGATGATCTATACGCAGCTGATCTAGAGATTACTGCTAAGGATACTTCAGTGAAACAACATGAAAAAGTTGCTGGAGAAGCTGTTTCAGGTACGAATATTTTTTATTGCTTCTGCTTCAAAGGAAGAGAACCACTTGGTTTTTGCTGTTGTTATAATCAACGCGTACATTTCTTTTATGCCCTTATGAGAGAAAAGAAATGAATCCTGTGAGCAAACCTACGCTATGGAAGAAACACATTATCTTGCATCCTTGCCTTTCAATGACAGTACAGTGAGTGTTGTTGGGTTCTTCCTTTCGACCCATTTAATTGTCCTCCAATTTTTTGTTTCCCCTTTAAATTAACTCAACCCTTCTGTGTTTTTAGGATTAGAAAAGGCTAATGCCGAAGCTCTGGCATTGAAGCATCAACTTGAATCAGTCACAGTCTTGAAAGTTACTGCTGAAGATCGAGCATCACATCTAGATGCTGCTCTCAAAGAATGCATGAGGCAGATTAGAACTGTGAAAGAAGAAAATGATCAGAAGCTGAAGGAATTAATTCTAAATAAAACCGAGCAATGGGAGAAAATCAAGGTCGGTCTTGAAGCTCAGATAGCTGACTTGAGTCAAAGGCTTCTCCAGTCAGATGCTGAAAGTGCTGCACTTTCAAGGTCATTGCAAGAACAGTCTAGTATGCTAATTGAGATCAATGAACAAAAATCCCAAGCTGAGGTTGACAATGAACTTCTGAAAGGAAATATTCAATCCTATGAAAATGAAATAAATTCCCTTAAGTACGATCTACATGTAGTTACCAAGGAACTTGAAATCCGAAAGGAAGAAAAGAACATGGGTAGAAGGTCTGCTGAAGCTGCAAACAAGCAACATTTGGAGGATGTCAAAAAAATGGCAAAACTTGAAGCAGAGTACCAAAGGCTACGCAATCTTGTGCGCAAAAAGTTGCCTGGCCCTGCTGCACTAACACAAATGAAAAAGGAAATTGGAAATTTGAGCCATGATTCTGTAGAACCTCAACCACGAAAGCCTCCTCTTCCAGGTAAGAATTCTAAATCACTGTTGCTGATGGAAAAAGAAATAAAGAGGCTGAAAGAAGCTTTGGTCACAAAGAATAGTGAACTACAAAGTTCAAGGGACATATGTGCTAAGATGGTCGGGAGGTTCAAAAATTTGGAAACACAGATAGGGATTCTAAACCAAAAGATAAGCTCATGGCGATCATCTTTTGAGATCCCTGCTGAAGGTTGTGTAATTCAAAATACAAGCAGTTCATGTAATGCTACCTCTATGTCTGAAGATGGAAGTTCTGCCAATTTACAGGCAACTGTGTCATTCTCTGATCACACAACACATAAGAGCACTAGCAAGTGGAGCAAGCCTGTCAATGCCAATTCATTGGAAATTATGGATGATTTTCTAGAGATGGAGAGACTGGCATGTTCAGCAAATAAAGGTGATAAGGTTTTCTCTACCTCAAGAACTGAAACAGCAGATGGTAATGCTACTGTTGAAACTAAAAAGGGGAAGAATCTTTCTCAGTCTAAACGGCATTCCAATATGAATCCACCAGCAAATAAAGAATCCTCTGATGTGGAAAAGTCAGCAAAAGGGCTTGATTCTGACATGGTTCAACAGCTGTTGTTGAATCTCCTATCAAAAATTTCTGTGATACTGGAATCTCAGACTAAGGACACTGACATGAGGAAGGCGATGGATGATACTGTACATGCCGTGCAGGAAATAGGAAACTCTCTGCCTTGGCACTCATTGTCTTTCTCTGCAAAGGAATCTCATCCTGATGAATTCTCACACAATATAGAAGCTAGTTCACAGAATATTACAAAGATGACAAAGAGGGATTTCTTGTCGATTAAAGTCAATAAACCTGATACTGATGCAGAGAGTATTACTGACCAGGATTTGGTGGCTTCTGTCTCTCGTATTCACCAATTTGTATTATCTGTAGACAGAAAAGTTATGCAAGCTCATGAAAATGGATTGGATATTGAACCAAAGGACTTAACTGCCTCTGTGGATAGTTTTCTGCCCAACAAAATTATACTAGTCGACTTTTTTTTCGACCTTTCTCATGTATTGGTTCAAGCCAGTGAACTGAAATTCAGGGAGATGATTAAGTTTCAGTTACACGAAAAAGAGCAGCTTCTAGTGGATCTCCAATCTCAGTTGGAAGCATCTCAAAAGGTAAGTAGCTTGATAAGTCTCAGATCAAATATAATTGCAGTCTCATAAGACGTGAATTGTGAATGCAGGATTTAGAAGTGAAAACAGAGAATTTGGATAATATGCTTCAAGAAGAAAAGCGCAATCATCAGGATTCTCTGATCAGATACACGAATCTAAAAGAGAAATTGCAGAGGTTAGCATTGAACTTCTGTTCAAGTACATGATTCTGACATATTTGACATATTTAATAACTTTTACCTTGAGAAATGAAGGTAATCTTATCAGTTATCCATGCTTCTAATTTAATTCTGATACTTCGATGTGTTGTCTAGTTTCTTTTAATTCCCAAGCATGTGTTAATGAAGCAAAGTTATCATCGGAAAGTTATGGAGGCAAACATCGGTTGTGACACCTGAGCAAAAAGAATGATGTCATCTTTTTCTTTCTTTTTTTGGTTTGGCTATGAACATGCGGACATGACTGCTCATGCAATTCATGAGTTTTGGGGCTGTTCTGTAAATGAGTCTTCATTGAAGTTGAACTCCGCTGAGAAAAATGTTAACTGTGAACTTCAAACAATCTTTCAAATTTTCATTTAGCTCGTATACGGTTCATTTAACTTCCACATCTTCATTTGGTTTAGGAACAAGAATTGCTCAATGTGTTCATCTTCACATTCCACAGATCGTAGCAACAAGTCACAGGTAAAAAACTTGATTACTTATCAGTTTTCCAGAAGCCTTTTTTTTTGGTACCATTAAAAAACTTATTGTAATATATTCTCTCTGTATTCTTCCTTCACAATGTTGTCATCGATTTGATCTTCTGTTATTGAAGGAGCGAGAGATAGCAGCTACAGCAGCAAAGCTTGCCGTGCTCTGGGGGGTGTAGCAGCGATGAAGAGAAGCAGAAAGTATAATATGGCTCTAAGGAACGTCTAAGACACTTTCTGATACTCGTCCCACTTGAAAGAGTTTGCCGCTGTGATCAGCACAAATCATTTCAGGATACAGGAAAGCCACCAAAATCTGCAGGTGCCAATCTAAATTTTCTTTTGAACCCTAAATGAAAGTAATGTTCTAATTTGACCGACAACAATAACAAAGAAGAAACATTGAGAACACAAATATAAAATATAAAAATTCCCAAGTCATACTATTCAGCGGTTATGAATTAACATATTGGGGAACTGTGACCACCCTCCAAAAATAAATATTCACTTTTTAATAAAATCTGAGAGTTACTCCAATCCACTTTACTTGGAGAGTTGACACTTGTAAATTATTAAAGAAAAAGCTCATTTGGATTTGGGACAAACTTTCCTCTCATAACTTGCAATATGGATATTAATTAACACCACTATATATATATATATATATATATATATATATATCTCAAAAACTTGTATAATTTCAGCGAATTATATCTTCTTGACAGGTTAATGAAAAGTTTGGACCTTGAGAGATATATCAATTACTCATAGTTTCAGAAACACATGCAGACCCGTGTGACTTTACTCAGACTCGGATGGAAAGGTCTATGTACTTCAACTATGTGGAAAGAAGTTTCTTACTACCTAGTACCAAACATCTGACATGCAAAATCTTATAGAGTAGGTATCCGTCCATGGGGTCATGAGGCAAATCAGATCTACTATCAGGGGCAACTTAGTGATCTTATTTTCTTTATCTGCTAGCTTTAGCTGTTGTTAGATATATAATTATGATCAATTATCGATTCTTCAAAAGAAATTCAATATTTGTCTTATAGGAATTATCAAGTCAACTGCTAAGATGCAGCTGTAGTTTTTTTGTACATACTGGATTGCATGTATAATTCAAAGTCGGCCATTCCGAAAAAAATTAAATTAATGGAGAGATTTAATTTCTACAATATATTTCATCCGGATTATATATATATATATATATATATATATATATATATATATATATATAAAATATAAAGTTAGTGAGAAGTTTCCATGTGAGGACGTGGCGGAAGAAATTATGAATAACAAATTAATGCCAGCTAGCTGGGATGTCTGCACCATTTATTACATGCATCTCTTGCATGCATGATTGAAATTTAATTGGCAAGAATGATAACCGATAAACCCCCTTCCTTCCAAAATGAAACTCCTGTTGCTTAATTATTTTTATCCTTGTACATCCATCAACGAATTTGAATTGTGGTAACAAACTGCCTGCGAGTATTATTATTATTATTATTATTATTATTATTATTATTATTATTATTATTATTATTATTATTATTATTTATCATAATTAAACTGATTAATTAATCGTACTTCAATCAAAATACAGTACGTACTTGTACGTGTAGGCTGTAGCACAATGGTAATTAAACTAGTGCGTGCATGATCACATATCGTAATGATGGTTTAATTATTGAAAGAAGGAAAAAGGAAAATGTCAGCGGAAAGTAGAACAAATGAGTTAGGTATCATTTCAACACGTCTGTCTTGCTCGCATCGCATGCAATCAAGGACTGTACCGCCTGCCTGCCCGCTTGCCGGCCGGCCCGACCAACCATAACTCAAATATCCGGAAGTTATGTCAAATCCCTTGTTTGAACATGAGGGAGGAAAATGACGGATCCAACATGCTACCTAAGTATATATAAATATCAGCAGACACAGAATTAAGGAAATATATATATATATATATATATATATATATATATATATATATATATAATATATATACACACACACACGTACATAAAAGCATAAACCAAGTTGAGTGGTGGCCTGGGAGAACAAAATTGTGACATACATATATATATATATATATATATGTGTGTGTGTGTGTGTGTTGTGTATATATATATATATGCTAGGTTGGTTATATTTCATTTGGCAATATATATATTCATTCATATTAAATTTTAGGTGGTATACATGTTTGTTAGAGATAGTTTGTAGTTAGTTGTGTGATGATGTGTGGTGTGGGATGTTGTTATGCATGTGGAAAATTGAACCCAAATACAAGCTTGAAGAAATTAGAGAGAGATGAGGAGATGTATCAGACAGAGAGACACAAGTGTCCTCTATGAATTTACACCCAATTAACTTGTGTCTGATCGCTACTACTCATCCGAGGACAACTCAATATGCACTAGTGGTTCTCCTCTTCCTTCACCAAATTGTAGCAATTAATTAGGCTTTTCAAGACTTGTTTAATAATAAAAATAAAATAGACTTTTGAAGAGAAAACCGACCTCAGCATATATATATACATATATATATATATATACACACACACACACATATATCTTCCGAGCTCTAGAAGACTTGTAAAAATCACTACTTATTCCCCAAAATTTTGGAATTATCTCGCAATCGAAATCTCCGAACTTAAGAGTTTCATTTTCTTTAAAAAATTTAATCCTAAAATGGGAGTTTTTCCTTCTAAAAATAGACTAAAAACGTAACATATTTGATCTTGTGAAGAGATATTCCTTCCATTACATATATAAAAAGATTTTCATTTGGTTTGATCTCAGTTAATGTGCAAAATCCTAAAATTCAACTTCTGTTACAAATTTATTTTAATTTTCAAAATAATAATTTTGTACTTAAAAATACTTTTCAAGCGTTTTATAATAATAACAAAAAATTCATATTAATTTTAAATTTAAAAATTTCACAAACCTGACTAAAAAAATTAATTAAGACTTTTTTGTAAAATAGAGATGGAGTGTAAAAATATTGCGTTGTATAATACACTTTAAAGGTTATGCAAACTAAAGCATACTATCTAGCTAGTCATGAAAATCCCTTCGACTTAATTATAATTATCAATAGACATATTAAAGTTGAAAAGTAATTGTTTCATGAATATGAACTTTGTGGTGGGTCAATAGAGTAATTGTATCATACATATGAACTTTCATATAACTTAATTAATCTTTAATTCGAATTAATCATATGATTTTCCAATTCAAAGACTTGGTCAAAGTACTGAGGTGAATTATAGAGAATAAATAAATAAATATATATATATATATATATATATATATCATTCTGAATTTAACATAAGTAACAAAACTTGATCTCAATAATATTAACAATGATATGATAATTAAAGAAAACTTTGATTAGACACGACTGACTTAGCACTGATTAATGAAAGAGAAGAAAAGGAAAATCCATTGCGGTACCTTTCTCTTATATTATGTTTAGATTGAGAGAATAGAACAGAGAAATGAATGAAATAAAAATAGTATATTTGATAATCATTTTGAAAAATAAATTACTTCAATTGAATGAAAATTCATTTCATCTCTTTGTTTTTTTATTCTATTTGGAGAAGGTAAAATAAAATATATTCCAATAAAATAAATATATCTGATAATTTTACAATTATGTGACAACATTCACCACCATCAACAATTAAATATACACTTAAAATATTTTAAAATCATTTTATTCCGTCATTTATTTTATTCTTTAAATCCAAACACAACATTAGACTGGAATATCACTTAAATTCCTAATCAGTCCTCGGCTTTAAATATATTATTATATCTGTACCTGATAATAACTTGACGACCAATTAGGAAATGAGCCCCACCTGCATGTGCAATTGCATGGAGGGTAAGTAGGCATGAGTGACCAACAAGTCAGTAAGTCGCCCCTCCTAATCAAAGTATTAAAACTGAGTATTTATTTTTAAGGAAAAAAAACAATTAAAGAGACAAATCTACAGCTATACAGCACTAAGTAAATATAAGGATGCCGTATATAATACGGTTATATATAGAAAACGTATTCAATTGTTTCCGTGAACATTTTTCTCAATTTGGTGTTGTTTGTCGTGGGCATTTAATTAAGAGCAGTGATTGCGAAAAAAATTTAGTCGAATTATGATTGTGACGTGTATTAATATATGAGATTAAATAGTATTATAAAATTGGTCAATTGTATCAAATATATCGTAAAAGTATTATTATTTAGATTTATCCACTTAGCTCGCAATAAAAAAATCAACATGTAAAATCGTAATAATTATCATTTTCCTTTAATTAATGGTCTATTTTTCGTAAAAGAAAAGTTAAGAAATCTCCTGATTAATATAATCAAATTCAAATTACTACTCTCTCTGTTTCAAAATTAGAGATACACGGTACATTTCAAAAATAACGATTTTTTTTACTTCCAACTTTACCCTTAAAAAAATGAGGCCTATTTAGCACAATTACTTGATGTCGTTGGCTTTAGACTTGTACTTAATTTACTGATTGGCATCTCTTTTTCTGGCAATTTTGTTGATTTACACCTGTATGTAACACCTAGATTTTCATGAACAAAATGCTACTATGATGTACGAACACCAAAGAAATAATGTATTTCTCAAAGGGAGCGCTCCCTAATTTGACTCATATACTTGTATTTCCATGGTTAAAAAGCAATTTTGTGACTAAAAATTGGTGGGTATAAATATTAGTTTATCAACTAGTGATTGATTGTAAATCGTTAATTGGTATTCCACCTTGTTTCAACTATTTTATAGAAATAGGCAAATTTGGTATATATTTATAGTAGTTTATTCTTAAAATAAAAATATAATTCTAATTTTATGTAATTGAATTGTATCTACCATTCTTATGGCCGCCTGTGGCCCATGTCGCCGCCACACTGCTGTTTTCTGGGCGGCCATCACGGGCCCCCGGGTCACGTCGGATTTGGGTATTACGTACGTACCTTAATAGCAACTTGTTGAGGTGAAAGAGTTTCATGGGCGGAAAAAGTTGGATAACATTAATTATATAATTTCGATTAAGTTTTAAAAATAATAAATACGATAATTAGTAATATTTATATTTAATTTATAATTGTTGATATTAAATTAAATAATTTAATATTAATTTTGAATTTTAATATTTTGAGAATTGATTCAGAAAATCAAAATAAATATTTAAATTTAAAAAGGGGCTTTGCGCTCAGAGGATCTGAAAATGGCTCTATTCATTATAGTATTAATTTCCTTACTTGTGCAGTGAGGCTCCGTAGCTGAAACTATTTTCATTATTATTTTTTTTCCATTTATGATAATTTTATTTTTTTGACACCTTTTATTTTTTTTTGGTTGACCCAAACCCTTAACAGTTAACACCCCCAACCCAACCCTTTCCCCAACCCCATGAGCCATTATTATTCATGGAATCAAATGATACACGGACATTAAAATTTGACTTCTCTCTGTTACATATTTTTATATTATATAGTGATCAAATAATCAATTTGATCACTATATAATATATATAATACTCAATATTATAAAACCATAATTATTTATCAAAGTTTCTTACATATAAATATAATGAGATCAAAATTAAGAAATAATTAACTTGAAACACCAACTGTCGGTTTCAAATATCAAATACTCGGCTTCAAAAAAAAAAAAAACCTCAAAATTCTAACTTCCACATCTGATAAATGACTGTGCATGAGAACACAATTACCAAATAACTTTTGCAGGAGCCTTTCTCATGATTCCTTTCAAGCTGGTAAATCAATCCAAATATGGAAGACACTGCAATACATACATATTTTCAAGGGTGCAAATGCACACCACTGATGAAAATATCCAACTTAAATTGACAATATACAAATTAGTTGACCAAACCACAGATCGACCCCATCAAAATTAAAGAAAACATACAGGGTTAAATCGGTTTTGGTTAGTGATTAGAATCACAATCGAATCACAATATTGGGTATAATCAACCATATATATTTATGTATGTATTTCTCTTTGCTAAATCCCTTAAGACTATTATCTCTCTCCCCCATGCAAGTTGCAACAACCGATGTTTGTTTCATCGGATGATGGACATGACAGAGAGAAAATCTACTTCTTCACAAGGAATGGTAAGACCCATATCATGATTAAAACCGAATTCTTCTTCAGCTCTCTGAAGTAAGCTTTTAAACTCGGGGTGACCAAGCCATGATATCGGAACAATATACCTGCTTCTATTCTCTCCCACGTAAACTGCAAAATGGCCTTTTGGCACGTCATGAGGAAGGCCACTGCCGTCGTTTCTTCCAAAGCTAGAACATCTTTTGATGATCTGTTTCAGGGCTGCTGTTTGAATTTGTTTGTTTGATTTCCTCAGAGCCATTATATGTCTAAATATTGGTGGTAAGTTTCAAGAGAACTTATGGCGTATCAAAGAGAGGAGAGAGAGATGGTATGAAAGGTGGTGAAGAAGGATTGAAGGTGGAGTAAAGGTATATAAAGAGGACTAATAAGACTAGGAGGGGAGAAAACAAAGTCATGTGGAGTGTGGGAAGGGAGAAGTAGCTAGGCGCGGATGTTTAGGGTTAATTAGTCCTTGTACGGGTTCATATCTCAGCGGCTATACCCTACCTTGTTGTCACTCCTAAAAACATCATGGACCACCCACCGGCCACCCCCCAAAACCATTTCTCCCTCTACATCTCTCTTTGACACACACACATACATGAAAGAGTGTAGTTGTAATTGTCACTACTACTAAAACGATGTAGTTTAATTAATAACATGATAACAATGTCAATAGTGAAATTGTTTCAATGACACAACTACCGCTGTTATAATAATCGGCTTATAATATTCGGCCACACCTAGATGGTTGTAATAACCACACTTATCCTAAGCCTATATATAGCAGACTAGATGGTAGTATATATAGCTGTTAAGGTGTCTGATTAAGGTGAATCGATATTTCATGGGAGTGTTTTGGCATATGTAGACTACATTTTTTAGGCTAATATAGCTTGTACAAGTACAATATCATTACCAAAATTAAAAAGAAGTAAAATTAAAAAGTTTACATCTTCCTGGGAACCAGTTTCCTCTAACATCCAAGCTGAGAGAGAGAGAGAGAGAGAGAGAGAGAGAGAGAGACTTTTCCTTGAAACCTTTTGAATTGGTAGCGTTTGTGTCTATTTCTTTTCTCAACGAAAGAATAAAGGAAAGAAGCACACCCGTCCGGTAACTATGAGCTAAACCAAGCGGGCCCCCCTATGGAATTCCAATGGCTATTATTCAAGCAAGCAAAATGGAGATAGATTATTAATTGAAAACGATCTATATTCCAAAATCTTAAATTGTTTATAGTACATGCAAAAGAAAAATGACGCTAACTGTGTTTTGCTTTCAGATATTTTTCTAGTGTTGAGGATTAGTACAATAACAAGCGCGCCATGAATTGTAAATTGTGTGTGTGTGTGTGTGTGTGTATATATATATATATATATATCGATTATCAGAGGAGAAAAAAAAATTTGGAAAAGAGAAGAATAATTAAAAAAAGCATCAAACTCGGTGACAGTTCATTTTACAAAGGTTCTAAGTTGTAAATGATAACGTGCTCTAAAATTCATCAGTTGAACTTCATTGTAAACAAAGTTAGCTCGGTTTTAACCTTGCAGTGGAGCGTTTGGTTAAAACCACAGAGCATTTATATACTCCCTTTTTAATTTACCGAGTGATGCGCTTTCTAAACAGTCTGAGACATGTACGAATTCAACTAACTTATACCCGTTGTTGTGAAAACACGAATTCAGAAAAGATGAAATCTATACAAAATTCTAACACGTACAATTCGAATTTCAGTAGGTAGTGTCGCACTATAATCTAATTTCCCAAAATATATACTCCGTATTTTGAAACGGATATACTGATGTAGTATTCTAAATAAAAACTAAGCATATGTTTACATGTAGAGGGCTAAAGCCATAAACCCACCGAAGCCCAATGCCCGGTAATGCCTATTGTAATGTGAAATTCGAGTTATTCTTTCCAATAAAACACATGCACACCCTAGTGAGATGGATGTGTATTATTACATAATAAAATATTTGGATAGGAGGCAGCAATTTTTAATGTTTAGCAGCCAAGGAAACTAAAAACAAACAACAAAGAAAACAGAAACAGAAGACAAATTTATGAACAATAAAGGGCTTCCCCATGTGGCCTGCCGAAGCTTAATACAACCGCCCAAAAAAACACCAGTGATGCAAGCAGACCTCTATATACTATACATACTTTTCTTGCTAAAACTAAGAGCCACTTGTTACACTGGTCTCCGCACTAATAACACAACTACAGAAGAAAACACCATGTTCTAAGGCCCAAAAAAGCTGTCCTCAAACGCTATAATGTCGGTCTTCTGCCTTCCACAATTTCATTTCCAAATTCAAAATGGAGTCTTCCCCTCATACATTACTCATCATAAGATAACATTAAGTTCAACACCATAACAGAATTAGTTAAGAGAGGCATTAACAGTCAAATTGGAACTTCATAGACAATACCAAAACACCTTTCAGAACGCATATTGAATTGAACTATCAAATTTTGAAATAATTCACAACTAGAACTAAATAAAGCAAAAAACAAAAAGATGTTGAAAGAATGTTAATGGACTAAGTTGACTAACTCCAACAGGATAGGCTAACAGATCATGTTCTCTGAGTGATAAAATGGTGGATAGAAAATCATTATCATCAGAGGCGGCAAAGACCATCATAGTAATCATCAAAATGAATTTTCTAATTGTTGATAGTGACATTCTAATGATCAGCATGTGAAGTCCATGTTACTCTTGCCTTCAGAACCTCATATAAAGACAACAAAAAGAGAAAGGGGTGCTACAAGATTATCCCAACCCATCAGAATGATTCGCCCTCCCCTTTCAAACTAAAACTCTGAAAAATCTACAAGGCTATAACTACCTAATGGGATACTGTTTATGCACATCTCTCGTGTAAACTTTGGCAAGGGAGACATTGTCTTTAATGTCTTTCAGAGAACAGGTTTGCAGAAAGAGACTAAGTGTATCAATTACAAGTATCGGCAAAGCCTTCTATGTCAATATGCTAAATATGTTATTGAGCTACTACAAGAACCAGAGAAGACTCATATTGGTCATACTATCAATTACGACGGCTAAGGAAGAAATATTCAATCCTTGTGGCTGTACAGGAACAGATAATAGATGAGGTTAGGTAACAGTGCTACCCTAAGATAAATAAACAGAAAGGTTGCTCAAGCCTTTCTGGAAGGATATGCATGGAAACAGTGAAGTTAGAATACACTGTTACAAAATTATATTTGAATTAAAATCTTAAGGGGGTTGTTCTGGAAAGCCAATTAGAATGACATGTCAAATTAAAACAACTCATAATTAACTGATACATGACTTCACTAAACATTTTTAATCTACAATTTATAATTATTTCAAGCATACAAACATCGGCGACTAGGAGGGCATGCTAATAACTGCTTCCCAGAAGTTAAATCACAACCAATAGTTGCCTACAGCTCCATTTCTATTTTTCACAAAGGTAGGCCCTCTGTACCCATACAAACTTAAGTCAATCCAAAAACATACCAAGCCTAATGAACTTAATTAAGCCACATCCTCTTCCCCACCGCACCCCAACTGCTATTCCGACATTCAAGAAAGGGGTCCCTTCACGAAATCTAGATAAGAAAACATGGACAAGAGAATGATCAAAGCACAAGAGTTGACACTAAAAGCGTATTAAGGACACAAAATAAAGGCAAATAGATGGCCCATCAGAGCCATGGAAAAATGACAAACATGAAAAGGCTTCTAAGGGCACCTAAAGCATTCATAACAAGTCTGAGGTAAATAACAACTCTAAGAGACACAATGATGTAAGACCATGTAGTTGGCATACCCCAACAATCATTATGTTTACAATAGAATAAAATTTAGCTCATTTGTTACAATTAAACATATGAGCTTGCACATAAAAAGAAAGATGAAATACGAAGCAAAACATCAAAACAAAAATTTCATAACTTGAACACTCAATAAAATAATAGAAGCAATATCCTCAATAAATGCACAATATGAAATGGAATTAACCACTACTTTTAACACCAGGGATAGAGATTGGTTATATTCCTTCCAACCGCCAAATTAGAAATTACATAATCATATACCATTGTTTGTAGAAAGCTTCAGTCATTCACCTTTTACAGAACACACCTATGCATGCCAACTAAAACACGCCCTCACATCCCAAAAAAAGAATAAAAAGAAATATATGAACAGAGAAATAGAAGTGAATGGAAAATTGAAAAGGTTGAACAGACCATTAGATCTGAGAAACATGTACAGATTCCATTAAACGTGTAAGCTGTTCTTAACATATAAATCTTTAAGAAACACAAAAGCCTACCTCCATTATTTACATTCACTAACCAGAGGGTCATAATGGTTGTGGCAGCCCATCCATCGCACTCATTTGTCTTCTCAGCTTAACAATGTGAGCTTGCACCTAACATATTGCAAATACTGTCAAAAGACATCATCCCACAGGTCTTCATATATTACAAAATTCCTATTAAGCCATTTGTTGAAGTACATAAATACATGTACTCTATTTAAAATATTAATTATCATTGTCTTTGAGAGCACATAACTATTTATAAAAGTCATACATGTACTCTATCATTGCGGATGAATAAGAAATAATTTGCGAGCACATACGTACATAAAAAACTTTAGAGTTTAGACTTGTATTCTACTTTGCTGATGAATGAAGATATAAAAGGAGGGAAGCATAAATAACTTCCCATTATACATTCATCATCCATGACCCTACATAACACAAAGTCTAAATAAATAAATACTAAATTAAAAAACTCATCCACGAATCTATCAAATGAACTAAGCCAAAACCTGAAGCATGCAGGTTCGTTGGAGCGGCATCCAAAAACTTCCTATAAGATTAATAATTCACTTGAATGTTAATATAGTTTGTTTTTCTAGTCTCTAAAACCAAAAAGAGGAACTCCGCAGCAGGCAACCTACATGTGTCATTCATAATAAACAAGCCTAGCAACATGGTCTTCAGAAACTTTTAAAATTATATATTTTTTACTTCTATCAAAACATTATAAGAATTGACTTTACGTCTAAATAAGAATTGGAATGGCTTCTGATTTGACTTAAGAGTAGATAAAGTATCACCACAAAGAACAAATGAAGTATTCATAATTCATATAGTTAAAAATCAATGTCAGTGTTACACTGCTACTTATTGAACCATACATGATGGTGTTTCATATGTTTGATACCTACCTATAATGAAAATTTTATAATATGTCCGATTGTACTCCCTCTCTGTCTGAAACTGAGAGACGTACTTCATTTGTTTTTGTTTTTTCCCCTAAATATAAGGGTTTTTTTTTTTTTGCTATTTGTTGACACACACACTACACACACACCCTCCTTGCTGCCACCAAGGTTTGAACCCTCGACCTCATGGAATCCATGAGGCGAGTCATACCATTGGACACACTTAAACATAATTTTGTTGGAAGATTAATTATCAATATCAAACCTCAAAGAGTAATTTATTTGTTAAGGAATATTATTGGGAAAACTTATGTCAATGTGTCACATGAAAACCTCAGTACCCTTTATTTTATTTGGTTACTCATGCTTATTCAAAAGCATTATTGTTTTTATAGGCCCAACTCTCATCCATTTTTTTCAAAACTTTGACAAGAAAGAAAAAAATATGACTCATTTTCAAACAGGGGAAGTACTATAAATAACAACACATGAAACTGTTCTTTTATCCTAGCAGCACCAAATAATCTCAAGCAATGAAAGAGTAATACGCTTCAGTAGCGTTTACATAATCTTTTCTATAATGTATTTTACCTAAATTATTTAATGATTTTCAATACTTTCGGGGACAA
Organism: Aralia elata; assembly: GCA_034770075.1. NCBI lineage: Eukaryota > Viridiplantae > Streptophyta > Magnoliopsida > Apiales > Araliaceae > Aralia > Aralia elata. The sequence goes on from CM068380.1 coordinate 86,861,850, forward strand.
TTGTATTTTTTGTCTTAAGGAGTCAGCTTTAGATCAATTTGCCACTAGTTAGCACCATCTCTAATACTTTTATTTCCTCACAGGGACTTCTCATATCTGCTAAAAAAGTCAAAAAATCCTCGAACCTTTCTTTCCTATTCCTTTTTTAAAAGAAGATTATACTCATTAAATGACAGCTATTTAATATTTCTGCTAACTTTATTTCTGTTATGTTTTTACTATAAAGTGGGTGTTTCCATTAGATGTTTTACTTCTAGCATCAACAACTATTGTTGGGTTAAAATTAAGTTTAACTTTGGTGGGATTCCGTGTTCAGATTTGCGAAGGGACTGGAGGGCCGCCCTATTCTAAGGGTTTTGTAATTTTCCACTTTTCTAGTTTAAGAGGATTTCTCATCGTCCACTTGTCATTTTGAAATCTCTATTTACTAATAAAATCTAATGTTTCTACCCAAAAAAAAACATGTTAAACTTAAACTTAACTTAGTAGCTATCACTCTTTGCACGTATTTCCTTTTCTATCAAGAATTATGCATGTTCCAAATAAGGGTACGGAAACTGTAAGTGTTGATTTTTGCCACTTTCTTCTAGTTTCAGAGTTTCCAAAATTGGAAATGATCTGGACACAAGTGCGCAAAAGGAAAAGTTAAGTATCCAAAAGAAAAGAGCAAGCAAGTAAGCAACACTGACCTGCTGACGAGCTGCGGCAAGTTTTAATAGCTCATCCCCATCCGAAAATTTGGTGAACCACTGACTCAGTGGATGATCTTTGGCCTCTCCTCTCTTTTCCTCGTGAGCATCTTCTACTATTGTTGCAGAGACCCAAGCATTAAAACCTAACTTAAACAAATTACACAAAGGTAGAGCGTAAATAAATTCTACCCAGAGGCAAGTGCAACGTAGCAGGAATCCATGACACAACGGCTGGATGATTCTGCACACGAGTAAAAAAGTTCTCAAAAGGATCCGGAAAAACAATCTCATCATAAGATTCCACGATCACGGGTTTCTTGGTTGACTGGGGACCAGTTTCATCTTCAGAGTACAACTTCAAATGGTGATACCTGAAAATACTTACAGAGTCATCACAATTGAATTGCCAGCAAGAGTAAATGATAAAACATGTAAACAAGATTGCAGACTCACAAATCCAACTGCTTATCACAGGCATCGTTGTGGAAGAAAAGGGAGATGGCAATTTCAAATTCACCCCAGCCACATTCTGATACTTCAAAAGGGGGCGATTCAATCACTCTCACAGGGTTTTTAAAACTAGGATGCAGCTGAAATACAACGCGCTTAATTACCACTCCCAGGTCCTCATTTCTTGCCCCACGCACATAAACTGTCCACTTGTGTGACTGAGTTCTAATAGATGGGAAAGCAACTCAGAAACTAATTGTACTTGGAATTGTTATATAAAGAAAACATTCTAACAAGTGCATCAACATAAAATCACACTTACTCACTGGCCTTTTTCCCAAGCCAAAATGACATAGTGCCGTAAACTATTGGAACACAAATTTCAACATCTTTAAGTCTCTTGACTGAACTCTGCAGTCAACCCATAAACAATATTTTAAATGTAATGAAATATATAAATGTGTAGCCTCAAATTTAAAATATACGCGACTCAACTTATCAAAATAAGGTATTGTATATAGAGCTCCACACGTAACTTTGAGGAGTCGTAGGAACTAGCTAGCTAGTCATTAATGATCATGCATACATTAAAACTTCAATACGCTAGAGGAAAATAATAGTTAATTATCATGCATCTTGCATTCTCGTTTGACTAAACACCAAATCCCATGAAACATACACCTGAAAATGAGTGAACTACTCCCTTCAGCATTCTCAAAATATCTCTGCATGCAAATATTGGGTAAGACCAGAATATGTACTTTTCAACAATTAAAATGAGCCAAACTAACATATCAAAAGTAAAGAACATAATTATCCCACAATGACACCCAAATATCATATCACTGACAGGTTTACTTCAAAATCTATACACTTACCATAACACCACGAATAAGTTTGTTTTTAATATTAAAAAATAAAAATAGAAATATCCACTATTAAGATAAAAAAAATTATCAAAATTCCAAGGACTAAACTATTAATATAATGAGTACTTGTATGTTGTTAGCGTTAAATTATACACCACCCACGAACCCCCATCACAAGTATCCAAAACCCAAGGTCTGCAAAATTTCAATCGCATTAAACATTTGAAATATATATATATATATATATGAATTAAAACGTAGAGGTTTTGATAATAGGGTTACCTTCTTCTCATTATCTTCGAAAGTTTTTCCAATTTTGAAGCGCTGTGGTGTTGGAGCAGACTCGCCTCCATCTGAAACATTATCGCTTTGTATTCTCGGAAGCAACGCGTTTGGCATTTCTACTGCAATTAATAAGTATTGATTATTTACGTCGTCTCTTTGGTTGGGTTTCAGATGCTTGAAGAAGAAACTCAGTCTAGGGTTTTTGGTTAGGTTTAATTCCCAATACTTATTTTGTGTTTTAAAATTTTACAACGATAGCTATTCTTTTAAATGTTCAGATAAAATTTATTGTACTCGCTTACGAAGCTTTTCTTTTTTTCCTTTTTCTCTTTTTTTTAAAAAAAAAATCTTTATAAAAAAAATAATAACAAATTTAAAAAGCACAGAAAGTAAGGGTTATTTCATATTTAAATTATATCCCTCATCTAACAACACCATACTTGAGTTGATAACGATTTATTAATTTATACTATCAAATATAAATAATATAAAGTCCTTTTAGTATGAGAAGAGTCCACGTGACCCTTTATTTTGTAGCATATAATTGTTTTTCTTATAGGTTATTATTAGGTTATTATTAGGTTACTCTTAGACTCTAGCACAAAAAATAATGTTTACTTACATTTATAAACTATTATAATATTAATGTTGATGGGTAAAATTACTACTTTTTTATTTCATAAAAGATGAGAGAAAAGTACAAAAAAAAAAAATTATCTTACAAAAGATATCTAAAATGCACAATTTAAATTCAATATATTACATGAAGTCTATTACTCCCTCCGTCCCAAATTAATTGCTTTTCTAGGACTTTTTTAAGTCAAATTGACTATTTTTAAAATTAATAATTAAGCATATATAAATATATTTCTAAAATTATAAAAATTGAAATTAGTAATAAATTGTATATACTTTCTTTTGGTTATAATATCTTCACCTATATGTTAGCAAAAATAGTAAAAAGATTAGTTTTAAAAATAGTCAATTTGACTTTAAAAAGTCCTATAAATGCAATTAATTTGGGACGGAGTGATATACTTTATTTTTAGGAAAAAGAGAGAATCTTAAATATACTTGTTGTGTGAGATCTACTGTGGATAAAATGAAAACTTATTTATACTGAAAAAAAAAAAGTGTATTAAATGATTTTTATGGGATGGAGGAGTCTTTACAGCAGCTGTGCACCATTTCTCTACATGCCAAAAAGCAATGCATGAAACCAAAAAGTGCATCAATGTATATGCAAACAAGATGGCACTCCAATCATCAGAACTTCATTAGCTCCGGCCAATAAGCAGAGCCGCTAAATCATTTTGGTTAATTACAAGTTAAAAACACCCGACAGTACATTTGAAGAAATAGGTCCTAGATAGGTTTTCCAATTCATTGCAAGTTTAAAAGGGGCCGCACATGACACATTTGATGTAACAATCCCACACAAATTATCCGATACATCATTCTCACAGACTCCCCTGGAAGTTCAGTGCGATAGTCAAGTCCAAAGCCATTCGGCAACATGCAAAGGACAAAGTAAGCCTGCCAAACTAGATACTGGAAGCACTCAGGGCCATTACCTTGCATTGTTCATTCATGGCCAAGAGTTGGGCTTCTTTTTTGTCAAGAAGAGCGCTCAACTTCACATTCTCTTCCATAAGCTTCTGTACTTCAGTCTCTTTCTGCACCTTCTCAGTCTCCAACTGTGTTGTCTTTGCAACTAGCCTGCTCCATAAAAAAACTCAACAAATTAGACAACAGTAATAAGTTTTACAAAAAGGAGAATAACTTTGCAAACTCCAAATTTTACTAATTATTTGTGATTTTATCTTTCCATGGGTAGCTTTGGAAAGATAATTTACAGCGAAAAGGAGTTAAAACTGCGCTGTAATTCACAGCTAAAGCTTGGAAACCCAGATCCGAAAAACCAAGACAGGTTAAACATTCAGACCTTTAACAGGATAAACCATCCTCAAACCTCACCAAAACTAGACAACCCAACATAGCAGCCCCAACTCTAAAGACAAAATTACAACAGGCTCAGCATTGGGATTTGCTTTTCCCATAATATTGTCCACATTCCCGTATGTTGTTTTATAGATTGGTGAAGAAAAAGGGAATGTTTTGTTAATAGGAACAAGTAGCCAGTTTATGAGACAGCTTGAAAATGAGGTGACTACTTCAAAAGGCATAGAAGCTTCACAATTAACAGTAATAATGACATCATAGTTTTTTAAGTGCAGTGCCAGATTGCTAATATTAACTAGTAGGTCAAAACACATTCTTTTTTCTTTTTGGGTGCAAAACATGGGAGATAGGTAAAAGTATCCCAAACCCCGGCAGGACACGTTGCGCCTGCAAGGATACAACAACCACGCACACCCTAAGAGCTAAATATCTTAATATCATACTGAACTTGTAGGAGTACAGGGATTTTTTTAACTTAAATTTGCGAAGGTTGGCTCAAGCTGTTAATAAGCGTGAGGCGAGAGCGTTAATTAGTTAACTGATTTTGTCACATAGTTTCACGAACATATATTTTATGGTGTTAGAATCTCATAATCCTAAAATACATATCTAAAACACATAAATTCATCACACAAAAGGGGTTATGTAATTTGTCACTTAAACCAGGTTAACCACAGTTCAGTGAAAATCAAGAAGCTTTATCCCAATTTAAGTGAAGCCAGCCTCGTTATCCTTATCTAGTTAGCTTTAGCACAGTCATATTCACAGTTAGATCCAAGGCACTAAATCAATTCTCATAGCATCAACCCAGCTTTCTCTATCTTTTACCTTTGCCACTCTTGTGTATTATCTAGTTATTTAGCATTTCAACTCGAGAATATTAGTGCAAATCATCCACATGTAGTTTGCAATAGTTGGCTAATGCAACACATGGCCAAAACATCAGAGACTTCAGTCATCGCCTTTTATACTTATAATGAAAACAATAACTATCAACAAAAAAATTGGACAAGTCTTACTTCCAAATTTTATATTTTACTGTAATTCCATTTACCTTCCCAAACCCTCATATTAACCCTCCTCTTCAATACTTTACAAAAAAAAATAAAAAATTATTCAGATTTCAGACAAGTTTCCAAATGGTATTACATTAGTGTAACTACATGACACCTCGTAGGAGGCCTATTGGGTCATCTGAAGTGTTGCAACAGCTTGAATTGTGAAGCCATGTGGGCTTGGTCATTCAGTAGTAGTGGGCTAATATACCAGAATGAGCTTTGGAAATTAATCCCTTTGGATGCTCATGACTAGCATAAATGAAATTGCAAGTTGAAACCCAGCTCCACTTTTCAACCTTAAGAACAAATGTTGTCACCAAGAAGCTCCTTTCGAAGCCTTAGGAACTAGTGACTTTTGTGAGAGATACTATTAGGTTCATTAGAAAGAGTAATTAAGAGAAGTGTGAAATCTTCAAACCAACCCCCCCCCCCCAGGGGGTGACTACAATGCTTGAGAATTGATCATAAACAACATCAACTTGAAGGTTTAAAAACTATAGGGCTTTATGATGTTTAAGCTATTCCAGAGAATGATTTTGCTACAGATAGGCAATAAATGTTAGGGATAGAACAAAGAAGCGTAATAATGAATTGCAACAAACAATGAAACAACAAGAACTAGAAGTCTAGAACCAAACATTGAAGACTAAAGAGCAGTCGTGCTTCATGCATTCAGCACAACTGGTCCAGCCATAGCACAATTTCTTGTGCTCAAGAAGATGTCTCTCCATGCATATAAACAAATCCATTAATTGAAATGAAACAGAAATCCAACAAGGATATCACAAGTCCTTCAAATTTTGTAAAGAACTAAGTTAGTACATCTGAATAGTCATGTTACCTTCCAAATAGTTTAGAAGGTCAAATTTTTATTTAAAAAATAAAGGGACAAAGGAAAGAAACAACAACATAAAAGACAAAAAAAAGCAATGACAGGCAAAAAGGGCCAAAGGAAGAATAACTCATTGTTAACTCCTTAGACCCATATTCTGTGTAACCTAAAACAAGACTAAACAACTACTCAGTGACAACAAATAAAAACCACAGATCTTGTAAAAAGAGCACGTAAATGCATCAAGTACAGTTAGCAATGTCAGCTTATATGAAAATCCATGATACAGGGGTACTGGCTTCTTGGGTAGAAAGTGCAGCAATAATGCTAGAGATAAAGTATAGTCCACAAATTTGATTTGCAAAAAAAAAAAAAAAAGAATACATACTGACCGATCAAAAAGCCTCTCAATAGTTTGAAACTGCTTCTCTGACGAAAGAAGTGTTTCTCTCACGCTGATGAGACTACTAACATAGGATTTCAAAGATTCAAAGTCTCGCTTCACACGGGTAAGCTCCTGTTCATTTTCTGCGGCTCGCTGCCTTTGTCTAGATGTTTCTTCCACCAAATCTTCAACCCTCTGCCGCATTTCACTCAAAATACCATTTGTACCCAGTGCAAACTTTTCCATCTCATCTAACTTTACGGACATGTTTTCAATTTGGAAAGCCTTCTTTCTGATCTCTTCCTGTCCTATTGTTACCTTCTCTTTTTCGCTAGCAGCTTCAGATTCAGCTATGATAATCCGTTTCACAAGTGATTCCATTACATCTGTGACCATTTGTACACTCTTGAGTATCTCACCAATATAAAGGCCATCTTGTTCATCATGGGCACCAGGATGATTATTGATGCCAATCCATGATTCAACATCTGGACTGTCAAAGGAAGAAAGATCAACATTCCTTGACCAAGCAGACAATGGTGTCCCATTTTTGTCAACAAGCCCCACCCCATCTAATTGTTTGATGCCACAGGAGGTATGGGCTAAGTGTGGAATTGCCATGATTCTTGCCTTCGATCTCAAGTATGTCAACAATGTTGCTGTCGTTTTGACCCTACGCCAAAGAACCTCTAACTCCTTTTTTGCATCTTCCTCAGACCCGTGTATACAAGCTTTCACCTCCAAAAGTTTTGCTTGTAACACATCCACTTGGGACTGGTTACGCTCCATCTCCTGCTTCCATATTATCTGTGTTTGGCTTAACTGAGACTTGAAAGTTGACAAATCTACATCTTCCTCTGTGGCCATTCCTCTTTTGAATTGTATATAAAGCTGAATTAAAAAACAAAATGTAAAAAGCAACCTAATAAAGATGATACATTCTGCATTTATGTAATAAGCATTTTAAAATTAAAGCAAATCTTAATGAAACATCAAATTTCGTATTCCCTCTATTCCAGAAAAAGAGTCCCATTTGAATTTGATTCTAGTTAATTTACAAAATCCTGAAATTCAAATTGTGATGTGAAATTTTTTTAATTTTCAAAAAACAATTTTGTACTTTGTAATTCTTTTTAGTAGGTTACAATATTAAGTATTGCATTAATAAAGATCAAATAAATACACGTCAGTTTAAGTATTGGGATTTCTCAAAGAGACTGGAAAAAAATCAAATGGCACTCTTTTTGTGGATGGAGGGAGTATATTGCACTAAAGAAGACTAACACTATATCAATTCAATCAGATATTGTAAGTAGAAAAGAAAAAAAGAAGAAGAAGAAGACAACATATTTTAAGTTTTAATTGATCATGATAATCATGCCGTGCATTCATGTGTAAAATTTCAACATATAGACCCCTTAAGAACAAAATAAAGAAAATAACATTTTCAGGATACAATTGAAGATATGGGTCATCATCGAGCTACATTTGAAATATAAACAAAGAAAATCATATAAATGCACACAGCCACACATTGTACAGGTTTAAACTACCGGTGAATTAAACAAAATAGTTCTAATAAAATTATCGAACTGCTATTTTAAAATATTTTCCCCGTAATTTTTAGAGAATATATTCACAAATCCATAACCTATGGAACTGGTTAAAGCACGTTCAGATGTAAGAAGAGCAATGAGCTTGAAGAACATAAATAAATATTAGACATGTGAAACGGCACTGAAGTAGGACCAAAATCCAGGTGCAGATCAACATGGGTTACACTATTTTCAGTGAAACTCAAAGCTACTACAACCCAACAAAAAAAAGAAAATATCCATTTATTCCCAAACAAGAAGCACATTTTTACGAAATTAACAAAGTACTGTAAAGAGAAAGAAACTAATGTGATCGAACTAACATGAACTGTTCGTAGATAAACCCTAGAGTAAAAGCTTAAATTAACCAATTCTCCACAAGAAGGAGAAAAAAGAGGGATAATGTCCCCCAGCCCAATAAAACAAAAAATCATATCGAGAAGCTGATCAGCCACAATAAACAACAAAAAGCACATGTAAACGGTTCATGTGGAGAACAAAATAGGTATAGGACAAGGAAACCTTAGAAAAGTCGAAAACTTTCGATTGACAAAAAGAAAGAAACTTTCAGTTAGACGAATAGAGCGATGAGAGAGAGACCTTCTGATTTTGAACAAAATTTGGGAGCTTCCCCAATAGATATTGCTCCCAAAGACGATGATGGATGAAATGCCACCGAACAAGCTGAACAAATGTATTGTTGGGGCAGGTAATCATTCTGGGTTGCCTTTTCTTTTGTTCTTTATTGTCAAATTACACTTGTGTCCTTAATTAAGCATAATATTCCCTCCGTCCCAAATTAATTGTATTTCTAGGACTTTTTAAAATCAAATTGACTATTTTTAAAACTAATCTTTTTACTATTTTTGCTAACATATAGGTGAAGATATTATAACCAAAAGAAAGTATATACAATTTATTACTAATTTCAATTTTTATAATTTTAGAAATATATTTATATATATTTAATTATTAATTTTAAAAATAGTCAATAATTTGGGACGGAGAGAGTACTAACTATTTATTCCTTCCAAATCCCAACATTACATTAATCAGAGGAGAATCACGAGGTCACTTGCATCACACTTTTGGCGTAATTGTGTCATGTTTCCCTCTTTTCCTTTTTAATTTTTTTCCTATAACTTGAGATATAATACCATAGTGTAAAAATTCAAATCGGATGATCACATAGAATTGCGATCTGATAGAAGAAAAACGATCCGAATCAAAATAAGATCGTAAATATATATAGGATCATAAAATTACACAGAATTATAAATAATCGTAAGATCGATGTGAAATCGTACGATCATATCAAAATAAATTAAAAATATGTATTTTAACTTTTTTTTTACTTGTACAAGTAATTCAACTAAATAAAAAAAAACTTTTAAACTCCTAATTTCTAAAGTTTTAAAACCTAAATACAACTCTAAACTTTTAATTTAATATGTATAAACTATGGATGAAATGTATTTGATCTTTGAATATTATTACTGGGTACTTTCTTTCATTAGTTCAATAAATTTATAGTACATAATTGATGTTCAGGTTGATTGGTTGATACTTATCACTTGATATTTGTGAAATAAGTAATTGATTTTTATAAGTATTGAATTAATTGACGTATATGTTTGTAAATGTAAAAAAAAAACTCTATTTTATGTGAAGGTTATCTTCGAAATTTATTAAAAATGTAGCAAGTAATGTGAGAATTTATATTTTATCTTCTCTAACAATTTAAACATGAGATGATACAAATATAAAATATTATTATAGTAAGTGTTGCGTATTGAAATTACATAATATTTTTTTTTTAATTTATCGAATCTTACGATTCTACAATCTGATTTTACAACTCGATTTTTTGCACCCCAAAAGGATCTTATATGGGATCACGATTTTTAACAACCTTGTATAATATATTATTATTATTTTGTCCTTTTAAATTAAATTTTTTTATTTTTTTATTTTTTTATTTAATCTTTCAAATTTAATAAATTTTAATTTTATTCCGCATACTTTAGCCGCGGGTGCTAGTTAGAAATAGAAAGCCTTGACTGCCTTGTTAAATAGTAAGACCATTCTTCTAAGCATCTTTTGTAGGAAGTTTTGTTATACAAACCCTGATTAAGGATGAGAATTGATCTTTTTATACGGGTATCTCCCACATAAAAGTAATTTTTATTCATAATTTATGTGAGAGAATAATGTATTATATTTTCATGTGATCAGTTTCTGATTATATTAAGTTTTTTTTATTAAAATATGATGTCACAATAAGAAATATCATAATTGTATTAAATGATTTTATTTATTAAGATAAATGACGTTAAAAATCAACGAACTTACACGTATTTTTTACTTTAAACAATTAAGTATAAATTTTTCAGATAAACATCAAAGATAGAATCGAGAATCTATTTATTTTTAATTTTTTTGACAGACGTTTATTGACTAGTTTGAGCGGTTATTTTTGAATTACGTGGCTTTTAAAGTTATTTTTTAAGTTGTCCATGTCATTATTATTGGGGGAAAAAATAACTTGAAGAGCCACATCAGCCTTCGTCGTCGCGCGCTTACTCCTCAACGCAGATTTGAAGTTCCGACAGGTGGGGGGTGTCGAGAATTGGGGGAATACACTGCGGTTGTTTTCTCTCCTCAAAACTAAGGCCACCCATCTCTCTCCTTTTCTCTCTAATAATCCATGGCTTTTTCTCATAGAAAGTTGTTTGCAGATTCAATCTACACAGAAACACACAAGGGTTTTCTCCCTTTTCTTGCGTCTCAAATTGAATTTCAAATTGTTTCAATAAAATTTTATCTCAAATCCCACCATCACAGTCTTCTGGTTGATCCTCCACAACAGCACAGAAAAATCTCAATCCTCTAAAACCTAATAATTAAAAACTTGATTAGACAAAAATAGATAAAAAATAAATTAGAAAAAAACTCAATCCTAATCTACATCTCTGTATCTTAGTCTTCTTCTCCCATCTCCATGGACACCCTTTCATCTCCATCTCCGGTGAGCAATTGATAGACCCTCACTTCTAACTACAGTCAGAATTGTTCTCTCTCTTGCCATCTCTAAGGGTTGGCCTCTCCGCCAAATGGACATCAATAATGCATTCCTTCATGGCAATTTATCTGAAGAAGTATTTATGTCTCAATTTGTTGATCAAACATATCCCTTTCATGTGTGCAAACTTCGTAAAGCCCTCTACGGTCTCAAGCAAGCTCCTCGGGCGTGGTACACTAAGTTAAAAGGTTTCTTGCTCTCATTTGGTTTTGTTAACTCCAAATCCGATGCCTCATTGTTCATCTACTCTCATGGACAAACTGTTCTCTACCTGCTTGTGTACGTCGATGACTTGATTCTTACCGGCAACAACACTACCGCTGTCACTGATTTTGTAAGTAGATTGGAGTCTCAATTTCAGTCAAGGATCTCGGCACCCTGAATTACTTCCTCGATGTTGAGGTAATTCCCACTTCCACTGGATTATTTTTATCTCAACAGAAATATATTCGGGATATCTTAGATCGGACTGGAATGTTAGGCGCTAAGGATGTCCACTCTCCCCTTTCTACTAGTGCCTCTCTCTCACTACATGATGGTTCCAATCTCTCTGATGTTACTGGATATCGCCGAGCTGTTGGGAGCTTGCAATATCTCTCCCTCACCCGTCCCGATATTGCCTTTATCGTTAACCGATTCTCCCAATTCATGCATAAACCCACGGAGACACATTGGGCGGCTACAAAATGGCTTCTTCGCTACCTGAAATCCACCATTGATTACGGGTTGCATCTCCATAAGAAGTCTCCTCTACATCTTCATGCTTTATCCGATGCGGACTGGGCTGGAAACAAAGATGACTGCACCTCTACTAGTACCTATGTTGTATATCTCGGCTGCAATCCCATCTCCTGGAGCTCCAAGAAGCAACGGTCTGTTGCTCGCTCGTCTACTGAATCCGAATACAGGTCTGTTGCCTCTACTGTTGCAGAACTCTCCTGGATTCGTTCTCTCCTATCCGAGTTGCACATTCCTGCTACTCAAACTCCGATAATCTATTGTGATAATATTGGTGCAACCTATCTATGTGCAAACTCGGTGTTTCACTCTCGAATGAAACACATTGCCATAGATTTTCATTTTGTTCGTGACAAGGTTGCCAATGGCGAACTACGTATATCTCATGTTTCCACCAAAGACCAACTAGCAGATGCTCTAACGAAACCACTCTCTCGACAGCGACTTGAGTTTCTTCGTCCCAAACTTGGTGTTGCTCAACGGTCCACCAATTTGCGGGGGCATGTTAGAGAAATCACATGCTGATTATTTGGGATTTCTCTTTACTTGATTAATTCTGTTTATAGTAAATACTGTACAGCTCTCCTTGAATTTAGTCCCTGATTCCTTGTAATTGCCACTCTGTTATATGGTTGTCATTATTCCTGTTGTAATCATAGTCAACTTATTTCTGTATAAATATGATATAAAGTAATAGAAACATTTGAGCTTTTCCAAAACTTTTTCATTATGTAAATCTTTAATATCATGCCCTGGATCGGATTTTGCACGAGATTGTCTCCTAGCTTCAAAACAATTAGCTATGGAAGCCGAAAATTCCGAAACAAATTTGTCAAGAGCCTGAATAAGATCAGATTCAACCACATCTCTCAATGAAAGCACCACTATTACCGATTTATAGTCTCTCTCGGATAGATTTTGAAAGAAATTCGAGGGGAGAGGAGAAAAGAAAAGAGGAGATTGAAAATTGTTTTGTATGATATTCGATTGATTTTTTTCTATATGATCCCGGTTCAATACGTACAATATAACTAACTATGACACCTGCAAATAAAATCCTAGCAGTAGATTAAGATTATATAAGAGGATGAAGGAAATAATCTTTACATGGAAATGAAAGAATCTGGGGTTATTAATGAACAAAATATTGCAGAATCGAAAGTGGCTCTAGTTTATGGTCAGACCCTGGACACGTAATAGATCTTGAAGTACTATTTCTGCATCTCCCTGACCAAATCCGCCCACATTAGGATTACTCGTCAATGGTTGATCAAATTCAAAGATGTACTGGGGTTAAAAAGGTTTCTTAACAGTCTTATCTTTTCTGATAAGAAAACGCTCTCTTAGTTCAGTCGGTAGAATGTGGGTCTCCAAAACCCAAAGATTAATCCTAACCTTCCATTACTCCTATATCATTTTAATGAAATAATCCGTAACACTATACTATGAGAAACAAAAAATGCTACACTTTGACCGTTTTAAGTAAATGATATTTTTTTTACTTAAAATAGTAAATGAGAAACAAAAAATGCTACCCTTTGACCATTTTAAGTGAATGATATTTTTTTTACTTCAAATAGTAAAAATGCGATAGAAGCGCCTATGAATTTACAGGAGTATGAATGTTTCATGCGAAAGACTTGACTACTGAAGAAGTGGTGATCAGTCCTGAGAGAAGGCCGACAAGAAGAGCACTATTGTAAGTGGTTGGTTCACCCTGTATAGAGTTGTTTCTGGAATCAATATATGTTTCATTTAGGAATGGCCCTCCAACAAGTGCTCCAGCAGCTACATTTGGATTGGGATCAACCGAATCAAGCCACTTGAACCCGTCTTTACAGCCTGTTTTGGCATCCACTGGAATTGAGGCGCCTCTATGGTGTACATAGCGAGGGTAATTACTCCCATGCCCGACAAGGTAGCTCATATTCATTGGATTGTAGCCCAGCATATAATCAGCCTATACATTATTTGGATTCGGCTCAATAGTTACATGGAGAATCACAAAAGGATGTGCTTGGCAATTAAATCAATGTGTTTGTGTCATTTGGGGGGGGGGGGCAGGGGATTTAGATTTTAGACTGTAAAGTTGATTGACAAAATACCTGCAAAATGGCAAAGTTACGGAGGGCCACTGGGTCGTATAATTTGCCCTTGCAGTACAGGGTTGGTGTCTTGGATGTAAGCATGTAATCACTATAGAGAACTGCTAGAAATGCTGAGGCAATGGAGTATTGCAGAGCATTCCACTCGCCCACCCATAGCATGCCACCTGCATCAAATTAATGGGACCATTTCTCATCTAATATCGGCTTTCAAGAAGAAAAGGAATGTATATGATTCAGTTTTGCTTTTCCATAACTTTAATTTAGTTTAAGTTTTACTTCTATTGGTCAGAATTTTAATTACCAAAACTTCTTATGCAACCTATGGTGTTCGAGATCACTAGCATGCAGAGGACAATATGACATGATCCAACAACATTGTGAATGAGGCAGATGCATTTTCAACTCATAAAGGTTTACTACTTCAACCGCCAGCTATTAAAATAAGGAATACTAATCTGAATCAAAACTAAAAAATTAGAAATCCTATGCAGATTGTGTATGCTTTAATTTTAGTTTCCAAAATCTAGAAGGTACAAAATAAATTGGATGGTTAAGCAGCACAACTCGAGGGATTCAAAAAGTAGGTTTTTCTTGACTTTTGTGTTCTTCATTCTAAGAGCTGCCGTAGAGCAAAAAATAGAGTTACCATCTGTTCTCTGAGTTGTCTTTGTTGGTGAATCTGGTAAAAGCGAACACATAACATACTCCGCAGTTTTTCTGTACATCTGCAGGCCAAGTTTTTCTTCATCTGACATCTCTTTTGCTCCAAAGAAATTTACCCTGGATAGTAAAACCTGTTCCAAAATTTGTAAAAAGATTTACTTGAGTGTTGGTACACAACTCCCTATTCCACCATTATAATGCCAATGTTTCATCAATCTTTATCCACCAAACTAACCAAATTACCAGATCAATGGCAAGATTCACAAGATTAAAATGATATAATTGAAATGAATGTTATCGATTGTTCTGGGAGCTTTTCTGTAAAAATATAGCCACTTTCTTGATCTTATTCTTGTTCCTAGCAAAGGCATAATCAGTAAGCACATACATGACAGATTTGTTAATCACTAAACTTCAAATGAAATGCATTGAGTTGTGCATTCAAATATTCAGAACACTATACCTGAGTTGCAGCTAACTTGTTATCCCAAGAAAACCACGATGGGCTGCCCCAATTAGCAAATGCATTACCATTTCGTATAGTCACATATTTGAGGTACAAGGGATCTTCAGTAGCGTGATAAAGCCAGGAAGCTGCCCACAGGAGTTCATCCCCATATCCACTAGAATTGTAATATTTCTGCACTTGGGGGACACTGATACTATAAGAAGCCCTATATGTGTCCGCGAAAGTGAACAATTGTTGGGCGTGCTTAAGGAGCAATTTGGAGTAAGCGGAGTCGATTTTCTTGAAAACTAATGATGCAGAAGCCATGGCTGCTGCTGTTTCTGCTGCAACCTCTGTTCCCGGATACGATTCATTCACTTGTGTGAGTGGCCTTCTCTCTGTCATGAATTCAGGTCTTTCCCAGCATGCATGGTCTAGTTCAGGATCACCAACCTTCAGGCAAACAATCAAACAAATATACAACAATATTTCAATATTCCACAAGTACATGCACAAAAACTTAATTTGTGCACAAAAATACAGTATAATTTTTGTCACACATTACATTATAATGATAAAATAGAATAAGGGTAAAGAAATAAAGGATTACTTGAATATAGAGCACATTGTCTGAAGGATGGGCATTGATTAGATAATCAGTGATCCACTTAAGGGAATCTTGAGCATTCTGCAATTCCATGACTTTTTTCATGCGATCTCCATACTCTAAAATGCTCCATGACAAAACAGTTGCAGTAAAAGCCATTGGAAATCCAAACTTCATCAAATCCCCGGCATCATACATTCCTTTTGACAGATCCAAATTCTCTTCTTTCCCATCGTATAGGCCCGAATCTCCTCTCCAACCAATCTTATTTTTCAACAATTCTCCAGCTGCAATCACATGCATGCATGATGCATCACATAGTCTTAGACACTAACATTAAAAAACAATTTGCCTACTATGATGCCATTTTTAATTAATGACATGTTATAAATTTAAATTTTACTTTATAATTTAAAATTGTGTCGCTAATTTTGGAATGAACTAGCAAAGAAAATGCAATTCTAATTATTTTGAAAGAGATTGAATACATTTCTGAATGTCGAAGAATTGCATGGCAAGGCTAAGAGCATCAGCATATTTATCAACCATAACCCTATGAGCATGAGAATTGTTGGAGTGGAAATAATGAAAATCCTTCCATAGAGTGATAAAAGCTGCAGTAACAACAAGAGCGGCGATCACTGATACGAGTAGCCACCAGCACCAAGCCAGTTTGTCCTTGCCTTCCTTTGATTCCATTAATCAGTCTTCACAAAATTCTTTATTTAATTTTACACCTAACAACTGAACTGAAATCTAAAACACTCAAATTTTTTCAATGATTTATAAGTGAACGAACCCACCCCACTACCGGACTTGTTCCAAAATGCTTATATATTCTTTGATCGATCGGTTGAAATAGAGATAGAGAGAGAATTACTAATTATTTTATACTTGGGATGTTGGGATGCTGCCGAAATTGGATACCTTCTTGGCATGCAGACGCCTTTAGAGACGCAGAGGCGGTAGAACGACAGATCCGGCGTGTCATTTCTTTCAAATTTTGGTTAAAGAATGATGATTATTTATTTTTTCCCCGTTTGGGAGCATTTGAGGTATGAATGAAATGAAATAATAACTATTCCCTCCGTCCCAAATTAATTACATTTTTATGATTTTTTAAAGTCAAATTGACTATTTTTAAAACTAATCTTTTTACTATTTTTGCTAACATATAGGAGAACATATTATAACCAAAAGAAATTATATACAATTTATTACTAATTTCAATTTTTATAATTTTAGAAATATATTTATATATTTTTAATTATTAATTTTAAAAATAGTCAATTTGACTTTAAAAAGTCTTAAAAAAACGATTAATTTGAGACGGAGGGAGTAGTCAGGATAAACGACAAAAGGGAAGCATTAAACCATACTGGTTGCATTATTCTCGGTTCATATGTTGGTGTCATTTGGACAAAATTTGTCGGGCTTATACCCCTAGGCTAAGGTATCTGTTCTTTCTAAACTATTAAACATAGCCTTGGTATTATAAGTAAGGTATCTTTTCTTTCTAAACTATCAAAATTATAAATTAATTTACACGCATGTTTGATTTCTATTATTTGTGCGTACAAGAAATGCGAAGGAAAATCCATGATTTTTTTAGAAAGATATTATGGTCATTTTAGAAAAAGGTTAAGGTTAATTTTGTCTAAAAATTTTTAGTCCTAAATGGTGGGAATTATAATAACTAGTTGAACATGGTATTAAATAATCCTCGTATTAAGCTATTTTATAATCCATAGACTAATAGTCCTAAGTTCAAATTTGAAAACAAACAAGACACTTAAAATTAATAGTCCTCTTCCAAGTGTAATCATTGCAAATAAACATAGCCCTAACTAGCTAGTCAAAAAAGTGAATATTTATCACTCAGTTCCAATTTTGTTCAAACAACATTGTACTCATAGTTAACTTCTGAATTGGCTATTCTCTAGTTTTACACCTTTTACCTTACCCCCAACTATATGTCCCAAGTGTTTAGAAAAAGAACTGATTTTAATATAATTAATCGCTAAGTTTAAAATTTTATTTTTGGTGAGTAGTGTTTTTTTATTCTTCCTTTTTTTTGGATGGGTTAAGTAAGTGAGGAAATAGCTAGAATAGGGGAATTTGTTGCTTTTTTTTTTTTTGGGAAATAAACTTGAATTTGTGTCCGTGCTCAATAATACTTAACTATCTCATTTGATATGAGTTGAAGTAGTTCTAAAGTTATTTAAAGGGAACTATATTTTTACATATATTTTTGATACTTTGACATGGTTCTCTCTCACATGATTATAAAGTGAATCCCACTTTTATGTGAAAGAGAAAATAGTGCTTTTTTATTTGAAAAAAAATAGATATATTTTGAATTTAACCAAAATATAATTTAAAATTTAGAAAACAAAATAGAAAGATAAAAAAAATTTAATTTAAAAATATAAATTAATAATATAATTAAAGTTATTTGGGGGGGGGGGGGAGAAAAAAAAGTACGATACAATCACACCAAACTTTTACTGCACGCCACGTCATCGGCTCTCGAACCTCTTTACAAGATAGACATAGATCACAAATCTTAGTTTTAAAATTAAGGATATATTTTAATTTTTAAAATTTTAAATTTTAAAATAACAAATTTATTTTAATTTTAAAAATATCAAAATTTCAAAATAATAATAAAAAAAATTCAAAATCTATCTCTAATGTTTACCTAGAAGGACAAAAACAAAGAGAGAGGGAGGCAAGGAGAGGATGCAGGGCCGTTCGAAAATGACTTATTTTAAATGACTTATAAATTAGAATATAAGTTGATTAATAAGTTAAGTTAAGTTGTGACTTATAAATAAAAACGTTCGGTATTAATTTGACTTATAAATTAAAAATTAAGTTAGAACAAGTTATGAAAAATGTTCGGCTTATAAGTTATGTAAAGATTATTAAAAAAGTCATTAATAAAAAGAGTGGCAAAATAGAAAAAAGGCAAAATAGACATTATATTTGATCAAACTAACTTATTTTAAAATAATTTATAAGTCATTTTAAAATAAGTTATAAATATTTACTTATTTTTTTGATTTAAAATTTAATTTATAAGTAAAAAACTAAATCATTCCTAAACACTCAAATAATAACAAATAATTTATAAACCAAAAGTTATTCCGAACACCCCAGTAAGCTACCTGTAAGCGTCCGTGTCAGCAAATCCCTTCAAAACCCTCTTTTCTGAACCCACCTCTTTTTCTCCTTGCGTTCGTTTCTCTTCTTCAAGGAGAAACGAGAAGAGAAAGAGGAGAAAGGCTGCTATATATATATATATATGTATATTATAGGTTTAAATTGATTTAGAAAGGGACATGAAAGGAGGAGAAGGGAGAGAAGGGGATTGGGAGTGCAGCGGATGTGAGAATAGAAATTATGCCTTCAGATCCTTCTGCAACAGATGTAAGCAACCCCGCCTTCTCGTCGACAACAAAACCCCTCCTGATTCCAAATGGCTCCCTCGTATTGGTGATTGGATCTGCTCCGGTTAGTTTTTTTTTTTTTACCTACTTGCACCACCATCCCTCTCTCTCTCTATATATATATATATTTGTTTATAGTTTTCCTGCTTATGATGGTCATTTGTAGCTTGAATTTTTTTGGTTTATTAAATTTTAATTTCACTCTCGTTCTTAATTTTGGGTTTGAAAGTTTTCTACATGTTTACCGGAAACACTAGTGGGAAAATTTCGGAAAGAGATTGATATGGCGGCAGATGAAATATTCTATCGCCTAAATGCTTACTCGTCAAACTTTAGACATAACCTTTGCTGTTAAATATTTTTTTGGGGGGTTGTTTAAAGGTGTGTTCTTGTCTAACTGGGAAATAATGCCTAGGAATCTAATGCATTTTAGTTATTAATTGTGAAATAAGGATGCCTTACAACTAATATAAGTTGAAATGACTATTTCTAAGATCCAAGAGTAACAAACACACTACACTTGATTCTTGAACTCAAAGAGAAGGGAAGGGTAGTCATAAAGCCTATTTGGATGTTTGAAATTCGGAGTGAGTGAGACATTAGGATAGGGATATTTGCCACTTCCCAATCTTTATCCTTGTCATATTTGGTTTTTCTCTGTCATGTATTCACTTTTGGAAACATAGAATGCGATTATCTTGCATTAATTGATTTTGCTTGCCTATATGAAATCTATTATGTTAAGAAGTTTAGATTTATCATAAGGTTGAGCATTTGTGTTTTTCATCTGCATACTTTGGGGTGTGATGGTGTGCGTATTCTTGGCTTCTTTTTCCTCTCCCTGGCTGCTTTGTGGGTTGGTGTGTGTGTGGCAATGGATCAATAGGTTGTACTAACAACAATTATGCCTCAAGAGAGAAGTGCAAAAAGTGTGGGCAACCAAAGGAGGTAGCAGCTATGCCAGCAATTGCAATGCCTGGAGCTTCTCTGGCAACTCATCCACATTATTTTGCCAGGGCAACAGGAGTACAGGAGCAAAAGATAAATCTGGGATTTTTAGGCAATGGATCTCTCCAACAATCACTACCATTAACTTCTAGTTGGCCTTTGGGTGGAGCTGATACTTATGGAACTCAAACTTCCAACAAGTTTGGAGTTCAACCGGCTTCTACTTGGCCTTTAGGTGGGAACCTCAATAACGGAGTTCCATATACAAACCAAGCAAATCAATTAATGGTTCAGAAAGGATGGCGAAATGGTGACTGGATCTGCAACTGTGGATTCCACAACTATTCTTCTCGTTTGCAGGTATGGCATCGTAGCTTAAGAATTCATGAGTTGCCAACTGACAAAGAATTGTTTTTAAATTTAGAAAAATTGTTTCTTTGTAATCATTATGCATGTCTTTTTATTTGCAGTGCAAAAAGTGCAATGCTTCTATGTCACCAGGTACACCTATTTCTTTGTTTGTATGTGACTTAAAATAAAAGTACAAGATGGTTGCATGTTTGACCCTTTCATTGTAGGATATCAGTTTTGCTATCACGCAATACTTGCGTCATGCTTTCTGAGACATTAGATTGGTTGTTATAAGGAAATTTTGCACAATGCTTTCTTTCTTTCCATTGTTTTTATAATTTCTTTAGGTTAAGTTTGGTTCTAAACTTCTAATGCTACTACATAATGCAGACTTTTGTCAGTGGAATTTGACAAATTAAATACTCTCTTCATATTAATGCCTTGTCATTAATTTCATCTTGAAAATGTATATGTTGGTTTTCAGTTAATATTTCCTCCTCTTGATTTGAGTTCTATAGTTGACATTTTTTACTTTAGTTTGACTTGATAGTGGCATAAACATGTACTTCTAACTCATCTGGTACTCTATTCGAACCTTTTCTTTTGTTAAAGCACTTGGAACAAAACGTTTAGCATCAGAAGAATTTGTTCAGGAATGGGATAACAAAAGACTCAATGCAGGACATGTAAGATACTATTTCTGGATGAATTTTCATATTGAACAGCTTTAACAACCCTCATCTGACAAATTCCTTTTCTCCTTCCCTAACTTTACGAATTTCTAAATGCATAGACATTCGGGCTGCAGCAAGCATACCCACCATTTGAGCAGAATGCAAGTTCTGGTGTCAATCAAACAGCTGGTATGTATCCACCCTGTCCTGGTGGAAGCTCTGCAGCTCCAAATTTGCAAGTCAACCTGCAGTTGCCACAGTTAATGATGACACCTGCACTCCTTGGGAAAGGGTAAGAATTGAACTCAGTTCGTCATGTCACTTACAAAGTCTATGCATTCATGGCTGCTATCTTTGCGAGAACTACACAACACACAAGTTATGATGCTCAACTAGTAACAACCAAATAAGATTTGTTAAAGATTCGCTTTTTATACTTTTTTCGATTATAGTACATAATGGCATATGTGTGTGTGTATATATATTTATAAATAATGTCAACTAACAAAATATAGAGACTAGAATGGTAAGTTTCTGATAGTATTTTCGATTAAAATACATAATGGTATTAGTCAAATGCTATCTTAGAATTTAATGTGCTGGGAAGAGTACATGCACACGCGGTACACACACAGAAGGATTTTTATATTCTACATACTACTAAGTTTGTTATATTTGCAAAGATCTTTTCATCGTTTATGATCTCTAATACTTTCATTCATGTTGGTTATCAGAGCTAAGCAATGGCGTGACGGGGATTGGATGTGCACAAATTGCAACAATCACAATTATGCATCTCGAGCGCAATGTAATAGGTTTGAATATTCACAACTTACAACTATTTGCAAGATTGGAGAACAATTAGTTGCCATTTATATTTCAGAATAAATTCTTTCAGCAATACCATAGAAAACAACACATAAATAGCATACAATGTTGGATTACCATGGCTCCATTTATTCTTCCTGGATGATCTCTTTAGTGTGGACTATTAAGCTGCCTGTGAAAATGCCATGTAAAATGCTACTTAGATTGAAGACAACAAGTGTACAAACAACTAAGTTTATGTTTTTACAATCCGATACTTGGATGATCATTTGAAGTAGAGTAGGGAGAAAATAGTCATATATATATATATATATAGGTGTTTCCTTTGACAAGTGCTGTGGTGACTTGTTGAAGTATTGTGTTTGCAGGTGCAAGACACAGAGAGAGACGCTTTCCGAACCAGTTAGTGTCGCATAACGATACACTCAGGATATGCTTAATTGCCATCACTTTTAGTGGTATTCGTGAAGGTTTTGATTATTTTCCTTTGTGTTCCTTAGATGAATGTAATCAACAGCCTAATGGATTTTGTTTTGGAGAGTATGTGAGATTATCATGTTATTTGGCTACAGTGACAGTGGTCCACTATGGATATAGTCCAACTGTGGACAGCTTGATGAATAGGAGAGTGATGTTTAATGTTTTAATGGTAATGGTGCCCTTTGATTATTGTCATTAATATTATAAATGTTACTATTACTATTGCATTTGTTTTTTGCTAGACAGCATGCTCTTTTTGAGTGGTCATAAAAAATAAAAAAAATCTAAAGATACAAAACCAATTGGCATTTTAATGGCACAATTATTTCCTCTCATTACACCCTTTGCAACCAAAGTTGGAAGAAAATGTTTGAAACGAAAATATAGAAATTTTCTACATCCTGTGTCTCCCCGTTCCGAAAAAATTAAAAAGAAGAAAAACATTGCTACTTGCTTCAGGCAATTACTCCTGTTATGCACTAATTAATCAGGATCCCTTGAGTACGGCCGAGGGAGACAAAGGAGGGGCATCCAGCTGGTAAAGGTTCAGGGCAGGACCAACAAACCGAAACAATATCCATGCCCCAATTATAATGAAGATGGAGGCATAAGCAAACTTATTGATCCAGAACAACAGACCCTTTTCTCCCACATACAGCTCTATTGCCTTCTCGGTCAGGGTCATGGACTCCCAGTCTTTGGGAGCTGCAGCCTTTGGCTGCTTAGGCAACCCAGTGGCGCCACCGCTTTCTTGCTGTTGTCTAGCTCTCCTCCTTGATCCTCTCTTGAACCGAATCTGGACGCTGTCCGGCTGCGTTCCAGATGGTGGAAGTGGTGGCGATGCATCATCGGCACCCTCTTTGCTGGTGGTGGTGTTGTTACTACTGTCAACGGAGCTTTTTGTGGGGCAGAGAACGAGTGATTGGCGATGGTGAAGCTGAGCAGCCCTTTGGGGAAATCGAGCAGGGAAGGTAGTGAAAGGTTTTGTGAAAGATAGGATAGTAGTGTTCATTTTTGGCTGGAGGAACAACAGCAGCCACTAGGTGGATTTTCTTATCCGTTTTTATCCTTTTGGGCGGCGAGGCTTCCTCATTGTATTATTGACAAGTCCCTGATTTGGTGTGGGTGCAACCTTTTATGCCGATGCTTTGCCAATAATTTGGCGCATGGGTATTGTACATGATGACCGTAGTGGAGTTAAATACTTCTTTTTATTTCTATTTTTACACTCGATATATATTTTACTTTTTGTAACTTTAACTTTCTATCCACCAAAATATAGGGCAAGTCTCACCTTTTTTTTTTTCAAGTCAATATGGAATATGTTTATATTGTGAATTTAAAATTATAAATTATCTAAAAATATTATTAATTATAAAATTTATTGTTATTAAAAATTAAATGAAATGAATTACATCAATGTGAAGTGAAATATCTCAAAAACCGACTTCATAAGTCTAGAATTAATCTTTTATTTTGAAATTGATAAAGTACATTACATTTAAATCAATATCAATATCAATATCAATATAAAATATTAAAAGTAGGAAGAACAATTTTTTGTCCTGATTAACTGGGACGAGTTTTGGTTTACACTTGAGTTTCGTTCGTTCGAGTTCGAGTTCGACAATTAAAGAACTAATTGGTACCTACCAACTTGTGCTGCTTCATCTCCCTTCCACCTATTTTACTACGTACTCAATAACATAGTTAAAATCAATTTGATGAAACCCTAGAGAGAGCGTGAATGAAGGATTTTGATGATTTTAAGAGTATGTAGACTGCACATTAGGGCATTATCCTACAACTCCATTCGGATTTTTCGACACATCCAAATGTAATAACTCTTAAACATTTTGTGTTTATTAGTCTTTCTATAGGTTAATAATATTATAATTGAGTTTTGTTTGGGTTCATCATATTAGATGATGAATCTGAATTCTTGATTTTGAGATTTTTCTCCTTTTTTTAGCAGAAATATTAAATTCTTAAATTTCTATACGTAGGAGTCCTACGGTGTTAATTTTTTGGTTTTTGGATACTTAAAACTGGTGTGGAAAGATGCACATTACCTATTTATTAAAATACTACAAAAAGATAAGAATAATATTTTTTTTTTAATTTCTCCCTTCTTCTTTTTACTTCACTACACCAAATTTTGTCGTTAGTCTATTTGCAGTGGTTAAAGAACCTCTTTTTTCTATTGATTGCCTACCAGAATTATACTAATTAAGTTTATGGTAATTGGTCCGATTCAGTTTTGAATTGATGATGATTTTTCAAAACAAACGGTCAATAGTTGTTTGCTACTTTTTGTCAAATGGAGTTTGATTCAAGAAATATAATATAATATAAAATAAAATTTTAATTTTTGATTATTGTAATTTTCATATTTCACTAAATTTTATGGTTTATAATTTTCATATATCATTAAGTTTTATGGTTTTTGGACTGACGCTAATAAATATTGTTCTATGACGCAGACTTGAAATTATGAGTAATAGGATTTGCCATCCAAGTGTTCACAGGAGGGCTGGGAGACAAAAATTTATGGTCAAATTTTATTCATTTATATTTACATGAGATATAATAGCTTGAAGCTCCACACACACACACACACACACACACACACACATATATATATATATATATATATATATATATATATATATATATATATATATATATATATATAGGGCAATGATCCATAACATCTATTTACTATGAATTAAAAATTGACAAATACCATCACTACCTTTCATTACAATTATAAACGGATGGGATTAAAAAAGTCATCTCCACGTCCGCTAGAAATTCTAGCGGACTGATTTAAAAACATTTTTGGATGATTATGCCCCCTGTCAGCCCAAGTCAAGTCATCGTACGTCAAATCATGTATTTTAAACAGTCCGCTAGTGGATGACTTAACTCTACACTGAAGCAACTAGTACTCACCGAAACAGGCAACTTTTTTAAACTAGTACGTTTTTTTTAAACTAGTACTTTGAATTGATCAACACCTTGAAACAACATGTGGGCCCCAACTTTTTAAAATAATTGTTCAAGCTCTCAATATATGTTGAAAAAATGGAACCTTGTCAGTTAATAATCAACCTTCCTTTATGTTTTGCTCTTATAGTATTGTGAACAGTGAAATTTTTTGTCTGCGTATGATAATAAGCACCAAACTTCTGATAATTACGAGTCATAAGGATTCCCATCTAAAACTGGGAAAAGGGATGAGAAAGAGCACATTTTTACTATACAGTAATGAGTAATATCAACCAGACGATTGCATTTAGACATAATCAATATATGGTCTCAACTATCACCTATCAATTAATCAGTAGTCCATCAGGATATGTATGGAGACCTTATCAGAAGGAAGACAAAACTAGGAGCAGAAAATTTAATATAACTGGAAAGAAAAACATAGAATCTAGCAGTAAAGTTTAGATGTAGTTAACCTGAATAGTATGAGCCTCGCTAAAACTTGGAAACCTATATAATTTGAGCCAAAGGGTACATCAATCACTTCCTATTTAATTCAAGATCAATGTTGGACTTTCTTAGTTTTTCGGAAGAGTGACTGCAAACTTATGGAGTAAGTCATTAGTCAGGACACAGGCCAAAGAATTATTTCTTTACATCAAAGCAAGAAACTCAGTCACATATCTACTCTAGTACACAAAACTAAAACAAAGTTAATGAATATGAGCATACACATAATTTTTTAAGCACATCAGATGTTCAAATCAGCTGCTTCAAGAGAAACATGAAAGTGATCATATTGTGAGATTAGTACTGACAGCAACCATATGCTTTGCAACCGCTTGAGCCCTAGATAATATGAAAGCCATTTGTGTTCAAAAGAGAGAGAAAGAGATTCAATGGTCTAACTCACATTCACAGGTATAAACATTCACAGGGAGAAATCGCAGAACCCCCAGGGAGTTCGTTGCAGCAGGGAGAAATCGCAGCAGCCCCAATTTGTTCGAATCGCAGGAAGCCCCAATTCGTTCGAATCGCGGGGATAAATCGCTTCGTCCCCAATTCGTTCAGCCCCAATTCGTTCGAATCTTAGGAAGAAATTGCTTCGTCCCCAATCCGTTCGAATAGTAGGGACCATTTCGTTCAGCTCCAATTCGTTCGAATCACATGGAGAAATTGCTTCATCCCCAATCCGTTCGAATCGCAGGGAGAAATCACTTCGTTCGAATTGCAGTATGCATCCGCTAGTACTTCTAGCGGACTCGTTTTTTTTTTAACTGACAAAGGGGCTGATGGGGGCATAATCGTCCAAAAATATTTTTAAACCAATCCGCTAGAATTTCTAGCGGACGCGGAGATGACTTTTCTAATCTCATCCCTTCATAATCGTAATGGAAGGTAGTGATGATATTTGCCAATTTTTAATCCATAGCAAATAGATGCTATGGATCATTGCCCATATATATATATATATATATATATATATATAGGTACACAGCTGTGTAATACACAGTAAGCTACAATAGTAAACTATAGCGACGGTTTTTTTGGACTATAGCGACGGTTCACTTGTCGCTATAGATATTTTGGACTATACACCTGTCGTTATAGTCCCAAAAAACCGTTGTTATAACCTACTGTGCATTCTGTGTATATACATTTTCCACACATATATATATATATATATATATGTATAGACACAATTCAATTTTGCAGGTTCTTACAAAAAGCAATATTAGTGTGTTTGTCAAGTGTGATATAAATTTATATTTAACTTAAGTATGTGGACTTCTTATGACAAAATTAAGGTGTTTATCAACTAATTTATGCATGATTTATTTCAATTGCAGCTATGAAAACATTTGAGTTCTTGAAAACATTTGTTTTTTCACTCGGACTCAAATTAAAACTTTGTTTTTTCACTAACCCAGCATACGGTATTTTAACACTTTTAATTCTAAGTTTTTTTTTCTTCTGCATATGGTATATCGACACATGCACAAAGGCTATTGAAAATTGGAGTGATGTAGTTATACAACTTCAGTATTTCCTGCACTTTGACAAAATTGATATCATTTGAACATTATAATATTCAGTTCATAATTGTTTCCTTAGCTATCAATACAGTACGTATGCATTTTGACAAAAATTGAATATGTTGTCATCCTTAATCCTATTTATTTTTTCATTATCCCTTTATTTTATATTATTTGAAAGGTGGCATGTGCAGGAAAGCATGCTAATTCACTTAAATTAGCATGCTTTTCATACTAATTTTGTATTTCGTGGGTGTCGAACTTTTCTTTTTTGACGAGTAGAAATTAAATCTAGCATATAAAAGTTTCCTTTTCATACTTTTAGTCTATAATTAAAGTTGTTTCATTATTTGATGAGTCTGTTTGTGGTTTTCATTTTCAAAAATCTCAACCTCCTCTTGATTTTGAAGGTACATAGTAAATATTTACGACATTAGTCAATGAGGGAAGAAGGAGCTCTTAAGGGTCCAGGACGCAGGCTACCCAAATATTGTGAAATGTTATTCAACTTTTTAAATTTTAATAATTTTGCCAAAATATTTAAGTATTCTTCGAGGAAATTTATTTTAATAATAAAATTTTAATTTATATTTGAACAAGCGACATCCTGTGACCTTAAGCACAACATGCAACTTGAAATAGTAGCCAATCTTTTTAAAGGATTGGCAAATGGCAACTAATCAAAAAAGTTTATCATACTTTTTTCCCCGATGTTATTTATTTGACAAATTTACCATAAATCTTTCTTTAAAAAGAAATGAAAAACATTATCCAAAGCATTTTACATAATTCAATTACTAAAAATAAAAGTAGTCCCAGCAGTTGCAATTACATGGTTGTTAGCCCTTTTTGTTTGTTATTCTTTTCATCTCATAAAAGTTCAATATGTAAAAAAAATAATTGTACTTTTTAAATATTAATATTAAGTATAAAATGACATGCCTTCTAATTTATTATCGTAATATTATTGTTATACCATTTTATTAAATTTATTATTTTTAAACATAAATATGAGACAAAATATATTTTTTATATTCGTAAATTTTATAAATACGATTTTTTAACCCAATTCATATGATCATCGATTAAAACAATACTTCGGTCTATTAAATTTGTCATTTACTCTTAGTTACTGGGTTTTAAAATGGACAAAAAAGAAAAAAAAATAGACAAAAAATTTAAATTTTTTTATGTTACTGACTTTTTTAATGAACGAAAAAAATAAAAAAAAATAGATGAAAAACTTAACCACTTTTCTTGTCAAACTTTTCCATCCAAAAATAGACATATTTGGACGAAAAACTAAATAATATAAAATCAAGAGTATATCTATGTACATACTCAAATTATACATTTAAAAATACACCGAAGTATAAAATGACAGGAGTAGTAAAATATTTATCTATCCTCTCTTTTCAACACTTTTCCTTTTCTCATTTATTATTACTTTATACTTGAGTGTGTATTTGGATGTACACTTTGACCTTTGGGTATATACATAAATATATATTTTTTATTATAAAACTAATAAAAGACAACTTAATAGTTTAAATGAAACTTAATTTTTTTTCTTAATAAACTCAATAATAATATAAAAAAAATACACAAATTTTATATTCTTTTCTTTTTCATTATAAATTACATTTCCATTCTTTTCTTTTCCGTCGCTCTCAGAAACGAAGTGTAAAAGCAATTTGGCTGATATTATACGTGTCCCCTCCCGTATTTATATAGGAAAGAATATTTAACATTTTAATGTCCTCTTTAACTTCGAATTCCCACTGTTTCTCTCTCTAAAAAATCACACAACCGATTCTATCCGAGTTGACTCCGCCTTGTGAGAACACCATGAATGGCGTTCAAGCTCGTACGACTGACTCGTTCCTGCTTAATTACAACGCTGACGAACTCCGAATCGCATCGGAGTTTCTATCGAATTGGCTACCTTTTCTATCAAGAGGTCTTTGCCCACGCTGCACTCAGACCCTCTCCGATCGAGTTCGATCCCTCCAACCAGGTATACTTTAGGGAGAGAAAATCTAATAGGACTACGTTTTTTTTTGCACATATTACATTATGTTTTTGTATTTATATATTTGACTGCATGTACGCATTTGTACTTGATGGCTTTTTTTTTCTTTCTTTTTTTTATAAAGATCAGATTTTGGGGAATTTTATCCCTTTCTCTCTTTGTTAAGATGGGGATGGTCTTACAATTCAATGAAATTTAGGGTTTTTTTTGGTTGCATATGTTATCTGATTGGAGTATTTGTTGTTTCTGTTGTTGGGTGATTGTGGAAGCAGACAATGGCGCTGAGCCCTTGAAGAAAGAAGTCAATTTAAGTGTTTCAACACCAAGTACTATGGATGGATATATTGATGGTCATGATAACGATGACACCAATTCTGTTGGGAGTTGGAAGGACGGTGTGAACGAAACTGCAGATACAAATTCTTTAGGGAGTTGGAAAGATGGGGCGAATGGATGGACAGAACTGGCTGAGTCCTCGATGAGTGATAGGTTTGGCATATCTACGCCTGTTGAAAGCCCACAGGTTCGTATGTCGTGGGCTGATATGGCACAGGAAGACGAGCTTGAAGCAGATGAAGAGAATGCATTGGCTTCTCTGTTGTCTTATGGTAATGCTTCATCAGGAGAGGGGACAGAAGCTGTGAAAGTCACTTCAAAACCCACATTATCAAGGGAGCAAAGAGAGTATATTCGGTTTACTAATGTGAAGAGGAAGAAGGATTACATTTGTTTTGAGAGAATTAACGGGAAACTTGTGAACATTCTTGATGGCCTGGAGCTACACACGGGTGTTTTCAGCGCAGTGGAGCAGAAGAGGATAGTTGATAAAGTTTATGAGCTTCAGGAGAAGGGGAAGAATGGAAAATTAAAAGGTCAGTCAAATTAGACTAGTACTCTATGCCGTCATATATTGTAAAAGCCTTTCATGTACTTGCAATCATGTTTCTGTTTGTTATCTAACTGTTGAAAATTAAATAATTTAGAATGGTTTGATATACCAAGATGTATTCATATTTTTTTTTTGTTTTTTGGTTTTGGGCAAAATAAATTGCATTCTTTGTTCTATTTCTACTTTTTGTAGAGTTTTTGCGAGAACTGGTGTTGGAGTACTATGCGAGTTTTTTGTGTGTGCTCTGAGGCAGTGTTTTAATAAAACGTATGCAAGACTCATCCAGTGAACTAAATGCTCAACTAGTCCAACTTTGTTCATTAGATATGGTTTTAGGTTTCTGATTCTCTAAGACAGAGTAGTAAGTTCCGAATACCTGTGGAGTGAGATTTATTAAGTGCGGTGAAATGTTAAACTAGATTTAAAAAATTTATGTTCTATGTTTTGTCCTGAACAACAGAAAAGCATACATTGCCCATGGCAACTCAGATAAAAAATAGGATTAGAAATGTTTGTTGAACCTATGAGTTCTGATCACTTGTGAACTAACATGAATTTGAATTGTTGGGACAAGAATAGGAACCTTATGAGAGTTTAAGAGCAAGATCAAGATCACTTTTTTCATTTATCTCACCCTAGCATGTCGAAGTGTTCACTGTGTAAACTAATGAAGAGCATAGAATTTCGTGAAATGTAACGACCTAAATGTTTAAACAACAATTACGTTAGCACAATACATATTTTGCAAGTGGTTATGTAACTGGATCTAGTTTACACTTTCAAACTTCTTTTCCATTGTTAAGATCAACTCCTATTAGTTACAACCTCACTACCCCAAGGATCTTTTACTGGGGCAGTGGGGTGATGCTCCGCACACCGCTATCCCAAGGTTTCTCAACCGCAAAAGAGAGGAAAATAGCTCATAGCTTAATATCAATAATCAATAATATGTAGAATTATAATCTTGTGGGAATTACTCGCTATTTAAAGAGACTCAAAATCATAATATTACTTGGAAAACAATAAAGTACTAAATGATTAAAATTCCATACCTAAATAATAATATTTGCTAATAATATAAATATCCTAAATCTCCACTAATAAAGAAGTAAATAAATAATTACATCAACATTTCCCAAATTAGACATACCAAAACTTTCATAAAATAAATATAAATTTCTTCTTGACTCTTGACTTGTCATGCTCGTCGCCAGTCCAGAAAAATGAATAAAATATGATCTATGACTTCCTTCAGATGGTCGGTGACTGTAACTAGTTGATGAAAGTTTTGAAAGAAGTGACAAACTATCTGAGGTCTAGGGATTCTTCCTCATTTTTGTTGACATTTTCTCTTGATTGGATATTTCCTTTGGTAGTCTTACGTTACCAACTAAGTTATGTATTACCTGCCTACTTATTTCCCTATCCTTCTCGTCTGGACTAGTACCGAACCCTACCTTCAGATGGTAATCACTTAGCAGTTAACACTAGTTCAAGCTTCTGATGATATCTTTCTTAGTTATTTCACCCCTTAAATAACATCTATTGTACCTCCTCTTGCACTAAGGTTAATTATTTGGTGCTAGTTGTTTTCTTAAAATGATAATTTTATATAAAGGATGCAATTATTTTTGTCATTTAATTTAAATTCAAAATTTTTGCACGTGTTGGCAGGCAATTAGGATTAATTACAACACTTTAGTAGTCAAATTTAATTTTCAATTAGGGAATCAAATTGGGTAAACTTTTCTTTTATTAACTTTTGTGTCAGATATGCTTGATTGATATGCTGATATCATAGTGCGTACCTTTCTTTTGCAGAGCGCACTTATACTGCACCCCAGAAGTGGATGAGAGGCAAGGGACGCGTGACTATCCAATTTGGTTGTTGTTATAATTATGCACCAGTAAGTTTGTCTTTCCTTGCTGCCTTTATAAATTTGAGTTTTATGTGTCTATTTCTGTCTTACTGGATACATAGTTATGATAATTGACTGAAATTGCTTTAATGAGCATGGTAATGAAACATATAGAATGCACTACAATTTCAGTGACTTCTTGCAGGATAAGAATGGTAACCCCCCAGGCATCCTCCATAATGAACTTGTAGATACCATTCCTCATCTTTTCAAGGTTATCATCCGGCGGTTGGTCAAATGGCATGTTATTCCTCCAACCTGTGTACCTGATAGTTGTATTGTAAATATTTATGATGAAGGGGACTGCATACCACCTCATATCGACAATCATGATTTTCTTCGGCCCTTCTGTACCGTGTCATTTCTTAGTGAGTGCAATATAGTTTTTGGATCAAACTTGAAGGTTGTGGGTGCTGGTGAGTTTGATGGTCCTTTTCCAATTGCCCTGCCAGTTGGGTGAGTATGATGTGAATAACATTATATTATTTCCTTGTCCGTGTTCTGCCACTCTGCATATACTTTAGTGATTATGTATGATGCATGACCGTTTCGTTTGTTATTATTATGTCTACAAATCAATTTCAAGTGGTTTTCTGATTGCGTAAGCTTTCCTCCAGATCTGTTCTGGTCTTCAATGGAAACGGGGCCGATGTGGCTAAGCACTGTGTTCCAGCAGTTCCTACTAAAAGGTATAAACCGAAACTCATTTGATAGTATTGTTGAGAACTGTTTCTGCTCATCTTTGCTTGAAAGGATGATTTGTTGTTATTATATATTCGCTTGAACTCATGTCTTCATTTTTGTATGCTTACCTAGGATATCAATTACATTTAGGAAAATGGATGAATCCAAATGGCCTATAGGATTTGTTCCTGAACCTGATTTGCAAGGACTCCAGCCACTGTCCTATGAAGAAGACAGATCAAAACATTCAAATTTAAAATCAAACCGTCCTGTAAACAGGCAGGCAACAAAAAAGGAGAATAACAGAGACAAAGTGAAGGAAGTGGGTTTGTTAGGTCCAGGGCCTCAGTTATTTGGTCAAATTCGAGAAGGCCCTTCGAATAGGCGGCGAGTCAGGTTGAATTTGGAGAATTGATGGGCATATAGTGTTTGTTCTCAAAAGTCATATGTGTGGATTTGTTTGTCAACCTCCCATCACCAATCTGTAGACTGTTAGTTGTTTGTGATGCTACTGTCAACTACTTTAGGATTGTTTTGATGGTAAGGTCATCTTTCTGCAGTTCATGATTGAATCTCCTAGCTTTTGCATTATTCCCTCGTTTTTGCAATATAGCTTGTTAAGATATGAGCATATTGTTACTGCAAACAATTATAGGAATACCATCTCTTGTATAAATTCTACTGATTGATGACATTGGAATATTTCTTTTGTATATTACAAGTTTATTTTTCTTATGAAACGTTTAACGATAGATTTGGGATTCTGAAATTCACACTCACTGAAATATTTCTTTGTCGTGGTTCTCCCAAGTACATTAGCTTTGTAGTTCGGATGCTTGCTCGAGTTCTTTATAAAATCTTGACTAGTCTTTTTATTTAGACTGATATTGGAAATTGCAAGTTTCATACAGCCTTAATGTGATATAAGAATGATATTGTTGGTGAGCTTTTGTATTAACTTAGTGACCTCTTCTTGTCTAAGTTTTGAGCAAACAATTTCCGATTTAGGTAACCTTTATTTAAGTACTCTTTGGTGGCTGAAAAGGAATAACTTTTATTCGAGTCGAAGAAGGTTGCACAAGGAGTATAGAAATATCACAAACAGAAGGGCTGCTCGGCCAAATTTTTTTGTACCAAACATTTTTCACTTATTATTAATTTAAGTACTTTTTATTTATCAAACATAAATTATTATTTTTTATTTTTAAAATCGATTATAATCAGAATAAATAATTACATTTACACTCTTAATCTTTTTGATATTTCTTAGTACAAATTCTCTCTGATGATTTTATAACTCAATAATTCATGCGAAAGAAAATTTATAAAAATATCCAGAAAACAAATGCTGTAAAAGTAACAGTCGCCTTTATATTACAGTCCCCAATCCATTATACTACTTTATAATATAGAGGAGGTGAGAGGACTTGATGTGAATTATATAAAGCTAAATATTTAGAAGGCCCAAAAACTGCCTGCCTAGTGGCTCCTTCCATGCAAAGGAAAATATTAATTAACCCCCACCAAAAATTGCGCGCGCGCACACACTGGTGAGCGCATATGCACTAAATTATTTGAGATGAAAACCTCTATATATAGAGAGAGATCAGAATATATATATATATATATATATATATATATATATATATATACACACACACACACACACACACACACACTCAAATAAATAAATTGCAGAAGTTGGTCCAAAACATTTACCTACCTTTCAGGGACCAATATGAGGAATTAAAAGATTCAGTCAATTTGAAGCATAAAGTTATCAACAGAAAGATATATAGTTGGTAGTTTAAATACATATATATACTGGAGTAAATTCGAACTTAACTTGTAACGTTTCTTGTGGTCCAACACTCCAGCATCAGAGATTCAGATTGTAATGTATTCATAGTACTACTGTAGAGCATAAACCCTAACTGCATTAAATTTGTGGGTCCCCACTAAAACCATAACTAGAACTGAAAAAATTACAAACATATAGTATAACATATAAATACAACTCTCTCTCTCTCTATATATATATATGTGTGTGTGTGTGTGTACGCGTACGTGTGTACACACTCCTACATTACGAAGTCGGAATGCAAACACTTGCATATAGAGAGTATTTATTAAGTTATCGTACGTGGGAATGTCTATTCTGGGCAAGTTTTGGTACTTCACGCGAAGAATCAATGTGTAGTACTACTCCCACATGATTATGGGTTTATACCTAGCTAGCTAGCTAAAATATTCTATCAGTAATTATGTAGCTAGAGCTAATTAGGATGTGTTTGTGAGTGTTGATTCGGAGACGACTGAAGGGATGGGAAAAATTATTCTTTCCAATATTTTTAGGAGGAATAACTTTTTATTCTCGTCTTTTTCCTTACCCCCAAATTAAAACACACAAATAGAATTTAAAGGGTGAGTCTATAATCTCTCGCTATAATATAATGAGTCTTCCTACGCTAACATGAAAAAGGGACCTGAAAATTGGACATTTTCAATTTCCTTTGTTTTTTTTTTTGGTTGAGTCCAAACATATTTATACTATGGATTTAAAAAAAAAAATAGGAAAAAACATAAAAAATTAGGTCTAATTTGGATATATATCAAAAAAATGGTAGTATGGGCCATACTACCATTTTTTTGATATATATCCAAATTGAACCTAATTTTTTATGTTTTTTCCTAATTTTTTTTTTTAAAATCCATAGTATAAATATGTTTAGACTCAACCAAAAAAAAAATTTTAAAAAAAAGCAAAGGAAATTAAAAATGTCCAATTTTTGGGTCCTTTTTTCATGTCCCCGTAGACTTATTCTAATATAATATCTGAATTATAAGGCGCTAGAAACTTTAACAGTACAAAATTTGCTCACTTTGACCTTACAATGATATTTAGAGCGCATTCATCAATTTATTGTGTACATAAGTTTCTCTCTAGAACTTAATGAGAAAGGGAAAAAAAAGAAAAGAAAATAAGACTAATATAATTATATATAGGTAGTTCGGTAGTGTATATGCATGAGAAATTAAGAAAGAGTACATATATTGATGATATGTGTAGATCTAGAGAGATAATTAAGTGGGGATTGAAATAAAGATGAAGAGGGATCGATGATTACCCGAAAGAAACGGGGGAAAGCTAGGCTCATTTCTAGGCATGCATGGCCATGTGAGGTAAGCAATTAAGCAAAGCAGTACTTCAGGGATATATATATATAAATATATATCTATATATATATATATATATATATATATATATATATAAATATGAGTCCGGTTCTCTAGCGAACCAAGGGCATTAAACAAAAAACGAACCGGTTATAACGACAATTTTGTTCGTCGCTATAACATAGATTATCCATTTTCTATGTTATAGTGACATACAAATTCGTCGTTATAACCAATTCGTTTTTAGTTCGTTCCTTTCGATTAGCTGGACAACCGGATATATATATATATATAAAGATGAGAGATGACAGATTTGGAGCTTCAATCCACTGGCAAATCAATTAGTCCAGCTTCATGCATCAATATATATATATATATATATATCATTTTTGACTACTGATCAGACAATTAGACAAACAAATCATGATGATTTGGACATACACATACATACTTGCATGCATATATATTGCATGATAAGGAAAGGAAAATCTCATGATTAAAATGTCAAAATCAAAAAAAATATAACCCAATCTCAAAAGCTGAATTAATCTCAGAGCTAGCTAGGAAGAAAGGAGACTGCTACAGTACGTACTCAGGACATATTAATGTAGAACAAAAGGGGAATGAGACTGTTGCTGTGTGAATTCAAGGAGGATTTTAATACTACTACTATTTCTATATTGTATTTATCCAACTTTATTATAATATATATATATATAGAGAGAGAGAGAAAAGAGGAGAAAGTTGTCAGGATATTATTCCTTATATATGAAGTCATATTTTTAATCAAATGTTTCTTTCTATATGTCCAAAATAATCTCTCTTATATATTACTTTATGTCATGACTCACAATAGTCTAATAAAAAAACTTTTTCCTAGTGCCTAGGAGTAAGGCCGTAAACGAGTCAAACAGTTCGGACTCGATTCGAGCTCGACTCAAAAAAATACGAGCGAGACTTGGATTCGTTCAAAATATTATCCAAATCTGAGCATAAAAAATAGTTCGAATAAAAATACGAGTAGAATCTGAGCAAGGTTATACTCGACTCGTTTAATATTCAAACTACTCGAATTCTCGATTGTGATTCGATACATACTCGATTGATACAAATTCGATTAGATACTCGATACATTCTCTTATAATATATACAAAATTAAATCAAATTAGGATAATTAATTATTATTATTATTTTTTGTTTTTAATTTTAATTGTGATTTTATATTTGTAAAGTGTAATAGTAAATATATTTTCTCATTTCTAAGTAAAATAACAAATTCAATTTATAATTATATTTATTTTAAAGCTAATTATTATGTGGAGACTCGAATTCGAGCTTGAATTTGAAGCTCGCGAGTAGTTTGTGTGACGCCCCCAAAATAGATCCACACAACCCATTTTGAGTTGCCAATAACATTCTACAAAATACAAATACAAATACGAATTTTCCCATTTACAACTAATATTTGTCGTGTAAAATACGACCACACACATACTGTGACTTCCATACAAATATCGTACCGTATGGTACCACAGTATCCAAACCCAAATTATTACAATGCCGTAAAAAGACGGCAACACATGTTTTAAGTCTCCAGTACAATCATTATTAAACTATGTCATAACTTGATGAGGACAACCACTAACTCGGACCATCACTCCACTCCCCGGCTAGTCCCAGCTACATTTTCCTTTCCTGAGAAGAACAATGGGACAAAACTGAAAAGGGTGAGCTTAAATAGCCCAGTAAGAAATATCATGACTAAGATAATGAAGAATAAAAATTATCTTTAGTCTTCAACAATAATAAATCAGAGATTTAAAGATATTATAATTGTTCAACAACAACAATTGCAGCGGAACAACAATCCATTAGAAGAGTCAAGTAGATTATAATATCTACCATCTTCTATAAATTAAAGGATCACCACCAATATTTTATCCCTGTAACACCAATCAACAATTCCTGTTTATGAACATCCAAATCAACAGTTTATATTCAACAGCCTCTCTTTGCACTACGTGCCAAAGATATTTATTTGTAACATCACCGGTCATGATCATGCCAAACGCCAGTTCATCTTTGCATTACGGCCAAAGAGAATTTTCACCATACGCCTTTGTTTGTAACACAAAAAGTCATGATTATACCAATACACAGTTTGGTCAAAATCATGTCACGCCAGTTCATCTTTGCACTACGGGCCAAAGATATTTATTTGTAACATCACCGGTCATGATCATGCCAAACGCCAGTTCATCTTTGCATTACGGCCAAAGAGAATTTTCACCATACGCCTTTGTTTGTAACACAAAAAGTCATGATTATACCAATACACAGTTTGGTCAAAATCATGTCACGCCAGTTCATCTTTGCACTACGGGCCAAAGAGAACTATCACCACAATTTAAGTATGAGGATGAGAATGATGACAATGATACAGTGAGATTAAGGATAAGAAAAACTTTATAATTTAATCAGTATCAAAGATTGACCAAATTGCCAACACGATGACCAAATTGTGGAGTCAAATTCAAGAATGATATTCAAGAAATTATTTCATGCTTCAACTATAACGTATAGAAATATTCAAGTGAAAGATATTAGATGAAGCACAAACTATTAAGGATATTCTACAATTTTTCAGGGATTTTCTCCATTTAAAAATAAGGTTTTGGAAACAAATAAGGATTTCTTATCATAAATGGAGAAATGTGAAAGAAAAAGATATCCCTTAAAGAGTACAAAAGAAATGATAAGTTATATGAGTATAACAGAATATATGAAACTGCAATGGATTTTCACCTGTCATGCGATAATTCGCGTAGACAGATTATTTCCACAACAAATTAATAAGTAATGAATACGACGGGTTTATCACCAGGTATGCGTCAATCCCGCACGAACAGGTTATACCCACAAATTTATAAGGAACAAATGCAAAGGGATATTCACCAGGTACGACACTCCGTACATACAGGTTATTCCCACAGAGTAATAAGGAATGAATACAAAAGGGTATTCACTAGGCATGCGTCATACCGCACGGACAGGTTATCCCCACAAATTAATACAGAATGAATAACAACCTTTATGAGTATAATATCACTTACGAACATGAAAGCAAATGATATTATATATGATTATGAAAGAAATGATATTCCCTACCTTCGTTAACTGGATGTTACTTTCTATGAAGTTTACTAACTTCGGATAATACTAGTATTCTCACAAATACTCACAATAGCCTAGCACACTAAGAGAACTTCAGAAATTTAGAGAGAGGGATGAAGTATAAGCAATGAAGGTGTGAAAATTTCTTAAGTAAACTCTCCCTATTTATAGGAAAATTAAGGTGAGGGCATTTTGGTCTTTTCCCCATATTCTTTTAATATCATCCATCCATTTTTTCTTCCATTAATATCAT
The DNA here is from genome assembly GCA_034770075.1 of Aralia elata. NCBI lineage: Eukaryota > Viridiplantae > Streptophyta > Magnoliopsida > Apiales > Araliaceae > Aralia > Aralia elata. The sequence goes on from CM068380.1 coordinate 86,901,512, forward strand.
CCATCCATTTTTTCTTCCATTAATATCATCCATCCATTTATTCTTCCATTAATATCATCCATCCATTTATTCAAAAAGATTAATCTATTATCAAAAGATAATTCCATTATCAAAAGATAATTCCATTATCAAAAGATAAAACCATAAAAAATAACTCCATTATCACAATAAATCCATTTTTCTGTATTATTGTGTTAAATGTATTAATATCACAGATATCATATACTCGCAATACTGACAACCAGATTATTCCCAGGAAAGAGGGGGCCTTCCATAAAAAAATGGCGCGCAATTAAATAACCCCTTTCCTTGACAGAATTTCTAGACATTGTCGATAATGCTAAAATATCCTATCAAATGATATAAGTTACAGTGTCGTGATAAATAGTAAAATATATTATGCAGATGCTAATTAACAATTATTGAATCAAGATACTATGCACTTGCTACTTTATCAATTATTGAATCAATAATATAAAACACTATGCAACATCGTGAGCTACTGTGGAATACCGTGTGCTACTGTGGAATAACGCGTTTTACTGTTCTTTTTATCACCGGGTATTTTAACAGTTATCGGTTAAAGTTTTGCCGCCAATTTCTATCACTTTCTATATCCGACAGTTAACCCGTTGTGGGGCCCACTATCATTGACAATATTTCCATTTCGGCGCCGTCGTACGGTACCGAATATAATATTCCCCGACAGAAGGAATATTCCCCGACATACTATTTATCAGATAATTTGCATATAACACCCTTAACTATCATTTATAACAATTAAGCACTTCACTATTTAGAAAAATAATTATAAAGAAAATAATAAATTTTTATTTCATAAATTCGGGGTCTGACAGTTTGAATATAATTCGATCCGAGTCGGATCGAATTCGAATAATAAATATTCGAGTCGAGTCGAATCTAAGCAGAAATTTTCAAATATAATTCGAATTCGAGTCGAATTCGAGTACGAATTTAACTTTTTGAGTCGAATTCGAGTAGCTCTCTGTTCGCTTCGGCTCAACTCGTTTACACCCTTACCTAAGAGAAACATTTGAATGAAGTACTGTAGCCTTAAAAAGTTAATTGCATTGCAAATTAAGTGCATATATTATTATTATTAAGTATCCGGCATAAAGGGACATCATATATTACACGTACATACGCAGCAGTACGTAGCAATTGCTAAGCCCTAATAGTATGGTTTTTTTTTCTTGTGATGATACTAATAGTAGCCTATGTAATATAATGATACTACTACTTGGCTACTCTACGCAATTCTCACGAGTGACTTCAGGCAGTCAATCAGACAAGAGTCCCGTCGGCAAATGGAGTAGTTTATAAAACTTAAGAATTTGGAGATGTTATTTTGGAAGGAAAGCGGCCTAGTGAATCATTTTATTGTAAAAATTAGTTAATCTCATCTAAGTAATTTTTCAAGGATAAGTTAGTTTTTATATAATACTTCGTTTGTTCCAAAATTAAAAATACAATTTAATTTTTAAAGTCAAACGACAACATATTAAACTTTAATTAATTGATATGACTTTATTTAATTTTAGTTGATATAATTATTATAATTGTATAGTATATAGCAAAAAATATTAATCACAAATTTATTTCATTCTAAACTTTTATGAGTCATACCAATTTTGAATTTTAGTATGTCGTCGTTTGACTTCAAAAGTCAAATTATATCTCTACTTTTAGAACGAAAAGAGTATTTTATTTTCACTTGGGTACTAAAAGTTAAAAGACATCTCAGGTGAAGTTTTTTGATCATTATTGCGTTTGTGAGTTTGGAAGGATGGGATGAGAAGAGAAAGTATAGGAGGGGAAGGAATGAGAATGAATTATAATTTTTCTTTGTCATGTTTATGCGTTTTAGAAAGGAAGGGAAGTGATGTGATTTTAATTATATTTTTCCTTGTTTGCGAGTTTAAAAGGAGGGAAGTGAAGAAAATATATTTTTATTTTTAAGCTACACTATTACTATATTACCTTTACATATTAATGTAATAAATGATATGATTTATTTTGAAAGGTTATTTTAAGTAATATAAAACATCTAACTTTTTTATCATTTCTCATCCCTCCAAATCCTCTCATTTTTGGGGGAAAAGTTTTGAGTCAAAAATGAAATTTATTTTACCTTCAAATTCTTTCACTTTTTCCCTAAAAAAACTCACCAGCATGAGATTTGAAGGAATTTTAATTATTTCCCCTTTCCCTTCCTTCCCCTAAAAAAAACTTACAAACACAAGGTAACAAAGATTTAGATAGAGTCGGGGCTGCGATATACTCTCCAACCACAGTCCCTCCAATGCATATATTTTATAATAATTTTTGTAATTATGTATGCATATATATATATATATATTATATTTATCTGCATTTACATATAAGGAATGATTTATAGCTAATATTAACTATGAATATTATTTGAACTAGTGCATCTTTCACCGTTTAAGCCAAAATCCAATGCCCATGGTTATATTAAAAACATACCTTATGCTACTAAGACTAGCTAAAGGCAAAGAAATTAAACACTACAAGAAAATTATTAAAGGCGGACAAAATTATTTTTGATGGAAGATATTTCGTTAACATTAATTCAATTCTGCCGGAATATTCCGTTAGAAATAAATCCCTCAGAATTATTGTAATTTCGACGGAATTCCGTCAGAATAATGTTAGTCCAATGACGCCAACATTTTGCATCAGTGCGAATTATAATTTCGACGAAAGAGTATTTATTTCTGACGGACCGTCCATCGAAAATAGCTTAATCCCGAGGGAACTATTTTCGATAGAAGTTCTATCAAAAACATATGATTTTAATTAGGGATCAGACCTGTTTCTTCCTCTCATTTCTTTTTCTCCATTTTCTCTCTCCAGCCGCGGCGACGAACCTTCCTTCTCTCACTCCTTTTTTCTCCACCTCCTCCCTTCATCGCTCCCTCGTCGGCGACCTCCTCCTCCCCTCTATCTCTCACAGTAAATTGATAAGGCTCAAACCCTAGTCTTTCATTTAAACCTCCTCTCTTTGTTAGACTTTGCCAGCGGCAACATCGTGGGTAAGGGCGACAACATGCGGCAAAATTTTCTCTTTTCAACATTCAAATCAAGTGAGGTACACAATTTCTATCTTCAATTAAGTTGTGGTGTTAGGGTTTGAATATTAAGGTATATGCAACTAATTTTGGGGCTTAATTTAGGGTTTAAATTTATTTTTTTTGTACGAAACTGATATTGAGGCTGAATGTTCAATTTGGGTTTGATATTTAGTGTATTGTACCATTCAAATTAGTGTTTGATTTGTGTAATTACATATATAAAATATAATGTCCATAATCTAATATTGAAGAGATGAATGTATATACACATGTTCATCAAGAGGTGTGTTTGACTTTGATTATGAGGTTCTATTGCAGCATGTTTTGTATCAATTTGGGTTTATGTTCTATTTTATATGAACTTACTGAATGTATCAATTTGAGTTTTATTTTATATATACAAATGTTCAGTAAGTGTTTGATTTATGTTATGTTTAGGTATACTAAATGTTCGAATATGATAATCTGATATTTAGTTAGGTTTTATCACATTGTTGATTATTTGTTGTATGATTTGTATGTTGTCCATAGTGGTTAAATTTGGAATGCCATATTTGCCATTTATGACAGAATTCCCGACGAAATTTCTGTCAGAATTTTTTAATTACAACTTTTATGGGTCCCGCTTATTTTATTTATGTATTTAACTTTGTTTCTTAATATTAAAATAAACTAAGTAAGATTTACTTAGTTTTTTAGTAAATAAAATAAATATATAATATAATATAAAATATAAATAAAATAATTAAATTAAATTAAATAATATTATATAATATAATACAAAATAAAATCAATTAAGATATAATAAATTTAATTTAATAACATATAAATAAATTTTTAAAAAAAATATAAATTAATTAATATAATACAAAATAAATTTTAAAAAATATAATAAACTAGAATAAAATGAAATAAATTAATTAAAATAAAATAAAATAAAATAAATTGTGTGAAATTAAATTAAATATTATAATATAATGTAATATAATACAAATAAACAAAATAAATAAAATGAAATAAATAAATTAAAATAAACAAATTAAAATAATTAAATGAAATGAAATGAAATTAAATATTAAATACAATATAATATATTACAAATAAATAAAATAAAATAAAATAAATTTAAATATTTTAAATTAAATTACATTATATTAAATTAATTCGTATTCTTTAGAAATAAGTTAATCAACAATAAATTAAAATAAAATAAAGTACTATAATATAATATAATGTTATATAATATAATATAATAAACTAAGTAGTATTTACTTAGTTCCACTGCTACGTAAAATAAAGTAAAAATATTACAATATATTCATATAATAGTTCTTATAAAGTTGGTAGCATTTACTTAGTTTGTCACAAATAAAATAAATTACATATATATGTATGTGTGTGTGTATATATATATATATATATATATATATATATATATATATATTCCGTGTATGTAGTATAGTTTGGAGTTTAGAAATCATTTGACATTCACTCATTAGGAGTGACTATCGAATAGTCCCTACTCTGAGACTATTACTAGATATTATGTCTCTCACTTAGGTCGATGTCAATGGCTTGACTATGTTTTTTCTTGAGTATTTTTCAGCCGGGATCTCTACATGTTCTTCGAGTGCATACTTAGATTAAGTTATCTTAGTCTGTTTTGTGTACTTGGAGACCATGGGGAGGTGTTATCGAAATTTTCTTGAAACAGAATAAGCACGGTCAAGGTGTTGGCATTAGTGAGGAAACGCGTCTAGGAACGGGATAGAAACCTAACCCTTGTAGAGAGGAGATACTAGGAAAGTAAAATTCATGCATGGACCACATACATGAATATCCCTGTTTTGAATGTGTGTTTTGTTAAGTTAAAGATGTCAGCCGACAAGAGTTGGATGAGAGGGAATTAGTTGATGTTTACCGTGATAGGGTGTGCAATTTTTTGAACAAAGCAATAGAATATGCTTATGATCTGATTTGGAAGAAAGCCGACGAAATTAAATTCGACTTATTTTCATGTGGGTTTGTGGATGGGTATTCCGTATGGATTCATCACAGGGAATCAGTTGGGTTAAGGGAACTGACCAACAGTGTAGACCAACGAGGATTCATACGCTGATAACTATGATGTCGTAGAGATGTTGGTCGATACTTATAGCCTTAACAATATAAATTGGGCTGAAAACGAGCATTCATCAACCAGTGCTCAGCAAGAGCCAAATGATATAGCTGCTGGCTGTTACAAGATGCTATCTGAATCAGGGGTCCCATTGTATCCTGGAAATGATAAACACACCAAGCTATTTGCAGTGACGAAGCTCTTACACTTCAAGAATGAGCATGACTGCAGTGAAAGAGATTTTGCTCTTATCAGCGAGTTCTTACCTAAGGATCATACTTTGCCTACCAATTACTACGAACTGAAGAAAATGGTAAACGGGTTGAATATGGAGTATCAGAAGATCGATGCTTATGAGCAGGATTACATGTTATACTATGGGGATGACATAGATAAGATGCAGTGTGATATATGCAATTTATCTCGGTACAAGGCGACAAAACGTGGGGGGAAGGAGAAACATATGCCTAAGAAGATTTTACGGTACTTTCCACTTGCGCCGAAGCTTCAACGGCTATTCATGTCGTCATACACTACTGAGCATATGAATTGGCATAGAACAAGGGAAATCGTGCCCAGTTAGCTGACTCACCCTGCAGATGGAGATGGATGGAAGAAATTTGATAAAAAAAATTCACAGTTTGCGAAGCAAGTCAGGAGTGTGAGGATCGACATGACTATGGATGACTTCTGCCCATTTAATAATTTTAGTCAACTCTATTCTATTTTGTCGGTGATCATGGTAACTTATAATCTTCCACCATCTTTGTGCATGAAGGATTCATATTTGTTCTTGACTTTACTTATATTGGGGATAAAAGTCCTACAAAAGACATTAACGTGTACCTCAAGTCGTTAATCGATGAACTTAAGATGTTGTGGGAGACGAGGGTCCAAACGTATGATAAATCGGTCAAACATAATTTTGTGATAAAGGCAGCCGTGTTATGGACTATCACTGACTTTCCAGCTCTTGGGATGATCAGTGGTTGGTCGACTCACGGGAAGCTGTCATGTCCAGTGTGTATAGGGATGTGCAAGGCACACAACTGCAGCATGGGCGAAAAACTAGTTTCTTTGGAACAACTTGTAGATTCTTGCCTGTTAATCACAGTTATAGAAAGATGTTTGCACAGTTCAACAAAATGATAGAGAAGAAGGGGGTTGTTGGTCGACTGTCGGGTAGCGAGGTCTTAGGCTGGCTGAACGATCAGTCATTTCCACCGCCAGGCAAGGCGCATAGTAAGTTGAGAGCATTAGGGTACGGGAAGACTCATAACTGGACACATTCGCCCATGTGGTTTGAGTTGTCGTACTGGGTCACGCTTTCAGTCCGTCATTGTATAGATATCATGCATACAGGAAAAAAATGTATTCGAGAACTTGTTTTACACCGTGTTAAATGCGAGTGGCAAAACAAAGGACAGTGACAATGTACAAAAAGATTTAGAGGCATTAAAAATCAGGCGGGAATTGTGGCTCTACCCTAACAATACAAAGCCTAAAGCTGCATTTTGTTTTACCAAGTAACAGGTTGAAGACATTTGCAAATGGGTAAGTGTGTTGAAGCTCCCAGATGGATATACTTCTAACATATCTCGTTGCAGCAAGGTTGAACAGTTGAAAATTAATGGGTACAAGAGTCATGATTGTCATGTATTTATGCAGAAGTTGATGCCAATTGCATTTCGTGAGATGTTACCTAGAAAAATTATAGATGCCTTAATCGAACTTTCAAATTTCTTTCGAAATTTATGCTCAACAGTTATAAGGTACAATGATGTAGAGCAGATAGAAAATAATATTGTGCTTACAATGTGCAAGGTTAAAATGATCTTCCCTCTAGGATTCTTTAACTCGATGGAGCATCTGCTTATTAATCTACCATATGAATTTAAACTTGGAGGACCGGTGAATATCGGTGGATGTATCCTTTTAAGAAGTAATAACATCTATAAATTACATTTTGATGATATTTATAACTCATATTCTCAATCAACGTATTTCAAGTATACGCGTCGATTAAAACAGAAAGTAAAAAAACAAAGCTCGTGTAGAGGGATCTATTGCTGAATGCTATATGGTGGAAGAACTTGTCAACTTTTGCTCCTTATACTTTGACGATGTTGTCTCAACGAAGCACAACCGTTTAAGTCAGAATGAGGTCGTCGTACCCCAATCTCATGTTGATGAGTTAACTGTATTCACCTTTTCGGCTAAATCATTTTGCCATGAGACGATGATTTAAGCAACAAAGATTTGAAGATTGTATCTACATACGTGCTTCTAAATATGGCTGAAGTATCGTCATACATCAAATATGTATTATTATTTGTCAAATCTTTAATATTTAGAAGCGTAATTAACAATTAAACCATTTTATTATTATTTCAGTTAATTCGAAGAGAAAGCGTATGCTTTTAACCCGGGGTTAAATTCAGCACAGGTGAAAGTATTTACTACTGCTAATTTCCAAAAGTGGTTTAAGAGAAGGGTTGAAGAAGGTAACGTTTCTGAGCATTTTAGAGATGTCATCTGAGGTCCTTACAATCTTGTTAGTTCATTTCGTTACTTCGTGAATGAGTATAGATTCAGATTTAAGGTTGATAAGTTAAATGAACTCACATCAGTCAATTCTGACGTTGTTGTGTTGGGAAACTGTTACCATAATTTTGAGTCCAATTACTATGGACGTTTAGAGGATGTGGTTGTGCTCAATTATCCTAGGGTAAAAAGGTAGTTATATTTAAGTGTCTCTAGTTTAATACTGAAAATAGTGTTAAAGTTGATCGTAGTAGAATCGTCACAGTAGATATAAAGTTAAAGTTAAATTCTAATGACGTATTTGTGTTAACCAGTCAAACGACTCAAGTGTACTACGCACTTAATATCTTAAATAGTATAAGTCTCTTGTATACAATTGTCACAACAAAAACTCGGGCATTTGATGATGTTAATATGTTTGGGACGGATGAACCGTTACAAGAAGATGTTAGCAATCCCAAGCAAGTAGTGCTAAATGATGACGATATGATGACAACTGATGTCGTTGACGTACCCGATGATGAGGAAGTCGAGGAAGATGTGGTTGTGAATGAGTATGTCGTCGTTGAAGATAATAACGACTAAAAAACTAATAATGAGGAAGAAGACATAGAATCCGAGGATGATAATGGTTTTGATTCTGGCGAGTTTGATGACGTACTAAGTCTAAACTTCTTTATGTTTTGTAAATAATTCATTGTTATATAATACTGCATATATAATTAACTTAACTATAAATTAATATACGTTATTTTGGTTATTTCAGTAGTAGATTTATGACTAGACATATTGGTGGTCGTCGTAGTGGTGGCCGATCTGGATCAGGAGACGGAAGCTAGGCCAGCGGCTCATCTTCAGGAGCTAGTGAGTTGTCGTCGTCATGATTTTGATATTTTTTTATTCATTGTTTTATATTTTCTGAAAATGTTATATTAAACTCAATTATTTTAATAATTATAGATACTGGTCGACGACGTCACCGAGGGACTAACCTAGGTATATTTGGTCGTCCGTCGATAGTTTCACTTACAGTCCGTGTGACACCCCCAAATTTCGGGTTTAAACTACCCCTCAAAATTTGGGTCGCCAAAATACAACCTATAAACATATAAGCTTTGATACCAACTGTGACGTCCCCAAAATAGGTCTACACGACATACTACAAAATCTAAATACAAATTTTCCTATTTATAATTTATTACAACGACATCATTCACACCCAAATCCAATAATAATAATTCAAAGATTTAAAGATAATTTAAGTTTTAAACGATAACTGCAACGAAATAAGTAATACATTATAGAGTCAAATATATCATAATATCTACTATTTTTTTATTTAAAAATTTAGGATTCAATATTTTATCCCTATAACACCAATCAATAGTTTATGTTCATAATCATACCGATCAATTAATCTTTGCACCTAAGCCAAAGATATTCAACTGTAACACCATTGATCATGATCATACCAATCAACAATTCATCTTTGCACCCATGGCCGAAGAGAACCAATGGTCATGATCATGCCAATCAACATTCTATTTTTGCAATCAAGCCAAAGAGAAATTTCACCACAATGATTATGATAATAATTTAATAGATGAATATAAATAATATGAACAATAAGATCAAGAATAAATATTAAATCACAACAACAAGATTTTTTACGTGAAAACCTAACTGGGAAAAATCACGGGACAAACTTCGAAGAATCCACTAGAATAAATTGAGAGAATAAAAAAATATTTTAATTTGGGTACACACTCAAACTATCTCATCACAATAACCTTTTGATAAAACCAAACAACACACCCAATTTTTTTTGGATGTTTTTCTCTTGGCTCTCTTGAATTTTCTCCTTCTCTCACTCTCGGATAGAATGACTCTCCCTTGTTTATTTTATCCTTCTCACCCTCTCCGATCCGTCTCCACCCCCCATTCACTTGGCTGGTTAAATATTAGATGAAGCACAAACTATTAAGGATATCCTACTAATTTCAGAGATTTTCACCATTTAATAATAAGGTTATGAAAACAAATAGTAATTTCTTACCATAAATGGATAAATATGAAAGAAAACGACATCCTTGACGAGTACAAAAGAAATGATATCTCATACGAGTATGAAAGAAAATAATATCACTTACGAGTATGAAAGAAAATGATATTACATACGAGTATAAAATAAAGTATTATGCGGTAATCCGCGTAGACAGATCATTTCATTAAAAGACTAATAAAGAATGAATACGAACGGTTATTCACCAAACATACGGTAGTCCGCATAGTCAGGTTATTCTCACAAGTTAATACATGGACTAAAATGACACCCCTTGTGAGTATGAAGTAAAATAATATCAGTTACGGATATGAAAGCGATTGATATTACATACGAGTTTAAAGAAATGATATTCCTTACCTTAGTAAGAGACTAGATCTAACTAGTATAAAGGAGATTTTCTTGAGAAAATCTTGCACTACAGGCTACACTCAAAGTATTCTTATACTCAAAAGAAATACGCACAATTTTATAAAAGAAAAAATTTCAGATTCTGGTGTGAATTTCATTGCTCAACTGAGCAACCTATTTATAGGAGAATGTCAGTGTACTGTTTAAGAAATATTCACGGACGAACAGTTTTGAAGATTCATGGACGAATTCGTTTGATTTTACTATGCAATAAAATATTCTAATAAAACAAATAACTTTATATATAATATAATATATTCTAATAATAATCTAATAAAACATTTATAACTTTATATATAATATAAAGTTTTCTGTTTTATATAGAAAATTTTTTCTGAAAATTTCTTCCGACGGTTGACGAATTGGCAAGTGGTGAGTCTCATGGAATAATCAGTCAAACTTACAATAAACGCTTCATAACAAACTCCAAAAATTGAACAAATAACTACCACATATTACTTATCTTTAATCAACACATTTTTAATCTTTCAATAATTATTCACCATTAATAATATAGACTCACAATATTAACAACCAGATCATTTTCAAGAAAGAGGGGTTTTTCGTAAAAACGACGCGCAATTAAATAACCCATTTCCTTGACAGAACTTCTAGACATTGTCAATAATGTTAACTGGTCTAATAATATCATATCAAATAATGAGTTATAGTGTCGTGACAAATAATATAAAACGTTATGCAGATGCTACTGTAACATTTATTGAATCAAAATACTGTGCAATTGCTACTATATCAATTATTGAATCAATAATATGAAATATTGTGCAATACTGTGCTACTGTTCTTTTATTACCAGATATTTTAACAGTTGCAGGTGATAATACTCTTGACAATTTGTATAAAAATATAAATATTATTTTTTTCTGTATCCGACAATTAATCATTGTGGGGCCACCAATATTTTGTTATTTCAGCGTCATCGTACTTTATAGAATATAATATTCCCCGACAGAAAGAATATTTTCCAACAAAAAGAATATTTTCAGACATACTTTTTACCTAATAATTTGCATATATCACCCTTAACTATAACATTTATCAATTAAACACTTTACTGTTTAAAATAATAATAATAAAGAAAAACAAATTTTTATTTCATAAAAGTCGGGGTCTTACAGTTCGAGTGGATGTCGACTTTGCACAATAAGTGTTAGATAATAAAAAATAAGTAGTTAAATTAATATATTTAATTTGATGAGACAATTAACATAATACAATATCATTTTATTTTTATTATATTATATTGAACCCGGTCGCTAATGCGACCATACACGTCATATGCCTCACGCACCTATCGACTGGCTGCATGCGCTTCAGCCAGTATATACAGTACGATGTCTCTTTTATGAAGATTGTGTTGCGCGAGTTTCATGTAAGTTAATTTACTTAATTACGTTAAATTATACATACATGGTAGTTATACAATTAATTAATTTTTTCTGATAAGTTATCATTTTTTATAGACTAATTTTAGATATGAGGAGAACGTCTCTCAGTCACTCGGCGACAGTGTTATTATTGCACATGTCGCGAAAAATTACGCCAGCTAGCTTTACGAGATGAGATAAAGGGCCGCCCGGGCAGTTGCTGACCAGCCCGGGACTACGATACGAGATCATCAGTCCCAAATAGTCTTAGATGCAGCATGGGAGGCCATGTGCACGCACTGGGATGCTGATGACTTCAAGAAGAAGTCCGAGCAGTCAAAGAAGAATTGTGGTCAGCTTCGAGTCGTACACACTACTGGTTCACAGTCCTTTAAGGAGGTGAAGTCGGTAAGTATCTGTATTTAGTTGTTCAGTTACTCAATAATTATCAGCATACTTAATAAATGTTATATTTCGTGTATTTATTAGGCCCTGGGCGTGCTTGGGCCGACCTCCGACTATGGTGGAGTTCTGGATAGAGCCCACGCGCCAAATGACTTTACTATGTCTCCCGCAACATTAGCTATACGAGTAAGACTAATCTCAATTTTAAATAATTATTAATATTATGTAGTGAATAAAATAATTTAATTAATTCATATATACAAAATAAATTACAGGACTGATTTCAGAAGTTTCGGGACCAGCGTGTAGTTGAGTTGTCGGATGCTAAGGGGGATTCTGAGCCGTTAGATTCCACCATCCCTCCGCCCGAGATTGAATTATCTCGGGATGAGAAGTTGAGTCTATGGGTTGTGTCTCAGGATCCCCCTACTAGCAGTATCAGCAGGTATCGAGTGTTAGGCCTGTCGAGGGTACCAACGTATTTTTATTTATTATATTTCTCGTTATATCATAATTTATAAAATAATAGAAATTATTATTATTATTATTATATATATTTATTTTCGCAGGCTCTAGCCAGTACCAGCGTCCGAGAGCACGTATTGGACCATCGCATACAGGCACTGACTTGGACGACGCCATGTTCCAGAAGGTTATGACGGCGGTGTCGGAGACGTTTGGTACAGATCCGATATTCCGTCGTCAAGACCTTCCTAACCTTGCTCGCCTCCACCAGCTTGCTAAGGACATTGCAGCATGGGCCACCGTCGAGAGTACGAGTATCCTTCCAGAGCAATTTGCTACGATACGCGACAAGGTGGTCCGGATGATGGTTACCCTACTCACGGAGGCTTTTGGGTCGATGTTGAGTCAGCCCCCGACCACTCAGGTATTCTACGTATTTTAAGCTGATTATTCTGCATGTTATTTAATTGTCATTTATCTGTCTTTTTAATTCTCGTATACGGACTAATGAGTTATATTTTTAATTGTATCAACAGGGTGACGATGTTGAGTAGGCTAATGATGGCTAGCAGACTGACAATGCAGAACGCGAGCAGGGGGATGATGATGATGATTTTCAGACACCAGAGCAGCCAAGTCGACCCCCGCACGATGATTCTCCTCCTAGTGGTGGTATTACTAGCTTAGGTTGGTATTTTGTATAACATTTACTTAGATGTTTTGTAAAACATTATATAGTTGCTTGTTTTATGTAAATCATTGTAGTTTAGTTTGATTATTTATAAATCAATGTATTTTAATTTAATTTTGTAAATCAATAAAGTTACATTTATTCTTTTTAGTTTATAGGTTATATCAGTTTAACTTGATTCTTTGTCAGTCACTGTATTTTAGTTTAATTTTGTAAATCATTGAAGTTACTTTGTAGTTTATGACTTATCGTATATATACACGTTATATGTTGTTGGAAAAGTGGTTATATATACACGTTAATATATATATATATATATATATATATATATGTTGTTATTCAAAGTAGTTGCGTTGTATTATTGGTTGATTACGATATATGTTGTTGGAAATGTAGTTATTAGTTGATTACTATATGTGTTGTTGGGATAAAGCAGGTTACAGGTACAAAAAATGTGGTTTAAAACCCTGAAAACTGCAAAAACAAAAAAATTATTAAAAAAATCCATATTTTCGACGGAATAATGTAAAGCCGACGGAACTTTCGTCGAAAATAAGGATCTATAATTAATTATTAAAAACTCTATTGTCGACGGAATAGCCCTTATTTCCGACGGATATTCCATCGGAATTATGTGTTCTCCCACGAGCAGAAACGTGACACGTGTCATGTTTTTTACCTACGAAATTAGTCCGTCGGAAATAATTCCGTCGACAATAGTTTACTTGCGACGAGTTGTTTGTCGGCCATAATTCCGTCGATGATACTTATTTCCGACCGACTTATCCCCGATGAGATTTAATTCGATGGAATTGCCGACAGAATATTCCATCGGAAATAAGCTTACTCCGACCGAATAAGCCTATTTCCGTCGAAAAATTCTGTCGGAATTAAGCATTTTTCTTGTAGTGAAATAGCCTTTCGCTACTCTTGGTAGCTGAAGGAGTAATGTCCGAAATGACCCCACTTTAGTTAGATTTAAATAGTTTCAATATATTTTTTTATATAAATAATTTCTTAATTAATAAGATTTAACATAGTAAAATTTAACATTGTCGAATATATTTAATGTATTTATTTGTATAATTTATTTCTTAAGTAAATTTAACATTACTAACTATATTTAATATATTTATTTTCATAAATATTTTTTTAAGTAATAAATTTAAAATTATCAATTATATTTAATGTATTTATTTCTATAAATAATTTCTTAACTAATAAAATTTAACATTGTTAGTTATTCAATGTATTTATCTGTATAAATAATTTCTTAAGTAATAAAATTTAACACTGTTAATTATTACGACAATTTGATTATTTAAAATCTACACTTCATATCGTAATACAATTTTATTTAATTAATATAAATTATATTATAAATAAATACATTAAAACTATGTAAATCTAATTAAAGTCAGTCATTTAGGACAAAACTCCTTCAGCTACTAAAAGCAGCAAAAGGGTATTTAATTTCTTTGCCTTGCCTTCAACTACTCTTACTAGCAGAAGGTATCTTTTCAATGTAATTCTGGGCGTAGGATCTTGGCTTGGATGATGTGAGATGCACTAATTCAGAGAGTTTCCATAACCATAATTAAATAGATCACTTCCTTTTAAATATTTTACTTTTATATATATATATATATATATATATATATATATATATATATATATATTCTGAATATTTTTATTGCCACCTCTACATGGATGGTACACTAGTCCCTAGCCTCCATAGTAAGGGCCTATTGAAAAGTAAGTACTTGCATTTATCTTGGGGGAGCGTGCTCTATATATCCTAGCAGAGGAAATAAAGGACCATATGAGACATGATGGGCAGCAAATCTTCTGTACTTTTAGTCTTTTCTCACTTTCACTTGAGAATCATCACACACACACCCCACCCCCCGTCTCTCTCTCTCTCTCTCTCTCTCTCTCTCTCTTTTCTCACTTTCACTTGAGAATCATCCACCCCCCGGCTCTCTCTCTCTGTATTGTATGCACGTATGCATCCCCTCCCTTTGTAAGAGATCGAAGATGATCGCACAAGTTTCAATCACATGGATTAGTATAAATATATGTTTCCATATATACGGATCATTATTAGATGATTCTCTAATTTTTCCAATCATCCTTAATTATTATCAATTAGTAAATTAAATACTAGTACGTACTCATGATTTATTGAAAACATTGATATTCTTTTGGCAACATTAATGAGCTAGCTAGCTTCCTTTTAGAGCTACTGAAATTATTTTCTATTTATATATATGGTTCAGAATTGAATGACTATAACTTGCAAGGAAAGGGAAAGAATTAAGAACAGAATGTGGTAAAGACTATGCAGCTAGGGACTGCGCGCCCTGCCTAAAAGGATATGTGTGTGTGTGTGGGGGGGGGGGGGGGGGGTGGGGGGGGGGTGGGGGGGGGGTGGGGGCGGGGCGGGGGGGCGCTTAATTTCAGTTCTAATAAATTACTTGAGCACTTACATATACACACGAGGAAACGGGAGCTAGCTACTTTACCCCTTAAAATTTTTTTTAGTATATTCAGCGGCATTTATTAATTGCGTAACTTTTTCATTATTAAGAATAATAATTAATATCTAGCTACAGATATTTAACATAATTAAAAATAATATAGTTAATTACTGTTTAAAAGTTTATTTTTAATTAAGGAATAGTATAACTGTGCAACTTCCGTTTTATCATACAGCTCATGTACAAGGGAACGGGATATATCCATCCAATATTTATATCATCATGGATCCCTCACTATCTACATACATAGTATATATTAACATTCATTCACAAAGTTTTCTTTTTTATTCCAGTACTGTTTTAAATTCCGTCCGAAATATATCATCATGGATCGCTCACTAACTACATATATACATATATATGAACTTTGTGAGAGAAAGAAAGAGATATATAGCTAGCTTATATTATTGTCAGGATGGATGCCTTTTTATCCAATTGGAAGAGGCTGATCATCTGAATTAAGAGACTCTCTCCCTATATCCCTTTTATATTGTCTTTCTATTCCCTGTTTTGTCCCTCCCTTATTTAATACTCTTTTCGTTCCAAATTAATTGCTCAGTTTTGACTTTTTTTAAGTCAAATTGACTATTTTTAGAATTAATAATTAAGCATATATAAATATATTTCTAAAATTATAAAAATTGGGGTTAATAATAAATTGTATATATACTTTCTTTTAGTTATAATCTCTTCACCTATATTTTAGCAAAAATAGTAAAAAGATTAGTTTTAAAAATGGTCAATTTGACTTTAAAAAGTCAAAACTGAACAATTAATTTTGGACGGAGGGAGTATATAATAATATACATCACAGGCAGGTGCAAGTAGCTAGTATTATATATCTCGTGTGCGTCTATCAATTTCACTAGTCCGTCTCTCCCAGATATCTCTTTCATATCCTTCCCTCTCTTTAATTCTCCCCCCTAGCTGATCCCCTCCATCTGCATTCCCTCTCAATTTATAAATAACCAGTATTCCAGCTCTATACATAAATCTCTAAAACATATATATATATATATATATATATATATATCAATCAATCTAGCTCACTACCTACCTCCCTCGTGCCTTAATTTGTTTTCTTAATTAATACCCTTCAATTTCTTAATTTTCTTGTATGCTTGCCCTTCAAATTAATTAATTAACAAACTTGGGTGATCGATCATGGAAGCTCAACAGCAGAACAACCATCCCCATCCCCATTACTTACAACAAGAAGCAGCAGCAAACGAAGAGACTGGGAATAATAATAATAATAATAATAATAATAATAATAATAATAATAATAATAATAATAATAATAATAATAACAACAAACCCCCAAGTTTTGTGTGCAGGCAAAACAGTACGAGATGGAGTCCCACCACAGACCAGATAAGAATACTAAAGGAAATTTACTACAACAGCGGAATAAGGTCCCCTTCAGCTGAACAGATCCAGAGGATCTCAGCCCTCCTCGGACAATACGGCAAGATTGAAGGCAAGAACGTCTTTTATTGGTTTCAGAACTATAAAGCTCGTGAACGCCAAAAGAAGAGGTTCATCACTACTAACTCTACCTCTACTCATCATCAGCATCATCTCAATCATAATTAATATTACCTTTTCTTTCCACACAAATGCATGCTAGTAGTGCTGCTGCTAATCGGAGATCATCCCAAGTCGTCGATCATTCCATCCTTTACAACAATAACATCACTTCTACTCCTCCTTCAGGTCATGATCCATACAACTATTACTACTACTACTACTTCCATAATTATATCTATATTTTCTTCTTCATTTAATAATGTTCATTTTTCTACGTTATCATCTGTAGGGGTTGTTCCATGTCCTTCATCTTCACCCGCAGCCGCAGGAGTGCTTTCTGCTGTTGGTCACATAGGAAGCTATGCCTATGGATCTGTGGCCATGGAAAAAAGTTTTAGGGTAAAAAAGAACTACATATACTTTAATAATAATCTTCGTTAAAGTATATATATGTTTCAAGTGTTTCTGCCCTATGATCATGTTCAAGTTCGGCCCGTGTATATATATATATATTCCTGTGGGTAGCAACAATAATTTATATACTATGCGTGCTTACAACATACTATATACATAGCTGGGTACAGTCCTCCACCAGTGACAAAGAAGAGGCAATCAAATTCTCTAGAACATTTCTACCTTACTTTTGATCCTTCTGAGACCCTATACTTGCACATTAGAAAAAGTATTGAACTATTTCTAGTGACAAAAGAGCGCTAGTATGTGTTTCAAATTAACCTAGCTAGCTCACACTTTTCTATTTAATTTGGTAGTTGAGCTTCATGAAGATTACTTACTTTAATTTCATTAATTCAATTAGATCCGAGGTTCAATTTCAAACACAGTACGAACTCTTTCTAAGAACCATCAGGTCAAAAATTGTTAGTATATGTTAATTACCATCCCAAAATCTCTCCTAACTTTCCTAATATTAATTTCTTTGTTGGGGTTCTCTTAATTTGTTTAATAAGCAGGAGTGTTCAATATCACCAAAAGATAGCAGTGGAGGATCACTAGGCCAAAATCCACATTTTAATTCTGTACCCTGCTTGTACCCTTTTATTGGCCACATAAAATCAATTGATGATGATGATGATGAAACCCTAGAAGAAGAACAAGAAGAAGATGAGTCACCAGAGCTTGAAACTCTCCCCCTCTTCCCCATGCGTGGGGAGGATTCGTCCGGCTACTACACTACTACTACTACTAATACTACCACTACTTCTACATCTGGCTGGTATCGGTCCAACGTGGACAACAGCAACTTCGGTGGTTCTGCTCGTGCTTCCCTTGAGCTAACCCTTAACTCTTACATCACCGGTAGCAGCAGGTCCTCCCATTTTCACTAAATTAAAGTTAATGCAAATATAGTACTAGCTCAACCCGGCATTTTCACCCTAGCTAGTTTGTTAAGCTAGCGCATTTTGATCATGATGATGATGATGGATGCATGTTTATCTCGGATAAGAATTAAGAATATGCATGCATGGAACTATTAGTTGACTAGCTAATTAAATTGAACAATTTAATTATATATATGAATGGAGAATATATAAGACAAAGTTTCCAGGTACATTTTATATCCTTGTTCAATTCTTTTTCTTTCTGTTTTTAGATATCCAAATTTCTTAATTAGGGCACTTAATTAATTAACCCAGCTAGCTGGTCAAGTACAGACTAAACTACACGTACGTACGGTCATTGGTCCCCTTCATTCTCTAGCCACCATGCAAGCATTGAGCAATATATAATCCGAATAAATAGAAAACGAAATTAAGCAAATTAGTGTTCCTTTATACGTACGTACGTTACGATCCTCCCATTAATCAATAGCAAGGAATTGAATTCCGCATTTGGAAACTCACATGCATTTGGTCCGTCTCCATTTTGTAATCTGGTCAAAATATGCACTTGTGCTAAATTATCCTACTAACGTACTGTTTGTTTACTTCTAAATGGGTCTGAATAAGTATGAATTTGATCGAATAAATCATTCATACCGTTTATTTAGCAATTTTTAAACTTTGAATGCGTCTGAATATGTCTGAACGATTTATCCAAAAATTTATGGTTAAATGAGTAAGAAATAGTTCTAAATGATATTTTTACATATATACTCTCATAGACAATTAAAATTTAAATTCAATATATATCTTGTTTACTATTGTAAACAATTTTTGTTATGTACAAATTGTTTTGATTTTTGTTTAACAAATTAAATAATCAATTTAATGAATATTGTTGTAATCTTTTGTTTTGATTTTATGTACCGTAGAATGATATTAATATTTTTAGTGTTTTATTATTAAAATTATATTTTTAATAGTATACTTCATCAAAGATTGTTCAAAAGTTTATATTTAATTTTTTTTAGATAACATTATTTATTTATAATTACATAATAAATTTATTCATAACAATCTATAATGTTAAAATAGAATAATATATGTATTCAAATGTTTTAGACAGATAATTATCAACCACATCATTTCATTTCGTATTCAGATTTTTTATCCCATTTAGCTCATTTAATTAAATTTTCTTATATATTCAAAAAAATTTATTCAATTTTGTCAAAGAGTTATTAAGAGTAAAAAACCTATTAAATTTAATTTTACCAAAATGTGAGGGGATCGAGAAAGAGCTCGAGACATTATTATTTAGGGAAATGATTTTCTGCCATCTTCAAGGAATATATTAATTTAATGTATACACAAGCTAGTGAAATGACAGTCCCCTCCCTTGTACTGATTCACGTGTACCACGACTTATGTAAGGAGCCACGGGCTTAACGTATCGCGTGAAAGGGAATGAATGTTCCGACACAGATTTGAGATGAGACCGGACCCATACCATACCATCCCATCCCATTCCATCCCATCCCATCCCATTGATGGATGACGTTTTTAAGTCAAGTTAGGAAGAAGAAATAAGGAAAGTATATATTTGTTTTATTCTTATCAATATTAGAAATATATTTTAAATTTTAAAGCAACGAATATAGTAATTAATAATATTTTATAATTGTTATAGTTGTATATATTAAAATTTTTAAATTAATATTAAAAAAAATGAAAAAATATCTCTAATTTAATTTTTATAAGTGAACTTGGTGAAGAAGAAGTACAAAGTAATGACAAATAGATTTGGCAATGATATGATGTGATCACAAATTGTCTTTGAATTTTACAAATAACAAAAAAGAAGAAGAAAAGTACTCCTCCACTGCACTGCACTGCAAACCTATATTATACTTATGATGAAAGTGAAATGACGAAAGAATGAGACGACAAGTATGCTGTTAATTATACTCCGTATATGCGGCCACTTATTTATTATATATATTTATGAACATAATCAAATAGTACATCTAAAGATACACTCAAGTCTAAAGTGATAGTAAAATATTTCTCTCTCCTCTTCATAGTACCTTTCCTCATTTACTATTATTTTACACTTTATTTTAAAAAAAACAAGAGAAACAAAGACAAAGAAACACTACTACTTTAGAGACGGAGCAAGAGCATCTACCACCGAAATATATCCTACAGCTGCAAAAAGAAGAAATTACGTATAATAGGAGTAGGAGGAGGGGAATATATTTTGAAGTTTGAGTCCGTCGTCGTAAATATCACAAATTATTTGCTTCTCCCTTGGTCGTCGTTGTCACTGTCCCAATGCTCCCGCTCTACAGGCTATGATATAGGTCTATAGCCCAGGCTGCCCCGTCCCTTCATTCCTTGCACCCAAGAAAATATGCACACATTTTAAGAGAATATATCATTGAATTGTATGCTTAGCATATGCCCTTAGGACACATGTTAAAAAGACTCTTTATGGAATTTCAAATAATCTTCTTGGTTGGTGGGTATTTTAACAATTCTTAGGAGTATACTTTACTCCCTCTGTTCCTAAAATATTGTCGTTTAAAGTTAATTCAGGTAGATTAAGGAATGCAACTACTCTTTATGAAAAATACTATATTATTCTTGTTTTAATTATCTCAACTAATTATTAACTTTGTAGATTCCAAAAAGGAGTATATTATCAACCATGAGATTATGAAGAAGAAGTATTGGGAAGGGAAGAGATTTGTAAAGACATTTCAACAACCAAGAATAATTTTGTATTTTTTTGAGAAAAATCATTAAGTAGGAGAACTTTAAATAAGGGTAAAGTTGGAAAAAATTACTCCATTTGTATTGATAAACTCAAAACGTCAATCTTTTTGAAACAAAAATTACTTCCTAAAACGACAATCGTTTAGGAACAGAGGGAGTACTTATTTTAGATATTCTCCTTGGCAGTGGGTATTTTACTAGTATTTAGCAATTCGCAGGGGTTAGTATTTCAGGCGCCTCCAAAAATAAAAATAAATACGAGCCTACGAAGTACGAGGATACGATTTCCCATCTCAGGGCTTGCTGCTTTTAGGGTTTTTCTTTTTAATAAATTAAATTCGGAAGCACCCCTTATTTCTGGATCTGCTCGATTTGTTCTCTTTTCTTACAACTAAACATACAACTGGAATTTCCAGTTGCGGAATAACGAATAACTACTAAACTAGTACTAAAGGATAACCTGGTACGTACGTGCACCGAAGCCAATGTTGAAATAACAGCTCCTCAAACAAAGTTTCCAACTTGTTCCGTATAACTTCAAAATATAACTAATTGTTTCTAGAAATTAAATTGCATTAGATGTAGTTTTCCCAACGTTTTGAGTAGAAGAAGGTAGTGAAGGCTGTGACTAGCAATCTAATCTAGCATTGTGTTGGCATATTAATGTATTATATTATATGTTGCGGATACTATATAAAGCCATCTAACTGATTTCCCAATAGAGACATTGTAATTCAATAAGGTACACATGTATCATGCTTTCCTTTTTTCGTTTTGACATTTCCCTCCTTGTTCCGAATTTCACAACCCTTTCTTCATTTTGGGTACTCAGCCATACATATATATATATAGAAATATAGAAAAATGGAGGTACACAGCTGTGTAAAATCTAAATTTACACGGTCTATGATCGTAGAGTTAAGTCACCCTACGATCGTAGAGTAGTCACTCTACGATCGTGGGGAGACTACGATCGTGGAATTAAATCACTTTACGATCATAGAGTGATTTAACTCTATGATTGTAGACCCCCCAAATTGTAGAGTTCGTAGAGTGACTACTCTACGATCGTAGACTGTGTAAATTTAGATTTTGCACAGATGTGCTCCTCCATTAACCCCATATATATATATACACACACATAAGTGGTTGAATCAATATTGAGGGAGAGAAAGTATGCTTCTGTTCTTACATTGGATATAGAGGACAGAACTAGTTGCAGATTGAGAGGAAATCTTAAAAGCTTTTTGAGGCTTCATGTACGTAAGGTTCCTTACTGGTAAAATGAGGCATTACATGCATCATTTTTTAATCCTTCTCTTTTCTGTGTATACTTAATTCTTTGTCACAAGTTAGTACCTTTACTATCTTTTTATCATCACCATCATCACGACTGCTGCTTTCTTTCAAGTTTTCTGTCCGTTTGTACTTTGAAGTTCAATTTCCCACTTCAAACTCTCACAAACCACTAGATTTTCTTATACCCTTTCTCCGCCAAATCCAGTAATTTTAAGGGGAGACTAGAAGCAATTAATGTTTTCTGAAGATAGATGTACTCAAAAGTTATGCAGGTCTATATAAACTTGAATAAAACTAATCTCTACCAAAAAGAAAATAAAAAAAATAACACAATACTATACGTAGCAACTTGTGGGAATAATAGAGCTAACAGAAACATATTTTCAGAGATTAGTAGCCATCCGGGAATCAAAGTTACAACCATTTTACATATAAACATTTTTACTTCATGAATGAGGCTATTTCAGGTTAAGAACTCTCTTTAATATACCCACAAATGGACGCTGACAACAATTGCCCACATTAGAGGAGCAGTGAGAAGTTGGTAGGGATAAAGAGATAGTTGCTAACTTAGATGTCAAAGAAACAACTTAGTTATTGACATATACTAACAATTTTTAACCCAATGTTGTTTAATCAGCGATTTGGTACCTGAGGACGTGTTGGTTGAGCACATGGCTGTCAGCAGTTTCATGCAAGCCTTTAACTGCCTCATGCTAGAATCAACAAAGGTGTTGAGCAAAGAATTTTCTACTTTCTCCCCACATAAGTTGCTAATTTAGACAAGTCTGGAATCCAGAACGATAACTCAGAAGACCCCGTAACGAACATTAGATTTCCTGGAGCCCATTTTATGACAGGAGGCTCTGTTTCAGTACTCATCCAACTGGCAGCCTGAACAGATGGAATGATAAAGTGTTATGATCCAAGTAAGGCAACAAAACAAACCATATAAATTTATACACAAAACCAAATGCATGTCAACACGCACACAAACACATTTCCAATGACAAAATAGGCTCCAATTCTTCAAGAAAAACCCGAAATTTCACTAGTAAATTGATTTAATCTACATAAAATAAACAGTGTAAAGGAAAAGCAAATATCTTGGAATTAAACTGTTGCCACCACAGTAGAACAACAACGATAATGGCACCTACACCTTCTAGTTTCCCTCTCAAGAGTTATCTAACAGATCATAAAGGGTACACAGGAGAAGACAGGATTTCTTTTTTTAATAAGTACTGAGGAAAAGACAAGATTACAGAACTAAAATAAGAAAAAAATCAAAATGCATTCCATATCCTGCTGAGTTTAAGTGGCATTTCCTGCCACTCTTATAACGATCAGGTGCAGAGTTGCACATTTAATTCGACCACCCCAGACCATCAAAATAAGAAAATAAAGAATGTAGCAGGAGTACATTCTAGAACTAATAGCATACAGTTCTAGCATAAATAACACATATCCCAATAACTAGTAAACTATCGCTTCTTTAATATTCGAAACAATAGAAAATAAGCCTCCGGTTGTCAGTAGTGGGGGTTCCCCCTAGTTCCCACTAACCTTTCATCTATTAATTGAAGTTATTGCATTGCTGTCATATGGTTTTGTCACTCATCAATGTTTCAGATGGTTTACATGGCTGATTAAATCGTTTGAGGACAAAACCGTGGAGCAGGAGTATTAAAGCCACAGCCATTAATTATACCAATAAAATACATCATGACCTATCAAAGTGCTAAAATGTGAAACAAAGATGCTGAAAACACCAAATAAACTACTTGCTCCATTCCAAAATTAGATATACATTTTGACTTTTCGAATTCAATTTAGCAAAATCCTAAAATTCAATATAAATATTAATTTATTTTATTTTAGTACAAAGAACTATAAATTTTGTAAAGTAACTAGAAATACTACTAATTGTCATATTTCTTATTTTCAATACTTAAATGAATTTATATCAATTTTGAATTTTAGGTTTACGCAAATTGACTTCAAAAGGTCAAAATGTATCTCTAATTTGGAACAGAGCAGTATATAATAAGGGATGTGTAAGGCAGGGGAGGAATGTATGGCATGGATGTAAGATGATGCTAAAGATTAAGAGGTCGTGAATCATACTTCTTTACCACTCCGAACACTCCAAGCATAGACATTACCATCACCAGAACCTGCCAATTAGCAAATCCAAGTCAAACTAGCAAGCAGTTCAAAATTGGGTAATCCACTTTATTTTATTTTTCTTTTCTGTATCCTCCATAATCTGGATTACTGGGAAAGTTTATGAAACAACTGTTGACACAAAAAGACGATTAAACTTTTGAAAAAGCTTCGTTTTCCTTCTATATATTTTCCTTTATTTTTTACTTTAAAAAAATTGGAAGGGGCAAAAACTGCAGGATAAACTTAACTACCTTCTGATGAATCCAGGAAAGTAGATTTCACGTCTCTTAAAACCCAAAAAATAAAACATAAAGAATCAACTGTGAACATAAATAGCTCTCCTCATGCATTTGTTTCTTCATGCTCTTCAAGAAATAGCTACCAATGGATGAGAAATAAGGCATAATTTGGAAAAGATTTAGACTCTAATAATATATTTTCAATAAAGTTGGAAAAGAAAGAAAATTTACACCTATGATATGGTTTCAAGGAAATCAGCAAGCTCTGGTTTGATTTGGGTTCTATCAACTGCAAATTTATTTTTTCCTGGATTAAGATATAATCAACATCTCACGCCACATAAGCCACAGCTTCCCCCGCCATTGATAGTAAATGATTAGTGTTTGTGTGAAATTTTTCCACAAAAAGATGCTTGTAAAAGTATGCTCCTTAGTATCGTCCAAATTCCAATATAGATGATAAATTCTAGATAGAAACTCAACAATCCCCTACCTCAGAGAGTTGATAGGACAATTTCATTACCTGATATAACAAACATACCCTCAGGGCTGAATGATGCCTCCAAAGTGGAAGTATAAGAAACTGGCTTGACATTGAATGTAGATAACTATGCAAAAAATTACAAAGAAAATATAAATCAGACAGAAATTTCTACCATAAGTATTCTGAAATTTAGAAATGGAGAAAACTCACAAGTGTGCCATGGAATGAATCAAGTACATGAATATGCCCATCCGTAGTTGTCAAAAGCATGAGTCTACCATCGCTGCTGTATTTGACGACATTCGCGTCGGACATATCTCCTCCAACAGAAAATATGTCAAAAGGGCCCTTAAAGGAATCAAATTTCAATAAATTAGCTTTTTTCCAATCTGAAACCATAGATGAAACAACCATTGCAACCATTGACCTCTAGTTTTTGTTAACTATTAACCTTGACCTCTAGCTTTTGTTAACTACTAACCTTGACCTCTAGTTTTGGTCTACTACTAACCTTCTCATACTGGCGGACATCAAACATTCTTATGTATCCTCCAAAAGCAATTGCAAATACAAGCCCCTGATCATCATAAGCTGTAGCCGGTCTTCCTTGTACGCGTAAAAGGCCCTAAATTACAGAGAAGAAAATGGTGAATAACTTAAAACAATAACACGTCTTTCAAGATGAGAATCCAGCTGTCAATGCCTCCACCTGACATTTCTCAGCTCTTTGATCCCAAAGCAGAACAGTTCTATCAAGAGAGCCAGCGATAAAATAATCTTTTCGAGAGCACAAGCTAAGTGAGACAACCCTAGAAGATCAAACATAAAAATGGCAATTCTAATTCATAAATTATTTGTTATAAGATGTAAATGGAAGTCAAAAAAATCCAATAGAGGAAAAGAACTGTGCCTGTCATGGTGACCTTTAAAGTATCGCAAATACTTGTTGTCATGCAATGAGAGTAGCCGCAGAGATTCTGCACCCAACTTGACATGATAAGTACTGATTACAACAAATTTCTTAGCCATGGATATATTCTGATATACATACCATCCCAGCCGTTCTTTGATGAGTATATAACAGTCGTGGGATGAGAAGTGAAGCACACCAGGTCAACCCCATATTTTTTGCTATTAATTGTCTTCAAACATCTGTTAAAAAGTTTATCTAATTACCTTATTCCATTGAAGGAAACAACCAAAATTCAAAAAGTATTTGATAGCCACTTGAATAGTCAAAGTACAGAATAGTACAAAATGATAACTTCAAGGACATATATGACAAGAAAGTATAGACATCCAACATAATGACTTCAAAGAATTCGAAAACTGAACACGTGATAAATCAATCGTTGACTCAACTCTATATTGAAGTCAAAAGCGAGAGGCCTACGTTGCATTGCTGACATCATACAGGCGAATTGATTCATCATCACTAGCAGTCACCAAAAAATTTGATGTTCTATGGAAGTCCATTGAGCTGATTCTACCATTCTGCAAACAAGCCATTGCTGGTTTGAGTTTACAGTCATCTTTAAACAATTAGGAAAATAGCAAACTCACTTTAATTTTTTTCAATAATAGAGGGAAAACAAAACCAAAGAAATACAATTTGGAAATTTAAAGTACAAATTTTTGATAGTACGATTAAGATGCATGATAGAAGAATACCTAATGGGATAACCATTATAATTCAAGTCTCAAAATAATGACCAAACATACACATCAAAATGAACTCCAACAAACACTAATAACCTACAACTTGAATTGACACTATTAGACACAATTAGAATGCAATACTACTACATCGCAACTTTGTTTATTTTGCAATAGTAGCATGTGGCCATGAAATACTGCTAAAGTTTTGCATAAATGGCATGAGAGCTTGATCAAATCATATAGACATAAAAATAAAACTGAAAATCTATTTTACAATTGTCTTGCATTGTCTCTTGCTCTCCTTTTCCCCAATTCCTTATCTTGGTAGCAGCATTAACTAATACAAAGAAGACGTTGTCAAGTACTTTACATTGCACTTATTTTATTTATATCTTCAAAACACTTGCTGACTCTAATTAGAACAGTCTAGTCTACTACTAAGATATCCCAATAGTGAAGTTAATACCCTGGAGTAAAGGCAACATGCCTCACATTCAGGAATACAATCGCCTAGGTCTTGCTTAAGGTTACAATTTTCAATTTAGGGGCAAATAAAATTTCAAATTGTAAGCAAATTTATCAAAAAGGGAGAGGTTAAAGTTGAATATTTAGCAAGTGTTGGGGAATAGGCCCAAAGGCCTAGGGTCGACCCGATTAAACCCAGGCCCAAGGATTGTCGGGCCCAGACCCACTCGGGGGAAACATACTGAGGATGCCAAAAACCTGCCCTCTTACTGAGGGTCCCACATGGTCGTTCCTTGAGCTGCGCAACTATCAAGTGATGGGACGTCGCCCACCAACCCCTTGCCCATGTGTTTGATGTGACAGGCCGAAGGGATAGAAACAACGGGCTACAAAATGGAGTCTTAGATGGTGAGAGAGAGGTTCGACACACTTTACACTTGAAACCCAATTAGATTGATAACTTATCTCTTTGCCCTGTTCACTAAGCGGCCCAAGCCAATAACCGTCATGAGGACGTTTGTGCAGTTCCGGATGAACAGGGGCCCACAACTGGAGGCCTTTCCCGAAAGCTAGGTCATCATCATTACCAAACGGCACGTATAGCGCAATAATAGAGCACAAAACCCCACATCTATGCATTTACAGGGCACAACTAGACAGCTTTAATATTGGTGCGTCAGGGACGCCGACGTCCTTTAATCTTCTTAGAGGGCTCTCAGTTATGCGCTCAGGATAACGCTTCTCCCTTGGCAAAAGGCTCCCTTGGGGAAAACCTGATGAAATGTTTTATACTCCCCGTCTGTTAGACCCTTGTTGGCTTGACACTCAAATTGTGCGGCAGCTTGACATAGATTGGGCACAGTGAGCGGCATATGGGCGTAACGGGCGTAGATGGGCGCAGCGTTCGGCAATGGGCGCGGCATGTGGCAACTAAGTTCAGTGGAGGCAGCAAACTTGAGACATATGTCAAAAATAGGTAGATCCCGGGGATCTACATGATGACTGTTCGAGCACGCATGATGTCTGTTCGTGGCACTTTGAAAATTTTCATAAGTGCTACTATAGGGGAGGGGTGGTCCGTGAAGTCTACCCGGGTCATGGGCAGGGTGCCATGGCCGATGCCTGGGGCATGTTGGGGCATTGTTGGGCTCCCCTAACAACAATGCTAGAGACAGATTGGTGGCTTGGATCGGATTGAAGACCCATTCATGGGCAAGGCATGGTTGGGCAAAGGTTCATTGAAACGTGGGCAACATACGGATTGTCGGGGCACAATAGCGAGTAGGCTTGACACCATTGGCAATGCTGGGTCATGGTGCACCGGGATGCTGCAACATTCGATGATGAAGACCAAGGTTTGTGGGACAAAGGCTTGGCAAAGAGGGGCGCTTGATATATAGGCTGGGCCAAGAGTGCCAACGAGTTGCATGGGTTCAGTGTTAGGCAATGTGGGATATGTTGGATGACAGATGAGCACTATGTGTTGGGCTGCATGAGGTGCCAGCCAACGCTGGGCGTTGGGCTGCATAGGGTGTCAGGCAATATTGGTGCATGGCTGTGCAAGGGCATGATTTTACTTGATGGGCTGAACAGCGTGCAAGGACTGATGCATGTGGAGGCAATTAGTGGGCTTACGTGCACAGTTGGCGGGATTGCCAATTTGACTGGGTCAAAGAGCAATTGAGGTGCAATTTGAATTAGCAGGTTGCACATGGCAATAGGGTTGCGGGTCAGATAGTGGGAGCAGTTGGGAGCTGACAAGCTGGACATAGGTGTGCATAGGCGCATGTGATTGGCATGATTGAAGGCTGGAAATGCAGAACATGTGTGGGCACTCAGGGAGTGCATGACTGCTGCATGTATGGCATGTTTCAGGTTTGATGTGCAGAACATGGATGTGCACTGCAACATGTGTTTGTCATGGTTCCACTAGCCTGCTACACATTTGAATTCTGGATTCCTATTGGCTGGAGCCCTTTGGCAGTTGGGGGTGTCAACTGACCATTAGGCTATAAATAGGCAGTGCCTGGGCCACGAAATTGTTAAGGAGAGTAGAGTGAGTGAATGCTTGGAGCAACTCTTGGGAATGTCTGGGACATGCTCTGCGTCTTAAACCCTTTGGCAGTTGGGGGTGTCAACTGACCAAGAAAGCTAAGAGTAGCTTGTGCCTAGGGCACGAATCTGGGCAAAGGGAAGTAGGGCATAGAATAGATGCTTGATACGGACTTTGCATGTACATACACAGGTTAGACAGGGTCTAGTGTATTGTAAGCCTTCGGGCAAATTCCTAGTTTATTGAGAAAGCAATAAAAGGTTGGACGTTGGCCTGTAAATTTGTGTGTTGTCCCTTGCTTGCTTACTTACAACTTGTGTGGCAAATCAGTGTACTTGCAGCTGGGCGCGGGCGTACTGATTTGGTTGACAGTGCTTGGAGTACTGTGCGGGATTGGCTGACTGGGTTGCGAGGAGGCAGGCCAGGCCATCATAAGACGAAAAATTCGGGGTAAACCGAGGGCCTTGTGACACCGTCCTACTGAAGTATAATAACGGAGTGGGGGCAATATTAAGGAATAGGCCCAAAGGTCTAGGGTCGACCCGATTATGCCCAGGCCTAAGGATCATCGGGCCTTAACCCACTTGGGGGAAGCGTATTGAGGAAGCCAAGAACGTGCCCCCTTGCCGAAGGTCACACATGGTCTTTCCTTGAGCAGCACAACTATCAGGCCAACCCCTTGCCCATGTGCTTGATGTGACAAGCCGAAGGGATAGGAACAAGGGGATATAAAAGGGAGTCTAAACGTAAGAGAGAGGTTAGACACACTTGAAACCCAATTAGATTGATAACTTATCTCTATGCCCTATTCACTAATTACCTACGCCGGAGGCGTCCCACGGCTAACCACCGTGAGGACATTTGTGCAAGTCGGGACCCACAGCTGGAGACCTTTCCCGAGGGCTAGGTCTCATCAGTAAGTAATCAGGATATCGTAGATAAAGAGCTGAAGATTCTACAAAATAAACCAAGTTTGTCAAATTGTCAACTTTATCTCTTTTACTTGATTATTTTTGTAAAAACAAAGGTGTTAGAATAATGTTTGAATGGAAGACATAGGTTGAAGGAGTGGATACATACATAATCGCGAAAGGCCATGCCTACTTCCATGCTCTGAAGGATTTCTTCATTGAGTTCCAAAGAAACTTTGTCTTCTCTCTCAGATTGCCCTCCTCCTTCAAATCATAAACAATAACACAATAATACGACTTAAAAAGAAAGAAAGAAAGAAAAGAGGGGAAAAAAGGGAACAAATTCACAGTACTGTAAAGAGTAATTATAACTAAACAACAAGCACTTGAGCTGAAGATTACCCGCCATTTAACTGATTTGGTTTTCAGAGAAGTTCGCAATCCCTCTCTCCAATAACGTTTTCAACCGCTACAATAATTAGTAGACCCGCCGAATGAGGTTTATAGCTCCATTTCCCCTGCTGCTATTGTACTGGGAACTTGAAAAGGGTCGCTAGTCATTTAGGCCCAGGGCCAGGCCCAAATAAGTATTGTGTTTCTCGTTGATCATTAGTTGGATAACCCCCACTAAAATATTTTGTATAATGACAATAAATATATAATGCTGTGTTTGGATTGGAGAAATGAGAGTGAGAATGGAATGAATCATTCGTATGAAATGAAAAAAATTGTGTTTGGTTGCTCCATTAGAATGGAATGAACCATTTTCATTTCTTCTAAATTTATGAATTTGGAATGACTCGTTCCAGCTAGAATAGAAATAATCATTCTACTCTTCATTTCATTCCTTCAATCCAAACGCAGCATAAAAGATAAGTATGTCATGGATCTATTAGTATTAAAAAAAAAAAAAAGAGACTCATTTGAAGACGGACAAAGTAGTCCACTATTCTCGCATTCTACTGTATTGTAGATAGGGAGGTGAGAGAATTAATATATTCATTTGAGAGTATATTTGTTAATTTATCATCTCTTAGATTATTTTTAGGGACATAGTAATACATATCAAGTCCTTCCCCTCCCTTTGTCCCTATTAATAATATGTTTGGCAAATGTTTTTGTTTTAAAATTTTATTTTTATATTTATTCTTTTAAAATTGGAAGTAGGATTGGTAAATGTATTTGTTTTACAAAAAGTGGGAGAAAAAAGGTGATAACACTAAAAAATTGCTTTTATAATTTTGCCAAAATGTAGAACCATTCAAACACTAATAAGGTCCAATCATTGAATTTTCTTAACTACTCCTTATATATATATATATATATATATATATATATATATATATATACACACACACACACACACACACCAAACTTTGATTATTTTTTTTTTTTCATTTATACATGCATCATATACTTATCAAAGAATATAAATTTTATGTTCACTAGTGAGAACAAGTTGAAAACATAAACATGTAGGCACAATAATAACAACAGAAAAATAAAAATAGAAATAGTTACAATGAGGCTAAGGTTTACATACTAATAACTTTATTTCTTTTTTATTAACGTATATTAATGATTAAAAAAAATGCAATATTCAAGAGGATATATACTCTTCCAGTTTGATTTAAAAGTTGCATGATCAATCATCATTTGGAATTTTATTTTTGACGCCGGGAGTATATGTTTTATCATAATTAAAAGGATCACATCTGTTCTTCTGGCCTATGAAGAAACTCGAAAAACAATCCAACAAACAGAGAGAGAGAGAGATTAAGCCATAGAAACAAAACAAAATAAAAAAAAAGGAAAAGAAGCAGGGGAATTAATACTTTACAATTCCCTCTAAACTCCTCCATACAAGTCAATTTACAAACTGTATCTCACACATGCATAGCATCCTCTGTATCCAATCCACTAATTTCCTTGGGATGGCAAAAACAAATAAAGAAAATCAAACTAAAAATTGATTGTACTGCCAATTAAGATTATGACATAATTGTGTAATCAATCTATCACATAACGGGCAGGGGTATGACTACCTCAGGGCCAGCAGGGGCAGCATCAATGGAAGAATTAGTAGCAGTAGAGTGACGATTTTCATCAGCAGTGGCAGATTTCTTGATAAATTCTATGCAGTCTGCAACTGCTTCGCTATGGTGAGAATCGTAAGAGTAGTAAGATGTATGATTATGATGGTGATGGTGATGGGGATGATGAGCATGCCCTGATCCCGTTGATGTTCTGTTTTCGTGTACTGTTGTTGCCTTAGAGAGAGAAGACAACATGATCAAGCCAAAAACCGCTTCGCGAAAACGATCCAGCAGCGACATGGGCGTTATTAAGCGCGTCGATTTTCTGCTTCTGCTGCTGCTGCCGCCGAGTCTTGGCATGCAAAAATAGCTTTTCATGTTCCTACCTAATTCTCCTTTCTATGGATGTCTCCCTTCTTAATTGGTTTCTGGTCTTTGATAACTATACACGGTGTTCTTTTGTATTATGAGTGACCAAGAATCTAGGACAAAGCATATATAATATAAGAGCACATGTTGTTTATATATATACACACACACACACTCACATTAAACCATCACTTAAATTAAATCATTTGAAGGACGGTGATATTTTTTAATTAATCGTCCCCAAATTATTACTCTATCCGTAAGGATGAGTAGGGTATATTTTTCAAACATATTAAAAAAATAAAATAAGAAGAAAAAGAATAAATTTTTTTAAAAATTTATCTTTAGTGATTATACAAAATTATATAAAATAATAATTAATTTTTATTTTTTTTATACTAATAAACTCAACTAAATGATATACTTATTGTTCACTTTATATACCTTAACTTATTTTTTTTAAGACAAACAAAATTGTACATTTAGTCTTCCTTTTAAGGACGAAAAAAGCGTATAGGACAACAGGGGAACACATTCATTAATATCACTTTTGCCCTTTCTTTTATTTTATTAATTTAATTATTTTACCATTTCATCAAATCATTCGTAAAATTCGTTGTTTTGGGTTGTTTGTTACGATCAACTAGTTGTGTCAATCGCAACCATTTTTTTTCTTTGATTTGTATGTATATTTATAGCTGTTCTAGATTAATTCAATCAGAAAGAGAAAATAGCAAGCAGCATATTTAACCACTTAACTTGCATTGCAGATTACTCCTTATTAGTGTAGAAGTCAAGTCTCTACTCTCTTTCATATCATTAAGCAAGCATAATAGTTTAATCAATGGGGAGAAATGATATTAATCCAGTTCATTATCACAATTAAATCGCAAATTGAGAAGA
Source organism: Aralia elata (assembly GCA_034770075.1). Taxonomy (NCBI): domain Eukaryota; kingdom Viridiplantae; phylum Streptophyta; class Magnoliopsida; order Apiales; family Araliaceae; genus Aralia; species Aralia elata. Next base: position 86,935,488 of record CM068380.1, read on the forward strand.
TTCAGTCCACACATAACTATTCGCTATGATCTCGGACATTAAATGGGAGTGGTGATTAACTTAATTAAGTGACTGGTACAACCTCACATCATTTAGGAGCTAGGAAAAATGAATAAACTTAGTACTTAGGATTATAAATATATATATATATATATATATATATATATATATATATATATATATATATATATAATTGAGCTTGGAATCAGTGGCTAATAACAGACATGCACTAGAGGGCATTTTTTGTTGGGACCAATGCAATTAAATTAAGATTATGTTAACCTGTCAGAAATTTTTGCTGGACTTGCTGGAGAATCATTCATAAGTCAACAGTCTTAAAAAAAGAATGGACCTTAAAAGTTAAAACAAATAGAATATGCTTAATTTGGATATTCTAATGTTTGATGAGACCTATATATGTCCAAGAAAATCTTAAAACAAGCCGAAAGGGCGGGCTTGAACTTGGACTTTCTGATCATTTGCATGAATTCTCTTCTTCTTCCCTTTTATTTCCTTGGAGTTACAAGGAGCGATCTCCTTAAAATTTGGGAAGAAAAGCATTTTATAGGCAAATTAAAACCCCTTTATTAACTAATAATTATTAGAATATTTTTGCCTTTTGCTAAAAATAAAATAAAAATATACATAGCTGAATTTTGATTAATTAGCCCGTGGCTCATGGCTGGAATTAAGAAGACGAGTGGAGGTGGGGGATGCGGTGGTTAACAAAATTTTGGTCTTGTCTTATGTGGGATGGGAGATTGGGAGTTCACATGCATACATGTGCAAAGTTGTTAATATCTCAACTCTTTCTCATGCATTCATTCATGTCCTCACCCTGATATTTAATCAATTCAACCGACTAACCGACTCTTTTTCTCTTTCTCTTTCTCTTGTACTAGTACTAGTACTAGTATTATTAATTATATTAGTTGAATGTTCAACATCTACGACATATATTTATTGTTCTTCCAAAATTCTCTATAAAAACAAAAACATAAGAAATGGAGAGAGCTTGTCACGGAGACAACGATGGGAAAGCAGGTTATGGCCAAATGAGAGGACATCAACTACGGCCCCCCGAGCCAAACTCTCTACCATCCCATGAATCGGATTTCCTGTCGGTTTGTTTCTTTTGAAATTAGGCTTCTTAAATATTTTTCGCATAGTCCATAAACTAAACAATAAATTATCTGTAAAATTTATAACCCACTTTAGGAATGTATTTTACTTACTTTCATATTACATTGACTAATCGGCCTTTTGTTTTAGTATCGATTAGCATGATTATGCAACGGGGTGGGATATAGTTTAAAAGATTTTTTTTTTTTTTATATCCGCTCCGAAAATTTGTAGTTCTTTTGTAAATTTAACTCGGTTTCGAAAATAATACCTCATATTTGACCCGACCCGTTTACCTGATTTCTTCCTTTTTCTTTAATTAAATTTTTCTAAATTCTTCTATATTACATCTGTACAACTATTTATAATTCAAATATAAACAACATATTACTTGCAATACCTTGTATTACAATTATTATAAATTTATGATGAAGTAACTTAAATAAATACATATATATATATACACAAAAGATTAATTTTGAAAATAATTACATATATAATCAGCACGGAGGCAGGGTTGAGAGTATATTTCATACTCGGCCCTAATCTTATAAGATTTTTTAAATTGGGTCTCATTAGGATAAGAATTGAACGGATCCCATCAGATTGCGTAAAATTCTTAAACCTAAGTATGATATGAAGTTGTGATAATAAATTTTTAACATGTTATGTCATTTTATATCTATATCTATCTATCTATATTTATATTATAAAACTTCCATGAGGTTTCCTTCACAAATTTGGTGATTTTGCGTCACAAGTTTTTTTTTCTTTTTACTCTTTTGCCTCTTCACAAATTTTATGATATGAATTACTTTTATTTTTGAAACACTTATACTATTCAATAATATAATTTAAAATTATAAAAATACAATGTATTTGATGATAGAGGGGAGCCAAATCCTATAATGGATCGGATGCCACCCTCTTTCATAGTATTTTCTTTTTATGAACGAAAAGTGAAAATAAAAACAAAAGTAGGTTCCTCTTGACTCACTTGAAGGGCAAATACAGAATATATGGTTTAGGTAATATATAGATTCGAGTCATGTTATATATTGTGAAAGATTTCGACTGAATTACGATTGCGACATATATCAATACATGAAATTAAATAAGATTATAAAACTAATTCACTGTATCAAATACATTATAAAAATATTACTAATTAAATTTATTCACGTAACTCGCAATAAAAATATCGACATATAAAGTACCCATATATATTATTTTCGTATATGTCCTCTTACGCGACTCTTGTAGCCAAGCAAGGGAGGGGGAGGAGACTAGTGAAATATTGGTACTTTAATTAGATGGCATGGGCTGGGTTTGGCCCAATATTTATCGAGGCAATGACCCGGCCAATATCATAATGCGTTTAAATTCAAATCAAAATTATAAATGCGTTTAAATTTCTGTAACAACTATTGGTATATGATATGAAAAGAAAATTATAATGACGTTTAAATTCAAAATCATGCCGCTGCTACATTACAAAACCAAAAAAAAATGTCTCACAAAGTAAAAGATAGAATTAAAGATCGACGACCCTCTAGCTAGCAGCTCTTACAAGGCAAGAATCCCTTTATTTTAGTTATCGAGCTAGCAAAAGAAAAAACCTTAATTTTATGTGAATATTGCGCGAAAGCCAGTTCCATTTTTCACTTAAAAGGCCTTAGGAGGAGGCTCTCTTATAGATTCAACTTCTTGGTTGCCCTTCTTTTTTGAGAATATCCCACTAACTAATGCCATGAGAGGGGGCTTTCTTTTAGCCTTCTTTTTGAGACTATTAGGAGATGTCACCACAACATCTCTGCTAACCATCAGTTTAGTCAGTAGAGGAGAAGATGCAAACTTGACAGAACTTTTCCTTGGATATTCCAACAATATTGACGCATCTTCATTTTGTGTTTTTATTGCTTCAACTTGACCTGCATTTTCGACGAACTTGAGCTCTTCACTCTCGGGGTCATCATGGATGATTAGCTGTTTATGAGATTTTCTTGCCTTTAGTTGTTGTAGCTCCTGCTTTGTCTGTTCAAGGTCTTGTTTTAGAGATGTGAGACAGTATGCCATGAATTGACCTTCTTGTTTAGCTTTTTCAAGGCTTTGTTTTGTCTCTTCGAGCTCGGCTGCTACTGCTCCAGCTCTGGATTGGTATTCCTCCCCATTTTCACTTGCGGCTTTGATTTGCATCTGATATATGAATTAATAAATCAAGTAAATAAAGCAAGCAAGTTATTGATTGATTGATTATATTAGAGGTCGGGGTAGCTATATCTATTCATGGTTCATATTTTGATTGACAGTATAGGTATCGATCCTGGCCTCTAGGCTCATGCTATACCACTCTACTTAATGCATGGCATGCATATGTGAGCAACATGACATTTGTTTTAAGAGAAAAATTGTGGTTAAGATCGTACTTTTCGCAATGGCTAAGGTAAAAATAGGTATCGTATCATATGTGTTGTGTGGGGGGAGAGAGAGAGAGAGAGAGAAGAAGAAATACCTCCTTGAGCTTGTTGGCATAGATTTCCCCGACTAAAACCCTTTCACCAAACAACGTAACAGCTTCTTTAACTGACCGGAATGGTTGGCGCATGTCAATCTCAACCCGGCCTCTCACCACCACTCCCTCTTCTTTTTCCATCTTCAGTACTTGCTCAAAACTCTCTCTATATTTCACATGCATGCACACACACTGCACATAGAGATATATGACCTGCTTGTGAAATATTGAATTGAATTCAGGTAAGAATATGGCTTTTGATTGTAATTCCAAGAATATTTAGTGTATATATAGCTAGGTCGTTACTAATGGCGTGGGGTGAGTTTAGTTTGATTACGTAAAGAAAAAAAGTAATTAATAAAAAAATGATGTGATGGGGTTGGGTTGGGTTTGGCTTCATTTCTTCGCGTCCACTTCACTAGAATGAACAAATTCTGTTAATTGAAGGTGATTGATCCATGTAATTGGTGGTTGTTGCGCCATCAATCTTTATCTATCTGTTTTAATCCATTGGTTAGCTAAACAACTACTCTTACCGCTAAGGGTGTAAATGAATCGAGTTGAGCCGAATATTGGGTTGCTCAGATTTGGTTTACAAAATTTATCGAGCATGAAATAAGGTTTAATTGAGGCTCGCTTAATTACCGAGTTGAGTACGATCTCAAATCGAGCCCGAATAGTTTGAACTTTTCAAGCGAATATGATTCGAGTATCAATAGAAAATTACAATTTGAAAATGTTTAAGTAATTTATCGAACTTTAAAATTTATTTATATTTGAATCATTTATATTTCGAGTCGAACTCGAATCGAACTTTTAGTCAAGCGAATACGAATCGAACCCAAAGTGTTTGGTTCATTTTACAACCTTACGGCACTAACATGCGTGTATACTCTCTTCATTATTAATAATAATAATACTTCATTATAATAGATCGAGTCCTACCAACATCTTTTTCTTCAACTTGATTTGGACATGATTCCTGTTTTGTACGTAGATATGCATTGTGATACATATAAACATGGCAAATTAAACTTATGTTCAAATTAGTATACTTATAATACTTTTACTTTCGGTTAAAAACATATATCAGATACATATATTAATTACGATGTGGTTATTTTTTCATACATCCTTCGACTGGAAAAAAGAGCTTTTTTATAATAAAATTAAAAAAAAGTGTATATTAGGAATCGAATAAAACAATCTTAAACATAATTTTTTGTATATTTTTTTTATCAAAAAATAAGCAATAGTTACCAAATTGGTATTTCATGTGTTCAGAAAAAACAAACTGAATTCCCAAAATCATTGAATGAGTTTAGAAGAAGCAAAAGAATAGTACAAGGCAGACATTAAAAACAAAAGTAATCCTTAGACATGCATGGACAGTGTCACAAGAAAGACATCCATCCATCAGCACAAATTAAAAGCAACATTTCAATTGCTAACCACAACCATCATCATGGGGAGGATTCAGAAGCTGCGCTCAGCTCAGTCTTCAATTGGGAAGCGCAAGTGCTTTCCTTTTGGTGTTGGCAGGCCCTTCAAGCGCAAGACACCCGGAGAATCAGCACTCACATCACCACAATCTTCTTTTCCTTCAAGCTCATCATCACTGTTGTACACAAATCGCGTATGTTTCCCAGTAAATTTCGTTCCATTGACGCTGATCTTGCTCAACCCTTCACACAGATCGTCCAACAATCCATCATCACCGTATTCTTCTTCTTCTTCCCCTTCTTCATAAGAATCATCATCTTCTTCTTCAATGTCTACTTCATCTTCAACATCATCCTCCTCTTCTTCTTCGTCTCTGGTACTTGCATTCACTTGAATTGACCAGATAGATGCATCATCGTCGTCGGTAGATGACTTGACTTTACTTCCTGCACTCCCTCCTCCTTGATATGTGAGCACAGAGGTACAATCAGATGAATCATAAGAATCCTCTGATTTGTCAGTGAAATCAAATAGCAGAGACCTTGTTATCAAACTCTTCTCAGATTCGACACTTTCTTGCTTCTTCAGCCCATCAAATATCTCAGTAACCATCTGTCATACACAAATAACAAATGAGCCCCAATTATAAAAAATTAAAAAATAATACCTTAATTTCAAGAACACGGCCCATTTAGTTTTTATCAAATATCTCAGTAACCCTATGTCAGATATAGATACCAAACATCTAAAACATAAAAATACTACATAGCCCCAATTAAAAATCTTTGATTTACAAAACAAAAAAATACAAATTCATTCAGTGGTGATATACACATTTAGAGAGAGAGAGATTTGGGATTGAGGAAGAAATGAGGATGTAAATGTCAAACACAAATTAGACTAAAATGTACCAATTACAAATAAAAGTAAGAAAATAAAGAAAAGATCAAACCTGAGAGATGGTGAAGTGTTCTTGGACAGGAGAGGAAGTAACCGAAGCTAAACCATTCTTCTCTGCGCTTTCATTTCCAGAGAGATTGGAAACATGAGGTGTGTTGTTAGGAGTTGGGGCAAGACGACCCATCGGAGAATTAACAAGGCCTTTGAGGTGAAGAAAAGGCCCATTAACATTATTATCCAGCGAAAATTTTGAAAGCTCAGCCTCCTCTTCCACTTTCTGCAAGAGGGTCTTGACTTGACCCCTCAACAGAGCCTCTCCAGATCCAGGAGTAGTGTCACTGTTATTGGAGGATTGACTGATGATCCTCTTCTTGGAAAAATTTGATGATGGGGTTTCCAATCTACCCATTGCAAGCCCAACGATCGGCGAATCATTTGTTATGTCAATCAATGCTGATCGATCTTGTTGATTCCCAGTTCTCTGTCTTGATTTTGAAATACCCTTTTCAGTTCCTTCAACTCTCTCTGAAAATTTCAAAAAAAATTCATTCAATCGGTTCTATCTATATATACGAATTACTTAATTGGATTAATTGTGTAACACATTGAATTTTACATCAATCTTAATTTGGGGGAAAATGAAAATAGTGGGCAAATAACAAAACTTACTTGACACGGGAATGTTATTGCTGTTGCCAGAAGCAGCCAAGGCCTGTGATCTTGTAACCCTTCTTGCTGATGATGGAGTCTCCATTTCAGATTTTGAATGGGGAAGAAAAAAAACGTAAGTAATTCGAGATTGCTGATCACGGAAAGATTATAACGCTGAAAGATTGAAAAAGGATGTGTACTATGGATGGAGTTGTGAAAGGTTTTTATATAAAGGGATTTGTAGAATTAGGGTTCGAACGGGGAAAAATATGACCGTTAGAGAGGGTTCTGGTGACGTAAAATTAATGTTTTATCAAAACTAGCCGTTGGATGCACAACCATCGTTTGAATATAGGACATTCTTTTGGGCTACTCAGGTTATGTTAAAAGGCTTACCTTTGGGCCATTATGTCAAATAAAGTCCACAGTAAAGAAGAGAAATCCTTTTATTTTTATATATATATATATATATATATATGTATATATATGTGTGTGTGTGTGTGTGTGTATATGTATATAAAGTACTATCAGGAAAAAAAAAAAGTTACTCTTCCTCACATTTCCTCATTACAAGATGCAAATTTATTAATAAAATAACCTCTTTTTTTCCTAATTATCTTCCTATATCCAATTAATTATCTCTCTCCTAATTAATTCACTCTCACTTTTCCTCTCCCTCTTAAAAAGATCTCCGAGCTTCTTTAGTTTTGTGAATGAGACAATAATGGCTTTTGTTATATTTTCATCGTGATGTTAACAGTTAGTCCATGTATAAATCAAACTCAATTTGAATATACTTTTATCTACATATTAAAGTTGCATTACATTTTTGTCGTGTGGATTGATTTCTCCAATTTGGCAAATGGTACAAATAAAGTCATGTTTCAAATTAAATATTATGTACGGAGCACATTACAAAATGTATATACGTGAAAAGATATGTATACAAATTGTCCAATTTTAAAAGATAATTATTGTTAGGCTCACTGCCATTTAAAATAATTCAGAAAGTGTTAAACCAACACTGCAAACCCATTTCTAATAAATGAGTGAAATAACTTGATAAATGCACTTCATTCCCTTATGTTATTGTGTTACATACCCTTTTGTCACAAGTTTTTTTTTCTTGAGAACATAACACACCTCGTTAAGACAAACGAAATAACCATATTTGATTCATACTAGATGTGTTTTGAAATTTAAGATCGTTACCAAGATATATTGAGTATTAGTTACGATTAAATGAATATTTTTCCCAAAAGATTGTTCACCCTCAATTAGTTAGTTAAGATTGAGGTTATGTCTTATTATTTATAGAAAATTAAATTTTATTCATCTTAATTTTGGTTAATTAGTTTCCAATTAGTGTCCTTGTGAGAAATGCAAAACATGAAAAGATAACAAAACGTTACCCTTCTTTTCATTCCATTAGAAATTAAAATATGATCCTTTTTGACGTTAATTTTCATAAACATGAAATCAAATACGTACTAACATCATAATACGTACGTAGTAATACACGATCGTGCATTAATTGTAGCTAGTGTTAATTTGCAGCAATTAATTAATTAATACTCCATATGGGAGCAAAGAAAAGACAATATTTATGGACACTTGCGAGCTTGGTGATGGGTTTTGAGGTTGAAGTAGCAAGGGCAGGCCTCATAATTTCCATAAGTTCCTGGTGGAACACAGTTGCACCTGTGGCAGCAAGTCCCACAAGCCCTCTTGCACAGATGTGGCCTCTTCGATTCTTTGCACCTTCCATCGCAAGCTGCTGTGCAATCAATAGTCGGGATCCCCACCGGACTCGGTGCAGGTGCAGGCCCAGGCCCAGGCGCATTTATTCCTATCTGCAAATTAATAATATCCAGTTATATATATAGCATGCACTATATAACCATGTATGTATTGTTGGCTAAAGCTCTAGTGTATGCATGTGTGCGCGTATATATACTACTGCACACACATACACACACACACACACACATATATATATATATAATGCAAATATATATTAAGCATACAAATAATTAAATTATTACCACTTGGTTGGAATCGGTGATGAGATGGAGAAACATAAGAGAGATAAGAAGTGAAGCTGCAAATGATCTTGAGATTATGGCCATCAATCTTTGGTTTCTGTCTTTTCCCAGATCGATTCAACAACAAGGTATGGAAAAAAAATAAGTGAAAGTGAGAGAGATATATATAACAAGAGTAAGTGGGATAATCTCATAATAGTCGTAGGGTTACTACTACTATGTATGGGCTGTCAAATTCTGAAAATCTGAATAACTGGAAGTGTACGTAAATAGTCAATTAAATTGGACTAAGGTTCTCTTTAAGAAGCTCACTTTCCCTATTATCCGCCTTCCTCTTTTTCATACATCGGATTTAATTTAAATACATCTGGCATTGGGCCACCCAACAATCTGTTTAGTTAGATATTAAGAGAGAATTAATGATATATATATATATATATATATATAGATGATGTTTCTCATACCCTACATTTGATTCATAAAGAATAGGGTCCACATTTACTTAATATAGGAGTATATATCAACCAACAGGTCGGCCATAACAGCTCATGTGTGGTAGTATCCAAGTCAAATCAACCAGCTAGACCTAGAATGGCACAGAATTACAGATAATAGATATATTTCACTTTCAACCGTTTACAAGTAAAAATGTAATAAATTTTATCATAAAATGTAGTTAACTTTTTAAAATTAATTTAAAATATTTTTAAATTTAAAAATTAACATAAATTCTTTTAATTTTAATTAATACAATGATAAATATTATAAACAATCTAAAAAGTATTATTCATTGTACGTTTTATTGTTTCATAATATTTAATGAGTCATCTCAATTTTGAGTTTAAAAATATCTCAATTTAACATTCAAAAGTTAATATTAATGATCATGTAATTTGGAATGGAGGAAGTATTATAGTAGTACTCCCTCTATTCCTTTTTGCTTATCGTTTTGAAAAAAAAAATCACAAAGATTAGGAAATACAATAAATGTTTTGTCTGGTTAACTAAAATAGTTATAAAATCCTAATATAAAGATAATATATAAAATTCAGTCATTCGTACTTTCTTCAAATCTACAAACGACAAGTAAAATAAATAAATTTCACTATCTAAAATGACGAGTAAAAAAGAATTGAGGGAGTAGTATTGTAATATCCAAAAAATAAAAATAAAATAAAATAAAATAATAATAAGATAATAAAAATAAAATGAAAATAATAATTAAACGAATTAAGTGAAACTAATTTCTAAGTATTTAAGTTTGAGCTTGTCAACCTAATTGAGCCCAATTTAAAGTGTTCTGTTTAAAAACTAAATTGGAATAAGAGTAACATTAATATATTAGGTTAATACCCTTCCTAATACATATACTCACTTTAATCGACTAAACGAAAGAATGAGAGAATTTTGACGCAGCGATTGAGAAACGAAGAAGAAAAGGCAGAAAAGAGAGGGTTGTGAAACAAAAGAGAAATTTGGGGAGGAAGATTGTGAGAGTATATTCAACAAGATTGTATCTCCAAAAGGTAATAATTAAATTTATTATTTTACTATAATTAGATATTAATTTTTATTTTTATGATTATAAAAGTTTGTTAAACCAATTTGGTGTACGACCGTCAGAAATTAAACTCTTGTAAGTAATCTGATTTGTGATAAATAAATTATATATTAGATTGAGAATTAATTTTTGTTGCGAGTTCGTTCATCTAAGAAAGGGAAGTTGGTGCCGCAATGCGGCACTGTACATTGCGGGTTAAGAGTTAGGTTGTGTTTGATAAAAATGATAATTAAGATATGAATGATTATGATGTCTTAATAAATTAGATCATCTGAATGGTTATGAGGTCTGAATTTAAAAAACTGTTTGATTACTAAAAAGTAAGTTGTCTCTTAATGACACTATTTTACCATTTTAAAGGGTAAAATTTTATTTAATAATTTTAAATATTCAATTTAATAAAAATGAGTGAATAATATTGTTGAATATATTTATATAAAAAAAATTCATCAAAAAAATTTCATTAAGAGGTACCTCTTAATTATTAAGATTTCATTTTCTGTCTTATCAATTAAGAGACATTCAGAGGTAACCAAAACAAAAATAAACAGCATCATGCCTCTTAGCGAATAAAAAGCAGTCCATTAAAAGACAATCAGATGTAAACAAACAACACCTTAAGCTTCCTGACTCAATCTATTAAGTATTTAAGATGGTTAGATTATATAATATATTATACTATTTTAATATGACTTATGATTATATGATATAAGTTATAAGTCAGAATGCATAAGATATACAGGAAGTTCTAAAATAAAAAATGGAGGAAATGATAAATAATATTATGTAATTTTGTTATTATATTAAATTATACCTTTTGATTACAAGCTGAATATAGTATATTATTATATTAAAATTATTAAATTTATGAAAATATCTACAAGTTCATAATTTAATTAACGGTTTTGTATTTATTTTGATAGTTAGATCGGATTGAGAGAGTCTAACGGTGTGATATTTGGCTTCGGAGAATTATTTTGGTACTATATTAATGTATAGATTCCGTACTTCATTTCTTGATTGTGATTTTATTCACTATATCAGTTATGTAATATTTCGTCATTTGAAAGACTGTGTTTTTGAGACTTTATTCGTTTGTATCATTCTTCGTATAATTTCATTTACATTCGGAAGTATTTAGATCGTTTGTATCTTGTGATAGTTACGTATGTTCGTATTTGAAATAATTCGATGTCATTTAAAAATGATCATGGAAGCCTTATAATTTAAAACCATTTTAACGTATATTTTGTGGTTTGATTCTTAGGGTATACTTGAGCTAACCACCTGTGGGGGTACCACAGACATGTTCTTTTGACACCGGGGCATAACACCTTCCGTGACGGTGTGATTAGTCCACGACATATCCTTTTGTATGTTATGGGTATAAGCTTTGACCATTTGATATGTTTGTTCAGGATATGTATGGGTCAACCTAATATTTAATTTGATTTATTTAGCAGATTAGTGGCGTATGTGTCGTGTGTACTATTCAGTTTGATTCGCATACATCATGATATCGATGTATTTTGTTAGCCTTTGACTATTTATATTTGAGCTCAGTATGAAATTGTCACTTTATAAACATTTGATTCATCCTTTATCATGTTAGAATCCTTTTGATTATACTTGTTCGATCAATAGTGTTCATTGTTTATATTTAGCCTCACTAATTTTGATATATTTATAACTCGTTCGTAGTTCGCATTCGTTCGTTCGGCTCTTTTGGTTACATTATATATTGTTGTATATTTGTGCATCTTTATGTTTGTACTGGATAATTAGCTCACGCTTTGTTCTTTTTCCGACAGGTAATCAGGGTGATTAAGATTTGTGAGATGAAAGCAACCTTTGATCCAAGTAAGTCAATTAGTTTTGAAACTATTATTAGAATTGGGTTGTTTAATATTTTGTAGATAGATGTTTTGGGTATATTTTGGCATTTATTCTTAGAATAGAGATTATGTTAATATAGAATTCTTTCTGTTTCAATTAGCGATTATGATAGTTGGTATTCAATGTACGTATTTAAAAATATGTTAAGTTTTATTACAAGATTGTATTTATTATGTTTTGTACGTGACATTTCTTCCCTTTGAAAAAAAGGGGTGTTACAAGTATACATACGTTGGATTATAAGAAGAGAAAAGAGGAGAAGAGAGAGAGCCGTCGGAGGAGGAGGGGGCGCCGCCGAAACTACTCTTTGAAAGGTGGTGGTACTAACAGAAAGGGGTGAGACCGGTGGGGGTGGGTGGGATGGGAGGTGGCGACGGTGGTGATGGGAGGATGGTACGGCGGGAGGTGAGAGAGTGAGGGATAGAGAAAGAGGAAACAAAATGAAGGAATATTGAGGCAGCCGAAGGGAAATTAAGTTTTATACATTAATTCTGACAGAATTTTCGTCGAAAATATTTCCCTCGGAAATAAACTAATTCCGACGAAAATTCCCTCAAAAATAAATAGAATTTCGTCGAATTTATGTTTCACGCTGATGGGAACTTGACACCAAATAGAGCCTTCTACTTCCGGCGGAATTCCGTCGAAATTAGGTTATTTCCAAGGGAAATATTTTCGACGAATTATTCCGTCGGAAATAAGCTATCTTCGATAGATAGTATTCCGTCGAGATTAAACATTTTTCTTGTAGAGAGAATAAATACATAAACTCCATATCTCGTAGGTGCAAAAATTCACTTCAAAAAAAATAAAATAAATCCCAATGAATAATACTATGTGCATCAATTGTACATAAAAAATTATGCAACAAAAGTATGGCCTATGTATTACTTATCAATAAAAATGTATAAAACATTTAATTATAAATTCTGCTTCCTATTTTTTTATATATATATAATTGATATCCTTGGCATTACTAGATTCAAATTTAAGCTAAACCGCGTATATATCAATTAGGTGAAATTCTTGTGATATCAGTCCGTCATATATCAATGCTTTATGCTTCCGAGAAGTCAAAACCTAATTGAGCCGAGTCAAAACGTAATTTCCCTTTTTTCTCCCTTTCTTCTTCTTCATTTTCGTTTTTATTTTTTCCTTTTGCGCAAAAGTAAACAATTTTAGTTTCTTTCTTCAAGCCAAAAAGGAGGGAATAAGATCCTCTCCATTTCATTTGAAATAAAGAGTCTCCATTTCACTCTATTTCACAAATTATTGAATCATAATAATTTGGTTAGTTATGATCCAAATATGTTTATAGATAATTTATGATATTAAGATCAATCTTAAAAAAAATCGACATTTTTTCACCGTTAAAAGTCTAAAAGATTTTTCACCGTTGAATTATTTATTTTTCAACGGTGAAAAATATTTTAGACTTTTAACGGTGAAAAAATGTCGGATTACTTTTTTTTTTTTAGGATTGATCTTAATATCATAAACTATCTATTAACATATTTGGATCATTACTAACCAAATTATTATGATGTAATAATTGGTGAAATAAAATGAAATGGAGACTCTCCATTTCAAATAAAACGGAGAGGATCCTGTTCCAAAAATGAGAGACTGGTAACTACAAGACTACAACTAAATCAACTGTTTCCGGAAAAAGAAATAGAATATAGGGTCCGGTAGAGGTTATTAATTGGTCTTTGATAAAGAAAATATCAGCCATTATATTTGTGAGTTGTACATATACTGTTGTAGAGTAATTGTTTATATTTAGAACAACTCTATATATATATGTATAAAAATAAAATGCATATCATGTGCAAAGCTGCTGACATCATTTTTTATGGGATATATAGTAAGAGACGTGTTTTGTACTCCAAATGGACTACAATATTGTATTTGGATTTAATTAATGTGATTTACGACCGGGTAATAATTTGTATGGTCAAACTTGCATAAATAGAAATTTATGCGTATTAACCACTAGGAGTATTAACAATAAGTAGACCGAGGTCAACAAATACCATTCATTTTTTTAAATATTAATTGTATCTGGAGCTTTTATGAAACATCAACTGCAATGTGGAATTCTTCTAGTCTCACTAATAAAATAGTTCAAATACATGCGCGCATATATATATATATATATATATATATATATATATATACACACACACACACACTCTCTTTAAAATGATGTACCTTGTGATTGCCTTGATTGTGTTACGTGTACATGCACGCTTATGTCGATATGGTATTATTTATCATTTTAAAGGGTGAAATTTATATTTTTTTTATTTGTTAATTATAAATTTTAAAAAAAATATTAATGACTTAATTTCTCATATTATTCATACATTAAATATATATTTGTTCTATTTCATCTTTTTCAATAAATTTTAAAAAGGTAATATTAAAATTTTTATAACCATTGTAGTAAACAAAGTTCTAATTAAATTTCTTAATTTTTGTATTTTTTCCTAAAAAATTAATTAAAAAGAGGCGGAGGGAATATTTGATAATATTAACCGAAAATTGATATACATGTCGATAAGTTGGATTATAATTAACGTGAAAAGTGTATATGATAAAATAGAATAAATTAAAATAAAATTTTTCTTAATTTTTCGCAATCATAATTTAACAAAAAAAAAATTACAACATATAAGAGGACTAATCTCATGGTCGGTTCATATGGGAAAATGGAAACTCTATTCTTCTCCTCCGGCCTGAATCCGCCAAAAGTTTGAACACGCTCCGGATGTATTTATTGCAAACTTCCAAACTATGACCACGGCTAGCTCGTCAAAAACTGTCAAAGTAGGCGGTCCGACATGCAACAAGCTAGTACACCAATTTTGTACTAGACTCTGGTACTTTCTTGTACTAGGAAGGATTAATATATCACTCGGTCCCAATTTAATTGTATTTTTAGAACTTTTTAAAGTTAAATTGACTATTTTTAAAACTAATTTTTTTACTATTTTTGCTAACATATAGGTGAAGATATTATAACCAAAAGAAAGTATATACAATTTATTACTAATTTCAATTTTTATAATTTTAGAAATATATTTATATATGTTTAATTATTAATTTTAAAAATAGTCAATTTGACTTAAAAAAGTCATAGAAAAGCAATTAATTTGGGACGGAGGGAGTATTGTTTAATTTGTTAATAAGGCTCCACTATAATAATAATAATAAAAAAAATAAAAATTTAGACTTTAATTTATTATTTTTGAAGAAGCAATACTCTTCCTCTAGTCTCTTAATTCAAGTTTGATCACCTTTATATTTTTCTAACTCTTTATCACAAAAAATAAGATCAAATTTAACTTTTTAAAATCATATTAATATTTTTAAACTCAAATTTGGTGAGCCTCATTAAACATTTGAAAAAAAAATTTACAAATAGCATAATTAGTAGTATTTTTAAACAATCTATTTATCTTTAAAATTGTTTTATTTTAAATTAACTGAATTCATATCAACTTTATGTTAAAAATATATTAATTGACTTTAATTAATCTTATATTTTCTAACCAATGGAGTATATTGTAAGATTTTGGTTCATTTCAAAATCAAGATAATCTTTTATAAGGAAGATTATATATTATCCTGATAGCAATTGATCAATAAAAAAGTTGTAACATACATTGTATACTAAAATAATTAAGGGACAATTTGACATGCAATGATTCAACATTTTTTTTATTCCTTAAATTATTTTGCCATTAGAAATGGTCAATATGTTAGTCGGGATAGACGGAAGAATATTTCTCAAGTTATGTCCAACAATTTTTCCTTAAAAAAATATTTGGCATAATCACAACCAAAAAAATAATATATTTGGCATAATCACAACCAATATTAATTAACTATAATGACATTTGAAATTTGAGAGAGAAAATTTATATGGTAAGGCGTAAGAACTCATTAAAAGAAATACTTGGAGTATCAAAACTCATTTTGGGATATATGTAAAAATATATGAAGCGTTGCAGAAACACCAAGGCTATGTTTGTTTGCAAGGATTACACTTGAGATGGGACTATTAATCCCAAGTGTCTTGTTTGTTTTTAAATTTGAGCTTGGGACTATTAGTCCAAGGATTATAAAATAGCTTAAGATGAGGGATTATTTAATACCATGTCTAGCTAGGTATTATAATCTCATCATGAAGGATTAAAACATAACATGAGATTATTTTAAGTTATCCCATGAATAATCCCATAAAAAACAAACATGTGACTAGGACTATTTAATCCTAGGATTAATAGTCTTGGGATTATAATCCATGGGATTATAATCCCCGGATTATAATCCTTGCAAACAAACATGACCCAAGTGTTCGTCTGCTTGTCGAAGTGTCTTAATTTGTTCATCAACTTGGTTGTATTCATTTTATAGTCGTATGTGAATAAAATGTTTTATTTTTTTGCCAATAAAACAACAAGTTTGAGTCTACACAAGCTAGCTAAGCTTGTGATTCTCATTATAATTTATTAAATTTCTTCCACCACCTCGAAATATTTGTTTAATATATAGTTTATCATTTATGATCGACTCCATATATTAGTCACAGGACACACACAATACGTATGGAACACGATTTTTGACAATAAAAAAATGAAAAAGTATTTATTAGATACAAATTAGAGTTAAGTATTATAAATGTTACGTATCTCAAAGCCAAGTACATCAAAGCATCCATGAATGTGGACAACCCCCTGATTGTTATTGATCAGCACATTTGCTCACTCTTCATGCATTGATATATAGCACATATAGAAATATTTAAATAAATAAATATGTTTTAGAATATATTTTAGAAGTGGTACTGATAGATTGTACACATATTGAAAGATCGTGGAAAGATGTACATAAATTATGGAAGTTGAGTGATGAGAAATTATGGGGTTATCAACGTGGATATAGGATATATAGAGAGGATAGAGTTCAAGTTTGAATTACAATTAGGTATAGGAAAGTGCTAACCGGTTCACAAAATGTGAAAAAGTATATTTGTACGAACTTGTATTCGGTTTTAATTGTACCGACATAATAAGCTCTTTTTAAGATATTGTGTGACCAAATTCACCAAAATAACGGTTAGAAAAAATAAAAAACTTTATAATAAGATATCATATTCATCACTATTATATTTTTACACTATAAAAATGAGTTATATTTGAGTAAATGATTTTTTATTTTTTTAAAGTTTTGTTAGAAAAATGAACTTTTTGAATGAGAGAGAGAGAGGTGTATTAAAATGAACTTTTATACACCTCTCTCTATATATATATACAGTAAAGATAGGCGGACCAGTCATTTGGCCCGAAAAATTGGACCGGTCCCCTTATTTTCCCATGTTTTTGATATATATTAAAATTGGACTTAATTTTTTATGTTTTTTTCTAATTTTTTTTTTAAATCCATAGTATAAATATGTTTGGACTCAATCCAAAAAAAAAAAAAGCAAGAGAAATAGAAAATGTCCAATTTTTGGGTCTCATTTTCGGGTCCCTGTAGGAAGACTCTATCTATATAACAAAATACAAATGATTTTGAATTTTCCGCTCATCTAATAAATCATCTGAGCCATCCAAAGTTTGGCATAAATCTGACCGTTCATTATTTTCTCCTTCTTTATTTCCTTTTCTTCTACATTTTTTTTTTCTTCAAACCCTATCTCCAATACTTTCTTCTTCTACATTTTTTTTTTCTCCAACAAAAATTAGTGTCGGAGACACGGGTTTACGGCTAGTATATATATATATAGCATGAATATATCACGAGTAAAATCTCTAACAGTAGCATCGACAGAATCTTGGTTGGGCGGACCGACTTTTAACTGTATAAAAGGAATCTATCTAGAGAGTTTCACTTTTAATTATGTGGTCATGCATGCACTCACGGCTCAAATCGTGTTTCATACATACCATTCTAATTGAGATTACATAATTTACATGCATGCATTTTTTTTCTTCTGGAAAATGTGTTACAATTAGTTTATTAAAAGTTTTAAACAGTGCCATGAATTAATTTACAGAATATATAAATTTCAATCAAATAATCTTATTGACTTGGTCTCCAGTTTATTTAAGCAAGATTACATTTGCCATGCTGTACTCTGGTAGTGGTAGATATTTTTTTTATTAATTTTTATTTTAATTGGGTTTGTTAACATTATTAAATATGGATTTCAAGATGGAATCTTAATTTTGAATAAGTTCAAATTTAACATTTCTTAAATTACTTTTGGTTTTGAACTTAAGAGGTTAGGTGAGATTATCTTAATTCTCTGTTTATAACACTCTGTCTTTATAGCTCAGTTTATACATGGTGCCAAAATATCAAACTTGTAAAATGTGTCCTAAGTACAAATATGCTATTAGATTGATTGTTCAATAATATGATGTGTACTAAACAATCATTACAAAGTAATGTAATGATAATATATGTATCTTTAACGCAAGTAAATAGATCCTTAATATTACTCTTAATATTAATAGAATTAATAAATTAATGATCTTCCGTTCTATAAGGAATTATAAATTCCCGAAATCTCAAAAATTTAAAGTGAATATAATTTTTGTTAGTTTTGATAACAACAAAAAAAATTATTAGTCGTTGTTTTTATATAATTTATAATAACTATTATTATATTAATAAAAATTAATAGAATAATCAATTTAGAACTCAAAATTTCGTAACTTAATTTTGATTAATCAAAACAAGACTTCTTCTTCTTCTTCTTCTTTTTCTTTTTAATATATATATATATATATATATATATATATACACACACACACACACACATTTATAACATAAAGAATATTAAAAATATTATTTTGGACACCATTTACACTCTATATACTCCTTTTTAGAGCCGGTTATTTTCAACGGAGTTTTGTTTGTCAATTTGAAGGACACCAGGCGAGCCCCTTTTACGCTTCGAAAAAATGTCCCCAAAGACCATGTCAACACTCTTGCTTATAGCTTACACAAATGCTTCCCTCGTTTTCTGTCTTCGTCATCTAATTTTTTCTTCTGGAAAGGTTCAAGTTGGCAGATAAATTGATTCGTAAATATTATATTTCCTCTGGGCCTTATATAAAAAAGATTCTCCCTCTAGTTAATTTATAAAATACTAAATTAAATATTATGTGAATTTATTTAATAATTTTATACTACTTAATAATACTTTTACAATATGAATTATTACATTAATTAAAATTAAAATAATTTTACATCAATTTTAAATTTTAAAATTCTGCAAATTGACTAAGAAAAAAAATAATAATATACAAAATACAATTTTTAAATTATTCATTAAATACCTGACAAAAAATTTCCACAATCAAAAACATTATTTGGTGGGGTATTAAGTTAATTAAGAGAATGGAATTAAAAGAATACAGAGGCTAGAGTTTGGAATTCTGACTACCCCTATAAATTAATCACCATTTTGTATAATTAACTTTCCAATTTTGTGGGACAGTTGTCCTGAGCATAGATCATTAACACGATTATATGTATAACATATATATATATATATATATATATATATATATATATATATATATATATATATAGAAAATACAGCTAATATTTATAGCAGCAATAGCACGCAGCTAGCCGTCCATGACTTTTTAGGTTTTAACATTAAAGAATTAAAGAATCACACTAATAAACAGAGACAGTAATATATATATATATATATATATATATATATATAATGTAATTGGTTCATTATTTTAGATGGAGTATAATAAAGTGCACATCACGTGCTCTGTGACTCTTCCACTCTAATATAATCTAATGGAAAAACAAAGATACTTCCTTTAAATTAACTTCTTAGCTTGAATGAATCGGGAGATGGTAAAACATTTCCGCTCTGTTTCTGAGTTTTAAAATGGCCAGAAAAGAAAAGAAATGGACGGAAAATTTAAATTTTCTTTCCAATTTTTATGTTTCTGAGTTTTTTAATAAACGGAAAAGAAAAGAAATGGATAGAAAACTTGGCCACTTTTCCTGCCAAAGTTTTCCGTCCAAAATTGGCATGATTTGGACGGAAAAGAAATTGGAATAAGTAATATTTTTATAATTCCTATATTATCCTCAATTTTTAATATAATAAATTTTAAATTACAACTCATATCCCTAATTTGTTTTTATCTACTAAACCTAACGTTTTTCTTTCTTTCTCTCTCTCTCCTGTAGAAACAAATCAGATTCATTAGTGGATCAATTACCTTTATCTTTTCTAGTAAAGAACTAAGTACTTTACATGCAACTATGTAAGGGTTCTTCACAGTAGTGGAATATAGATTTTAATTTTCTTCATTAAAAAAAATTTGGCAGACTACTACTGTGAAAAGAAATGAGATTTTATTGAAATTTTTTTTCCTAGTAAATTAGATTCTTCAAAGAATATTATTTTAGGCTCTGTTACATACTAATTCTAAAATAGTAAACTCTTTTTATTTTATTTTATTTGTTAATTGTCAAATAAGATACTAAAGAATCATTTCTTCTAGATTTTTTCAATAAAATAGTTGCAATTTATTCCTTGCTAGCATGAAGACTTTAAAGTCTTGTTCAATCAACTCATATATTTTCTTCGATCTCTAGACTCCAAAATTTATTAGTCAAATTTCAAATTGTAAATTGTTATTGATCGATGTTTAAGCAAGTAAAGCACATGTTTTCTCTTTTATCTTTAGTTAATAGTATCTCTCCCATTTTTTTATATAAAAAAGTCTTATTTTCATAATTTAAAAAATTTAATAATATATATTTTTTTTTAATTTTATGTTCGTTGATAAACGTGAATGAATTGTTATTTTATATTTGTATAAAAATAAATAAAACTCTTTTTCTCTCGAAACAAAGAAAAAGAAATTAAATTAAATTCTCTTTATGGAACAAATGTGGTATCTTATTTTCTCATTTAATATAGATTATGTTTGATGACTTTTGGATATGGTATGACAATGACTTTGTAGAAGTAGTTTTTGTTTAACATTTATTTGGATATTTGTGTTTGATTATAGAATTTTTTGTTTGGTTAAATTTATCTTGCATATTTTTATTCATGGTTCAATGGTTATAATTAATATAAGGGTAAATTTATAAAAGTGATAATTTTCTTTTCTTTTCATTAGAACTCAAAAACGCAAGAAAAGAAAATTTTTAAATTTTCTATTCTTTTCTATTAAAAACTCAGAAACAACATAAAGGAAACTTTAAGTTTTCTATTCTTTTCTTTTCTGTTCTAATTTAAGTTTTCTGTTCTTTTCTTTTCCGTCCAAAACTCAGAAACAGAGTGTTCATGTTCCTGTATCTGTGAAGAATATTGTAAACGTAAAATTTATTCAAAGCCAAATGCAATTGATTACAATTAACGTTATTAATATTATGATTTATTTACTTAAAAAATTTATTTAGATATTAGAACCAAATTATCACCACTAAATTTTTTTGTGCAATAAAGGAAATGTTACTATATAGAGAGAGAGACTCAAAATCTTGAAAAGCTAGCCATCGATGCGAAATTTGCATATTTTACCACGCTTTCTTAATAACGTTATTTTAAATTTTTATTTTTTTAAAAAAAAATTAGCTATCAAAGAGAAAAGATACAAATTTATTTTAATCCCGCGTTGATATTTCAAATATGACCGACAAAAAAATCATGTTAATAGTATATCAAAAAAATTGATAATAGAACAGTAAAATTCAAACAAGCGACGTCAATGTGAACAGAGAATAAAATGAGAAACAAAAATATCCAAAATCCTAATGGAAAGGGGAGGGGGTTCTTTCCCCTCCTTTTCTCCGTCTTGTTTTGACCTTTTCTTTCTGTCGTTTCATCTTCTTTTTCTTCTTCATCTTCAGAATTAAAAAAAGAGAAAAAGAAAGTCTGGTTTGACCATCACAATTCACAACCTATCATCCTCCTCTCTCCTTCTTCCCTTCTTCCTCCTATCTGCTCTTGTAATGTCAATCATTATGTTTTCTCTGTCTTCTCTTTATGTTATGACACCTCTATTTATTGAATAATTTGATGGTAATATTATGATCCTTTGAGAAAAGCGAAAGAACATCTTCTTTCTGGTTCTGCCCAAAAAGAAAGATATGGGTGGCTGTTTTTCAACCAGCAAGATCAGTGGGTCAAATAGCAATACCCCTTCCACCACCGCCGGAAACAACCACAACCACCGCAAGAGTGGCACAAAACCATCCTCTTCGACAACAACCACAAGCACCAATACTTCAAGGAAAAAGAACCAAACCAAAGAGAATCACAGAAATAATCATCAGCAACAAACACATAAGAATTCTCAGCAGATTAAGCAGAAAGATTCGAGGCGTCAATGTGGGGTAATTCCTTGCGGAAAAAGAACTGATTTTGGGTATGAGAAAGATTTTGATAAGAGGTACACGATTGGGAAATTGCTGGGTCACGGTCAATTTGGGTACACCTATGTTGCAACAGATAAGAGTAATGGAGATCGTGTTGCTGTCAAGAAAATTGACAAAAATAAGGTATTATTTTCTTTATTTTGGATTTGGCTATGTGTCTTTTGGTCCTGTTTTTTCCACAACTTCTGCAATATTTTGTCAGTTTTTAACGACTGCCACATTGGATTGATTGGGACTCTAATTTTCCAAATTGGTCACATTCTTGCAGTTGTGGGAAAACTGAACAATTTATTGTTGTCCAAATGCTCAAAGGCTCTATAACAGTTAATTAAGGTGCTACCTCATATCAATTGGTTGTTGATAATTAGGTTAAAGTAATGAACTTTTTTGGTATTGGCATTTGATCCATAGATTCCTTTAGTGGTTGTTATAATTCCTATGGAATATTCACCAACTTCCTGACTGGGGGATTCTTGGTCAAGTAACTTTATCAAACACACAAGAATTGCCCATTGCCCCATTATATCAAACACACAAGAATTGGAGTTTTTTCCAGAATTATATCAGGTAGTTTTGGCAGAAAATGTTAATATCTAATAGGTCCATGTATACAGCAGTTGGGCTCCCCTTGCTTGTTTGTTGTGCTTCACTATTTTGCAAACAATAATCTGGTGGCTAGACACCCAATGAAGTGTATTACAGTATGCAGATTTTTGATATTAATGCGTAGTTAACCAAGTGGAACTCTTGGCCGGAGCTCAGGTAGTACTAGTACTGAAGTGGTTCAAATTGTCTCCTTAGCTGCATAGCCCTTCATTTTGTCAGATATTGGTGCATTTTGGGAATTTGTTATATTTCTTTTTTAAATCTGTTGCTTTTTAGCCTGCTTTTAACTGACTATACTTTCATCTTTTATGCTCGGTCATCCTTGCCATTTAATGATTATGGTTACGATCACCATTTCAGTATCTTTATGGCCCTCGGTTGTGGGATCTTTCAGCAGAATTTATATTACTGACTTTTAAAGGGATTCGAGGGCAGCATAATTATGGGAATTTGTACTTTCCGTATGTTGTTTGATTTCGAGGAGCACTTGTGCTCATACCATTTTGTACTCTTTTTCTTTTCTAATGAAATTTCATTTCTATCACTATTTTTACTCATATCCTCAATTGAAACAATCATAATAGTGAAACTAATGGGGGCCTATATACAGTATATGTGTGGAAGTAGATTAACACTTTAACATAAAACATTTAATGTAAATTATTGTTTGGTTAGAAGGCTTTAAAGTTTTTAGCGTTGCTGTAATGTGTTTGAAAAATTTCCTTCATTTTTTTGGCAGATGATCCTTCCTATTGCTGTTGAGGATGTTAAGCGAGAAGTCAAGATTTTGCAGGCCTTAAGTGGTCATGAGAATGTGGTTCAGTTCTATAGCGCATTCGAAGACGATTCTTTTGTTTATATAGCTATGGAGTAAGTATTGCTACTATAAGCCTTTCCACAAGCATTCTAAATTTTTTCCTTTTGACATATATATTTTTCTTTTTTTTCATTTCTAAGTTTTTTGAAAAATATATTCTTAAACTTGGTTTTAAGACAACCCCCTCGCTTCTCAAGGTATATTTCTTCATGTAGGTCATCAGATTTCACTGTGATTTGACTGTATAGTTCTTGATGTCATTCTTTACAGGTTATGCGAGGGTGGTGAATTGCTGGACAGAATTTTGGCCAAGTTAGTACTCTTATCTTCTGATATTATGTATAATTAGTAGTGTGCACTTCTCTCACTATCATAGAAAGAAGTATGATTATAGAACTCACCTATAATTTCCTCTAATCAGAAAAGCCAGTCGTTATACTGAGAAAGATGCTGCAAGAGTTGTGCGACAGATGCTAAAAGTTGCAGCTGAGTGTCATTTACATGGTTTGGTGCACCGTGACATGAAACCAGAAGTATGCCTGAACTAGATAAATTTATAAGTTACCTGGATTCATGCTGCTTGATGTTGCTTCCCTTATTTATTCATATCTTTCCTTTTTGTTTTCGTAGAATTTTCTTTTCAAGTCACCAAAAGAGGACTCACCATTAAAAGCTACCGATTTTGGTCTCTCAGATTTTATAAGACCAGGTGTGTAGTTCTTTTTTGTCTATTTGTCTATTTATCTATTTATTAATCAATAAACCTATATCCTTCATTAAAATCCTTTAAACCGAAGATAGATGATCTGATCACTTAACATTATACATACATAAAAAAATTTAGATGTTCCAGTTGACTTTTTAGAATTTTTTCCCCTAGTTAGTTAGGTGATGATATCCTTTCTGTATAAATTCTAATTTCACATATTGCACATTTTGAGATTGTTATACTCCTTGCCAAAAATCTTTGTAGCCAATGTTTCTAGACTGTAATGTTGTTGACTAATAAATAAATAATAAAATTATAATTGACAACCTATGCAGGAAAGAAGTTTCAAGATATTGTTGGTAGTGCCTATTATGTTGCTCCAGAAGTATTGAAACGGAAATCAGGGCCCGAGTCAGATGTCTGGAGTATTGGTGTAATTACCTACATTTTACTTTGTGGGAGACGTCCTTTCTGGGATAAAACCGAGGATGGTATATTCAAAGAGGTGCGACACGTTTTCTTTGCTTTTCTAACAGTACCATTTTCTTCTTGTGTTCAGTGGGTTAAACTGTCATGTTTTCACTTTCTTGGTTTTGGTGTACTTCAAATGCATGAAACCCCATGTAATTAGTTGTTTCAGATTCTAATCCCGGTACTTAGGACCAAAATTACCTATAATTAAAATAAAAAAGAAGAACAAGTAATACCTCCTATTTTTTGTTCTACTAGTTCATATATTCCAACCTTCTCTTTTATGAACCGTTGTGTCTTGTTTAGTTTCTGTTGCATGATCCTCAGAGATTTTTTTATACTGCCTTTTTGTTACACTTTGTGTTGGATGACTTTATTGGTGGGTATTGTTCGAGTACACAGTAGCTGTGTAATCTGTAGGTTGTTTGGCATCCCCAGCGTAATAGGCATAACTTTTTGGTGGGTTATCTTGTTGAAATAGTTTTTCCATGTTGATTAAGCATTTAAGTCTAAAGGTGGTTGGAATCTGTAGGTTGTTTATAGCAATGGCCTTTAAGCTGTAGCATGATGTCATTATCAAACGACCCAAGCAATTTATCTTTTTCCACTTAGGAACTGAGTTAAGGGGGAACCATATTAAGTTATTAACTTAAAAGGAAGGAAATGTTATCGTTTATTTCGTAATATAGTATGATTAAATCTGGATTTTTTCTCATTTAATTGAAGATATAATCCTTGTAATGGTGCTGGTCCTGAATATGGGTGTCCTAATTTCTTAGGATTTGCCTTGATGGTAGCTTTACTCTATTCATTGAATGCTAATAAAGGGCATGGACCCGTAGAATAGACTTCATGTTACTGGTCCAGAAATTAAGAACGAAACAAGGATACTTGGATTTCAACCTGATGAGGATGTTTCGGCAATATCTTTGTGCAATAAAAATGCAGTTATCGTTATCTACTCAAACAACATACTAAATTCGAATTACAGTTCATCTCTAATATTGCTGAGCAATCAAACCAAAGTTTAGAATTGTTAGCTTAATATACTTTCGAGCAGAAAATGTGGTAATCATTTTCCCATTATTCGGGGGTTTGCAGATTTTGAGAACAAAGTAGGCGATTCATGAGATCTTTATGGATTCATTTATTCATCTGCCTCTTATCTGCGTTCATGTTGTTCTATGTGTTATTCTTCTTAATTCCTTCTTTTCTCTCATTCCACTTATTTGAAGATCTCAATTCCATGCAGAACTAGTGAGTTTACCTTTGAAGTCAAGATGCTTGACTATTGTGTTATTTGACTTGATAGTTTCCTTTGGTTCTTATGGTGTTAGATGATTTTGTATTAGTGTAAGCTTTCTCAATTATATGTCTTGCAACATAGAGGGTAGTATTGTCAAATAACCTATAAGTTGGTTCTTTAAGTAACCTCTGGGGAGTCTGGATCCCAAAAACAATTATCATACTTATGCAGACCTTCTATCCACTTCTTTCTGCTTTCCTTCCATCTAGTTCTCTAATTTAGTTTTTCACTTTACAGGTTTTAAGAAACAAGCCTGATTTTCGCCGCAAACCATGGCCAAGCATAAGCAACAGCGCAATAGATTTTGTAAAGAAATTGCTAGTGAAGGATCCTCGTGCACGATTTACTGCAGCTCAGGCTCTGTGTATGTTTCTACTAGTTTTTTTATGCAAGAACACTATTTGAATATTGAAGTTGGAAATTAGGAACCAGTTAGCCATAGCACAACTATCTATCCATTGTTTATGAACCTTGTGGCTCTCAACCTGACATAAACTTTTAACCTTTTGGTGCCAAATTTGTGTAAATTGTTTGTCCAAGAGGACCAACATACATAATCAAGATTCCTTGACAAGGGGAATCTTGCCCCATATGGTTTTGTTGTTTCATTGACATACTCTGCATAATTTCCTTAGTGTAAGAAATATTATACTTACTCTAGATTTGTCAGTTTAATGGTAAAGAATTACATTTTTCTCTAAGGTATTATTGGTCAAACAGGTTAGCAAGCGGAACTGTAATCATTACAGTATGGTAAAATATAATTAAGTGCATACAAATTTTTTCCTGTTGTTATGTATCAAAATTCATCCAAGCAGGTATCTGTAACCAATAGTAAAGCATGTTATGCTCGACTTTTATGTTTCTATATCTGGCCAGCATCTTGAAATATTCAATTTTGCCAGCACACCCATGGGTTCGAGAAGGGGGCAATGCCTTGGAGATTCCTCTGGACATTTCTGTTCTATTCAATATGCGGCAATTTGTGCAGTACAGTCTCTTGAAGCAGTTTGCTCTACGGGTGAGCTCTTTTTCTCCCTCTTTTCTTTATATATGGCAGGTTTCCAATTAGTATAATTACTTAAAATGATATTAAAAGAGGAGTTTATTATATTGCAGGCATTGGCTAGTACTCTTGATGAAGGGGAGCTAGCTGATCTCAGGGATCAGTTCCATGCAATTGATGCAGATAAGAACGGTGCTATTAGTCTTGAAGAAATGAGACAGGTTTGTTCTATTTCACGCTTAAATAACAGAAAGTTGAGTTTTGCAGAAATCGTTCTCCGTCTCTTAGGTCCCAAGTCAGATTAGGCTAAATGCAAAGCTTTACACTTTATAATCTTTCAAAATACATGTACTGTTACATGTGTCTTAACATGTGTGGTTTAAATGCAGGCACTTGCTAAAGATCTTCCTTGGAAGGTAAAAGAATCACGTGTTCTGGAAATTCTGCAAGCGGTATGTCACCCTTAAAAATAGGAATTTGAATTTTTAAGATTTTCCTCCCTTTTTTTTTGGTTAATGTCCATACTATTTTCTTAAGTGGAATGTGTAAACATGTTTATTCCTATGTTTTCTAAAACTATAAAAAGGAAGTTGACTGAGCTAAAATTTTTGAAACATCTTGTGTATCTTCTTTGGAAAGATTTGGCTTATTTTAAGGCTTTTCGTGCACATGCGATTCTTTATCATTGCAAGACTTGTTCTTCTAGTTTGTAGTTTCATTGACCAAAAGAAAATTGTAAGCATTTCATTCGAAGAGTGAACTTATTGTATTCAGCAGTTCACATAATCATTAACATTATCTTCTTCTTTTTTTTTTAATTTCTTTTTCCTACAAACGACACTATATTTTACTCTTCAGGCAGCTTTACATCTGTACTTCTGATCTTTCTGATGTAGTTTATTTGTTTGCTTGAGGCAGATGGACAGTAACACGGATGGACTAGTTGATTTTCCTGAGTTTGTTGCTGCCACTCTTCATGTCCATCAGTTGGAGGAACATGACTCAGAAAAGTGGCAACAAATATCACAGGCTGCTTTTGAAAAATTTGATGTTGATAGAGATGGATATATAACTCCAGATGAACTTAAGATGGTGAGTTTATTTACGTCTTACATCCTTGCTCACGTAACTGATGTTTTTTTTGAACTTTTTTGCTTGATTTATCTACCAGCAAATTGAGCCTGTCATTTGGCTCATTGGCTGTGATCCAAACTCAATTATGTCTTACACTGGAGGGTCTCACGGTTTGGTTGGGAAGGCTTTTGAGGCCTTTCCTCAACTAAAGCCAATGAATGGTTCAAGTTTGGTGTTGCCTTGGCTTTGGTTGCTTTTGGTTGATCGAGTTCTAATCGGTTTTGGACACATTTTCTTATTTCCATTTTGAACCTTGTAAAAGGAAAAAAACAATTTGCTTTTAAACATAAGTTTCAAATCGTTCATTCTCTTCAAAATTTCTCAGCAAACCAAACACAAAATTACCTATAAATCTCAAAGTGAACGCAATTGCAGAAGTTGCGAGCTCTATCACTTCTGATATAATTTGCTTAAAAAATTCAAATTAACATCACAATCCCACTGATTTGAAAGCTACAGAGAAGACGGAGAAAGAGATAGAGAGAATAGATTGACTATCCCACTCAAGGTTAGATTTGCTTATAGGACTAAAACAATGAGAGAATGGGAAGAAGACACTAGCGAGTGATCACATATAGAGTTCAACAACATTGGGGGACAAGAATGTTGAAAAGTACTGAAACAACGTGGCAGAAGCTGAGGGCTTTAAGTTTTGGTGATCGTTGTTGAAGGCGAAGAGGAGTTGGAACTTTTTGGGCACCTGGCCAGAAGGAAAAAAAACTTGCATCAGAACCGCTGATAATGCATAACTGCTGCTTTTTTAGAGAGAGAGAGTTTCCGTGCGCGGGGGGCCGAGGTGTTCTGTGGTGCGCTGGGGGGGTGTTCTGTGGGTGATTCTGTATGTGTATGCACAGGCAGACCAGAGCTCTTAATGATAGCTACTCATAAGATCGTAATGACCACTTCGATTATGAGTCGGGGATGCGAAATGGAAGAAAAAAGGGTCAAAGTTTATACTGCTCACAGGAGTTCTACCTATAATCAGAGAGCAACGCATTTATGATTCCAGCCCATTAAAAAGATGGATCAAGAATATAATGTTCAAAATGCAGAAAGTTATTTTCAGCTTTTTGTCCCTGCTTGGGAGTTTCCTAGCAAGGTTGTTCGGACGTTTTCTAGGATCAAAAGGAATAGCTATGATCTACCCTTTGAGATCTCATGTTACTTAAAATCTATATATATATTAATTCCATTGCATTTTGCAATAGTTGCTCATCTCTTATGCTACGTTTGGATTGGAGTAATGAAGGTGGGAATGAAATGACTCATTCTTATGGAATGAAAAAATTGTGTTTGGTTCCTTGAGAGAGGGAGAGCATATGGAATAACTCATTCCAACTAGAATGAAATGAATCATTCCACTTTTCATTCCATTCCTTCAATCCAAACGTAACATTATTGTTGGAGTCTAAGAATGATGCATGTCCCAATAAGCACAACTTTAACATCTGTTATTTATTGCATTTTGGATCATACTTTAAGGTTTAAATCATGCGACATACTTGACTAATATACACCATCATGTGATATGCTTGGTCCTGACTAATATACATCATCAATTTGCAGCATGCGGGATTAAGAGGCTCCATAGACCCGCTTCTAGAGGAGGCCGATATAGACAAAGATGGGAAAATAAGCTTGTCAGAGTTTCGTAGGCTTCTAAGAACCGCAAGCATGAGTTCGAGAAATGTAAATAGCCCAACTGCCCATCGAGGATCACGGAGACGGTAGATCAGAATATGGTGGTTGAAATTTGTGAGAGAAAATTAAAGTGTAAAAATGTGGCTGCCCTGTTTGATAGTTCTTGTCGACCTCTCCTGGAACTTCAGGTAGGTAGTGACAGAAGATCCAGCTAGGCTTGTGGTAGAATTGCTTTAGCCTTTCAGTTGAAAATGGTTGTATGTAAACGTGATCATCTCGACGGCCAAAAAAAAAAAAGAGAGAATTAAAAATGGTCTTTTTACTTTTTAGTGGTATATTTCTTTGAGTATTTCCAGTTCCTTACAGAGATGTAATGTGTGGTTATAAATAAAATAGTAACGAGAATTGGGTTGGGTGTATTAAAATCAACATACATGAAGGAGCTGGAGCAGCATTTCTCTATAATGGATTATCTTGATAAAGAAAACCAACTAAATTCTCTTGATTTGAGTACATCAATCCTCCTTTACAACTTTGTTCTGTTGGATATTTCCCTTCTCTTATTACCCTTTGAAATGCACAGCCTGAACACCAAAATTACATCGATATTCTATTAAAAATAAATAAATCACGCAGAGACTACAGATTATTTGCCACTTGCACTAGCTTTGTAAGATTATCTAAAGGAGAGATGTATACATCACCCGTCACCGTCTTATCTATGGCATTGGTACCAATACCATACAAGTGGAAAATGCAGACCAATTTGGTACAACCTCATCTTAATTTTGACTTACACTATTGGACAGCAACGTCCTTTCGTATTCATTTATCATTCATTAGGCCGTTGGGCCAA
Organism: Aralia elata; assembly: GCA_034770075.1. Taxonomy (NCBI): domain Eukaryota; kingdom Viridiplantae; phylum Streptophyta; class Magnoliopsida; order Apiales; family Araliaceae; genus Aralia; species Aralia elata. The sequence continues at coordinate 86,966,610 of CM068380.1, forward strand.
GTAGTAGACAGCGTTATGGGCAATCTATCTTCATTCATACACACACACTGCATCGCTTTAAAATTTTATTTTGTTTTTTGAACCATTCAAAAAGTGCATTGCTTTAATTTATGGTTAATGGATTATGATTAATTTCAAATAAAGTGCCTATAGTAAAATATATAGAGTCAACGACGTTGTCATAAGTCCTAATCACTTGTAACGTGATTTTAAACTGAATTTTAAATGTCCACAAAATTTGTCAATGAAGTCTTAACACAATATTGACAAAAAATTTAAATGTCGACAAAACTTGTCAATGTAGATAATATTGGTTTACAATAAGAGGAGTTAAAAAAATTATATAACCTTGAGAGAATAGTCTAAGATTAAAATTAAGTGTTGATGTAGAGATGTATATAAAATATAAATATATTTATATAAAAGAAAATTCTATTCAGGGTGGAATCAAAATTACATCTTATCACAAAAGTTGAATTTGTATGTCCGACAGGCAGCATGATGACCCCATGTCCTAGTCCTAATCCTAATCCTAATCCTAATCCTAATATAAAAGGGAACAATGTTATTTGAACTGAACGTGTCCTAAATTTATTAGCTCATTTCCAAATAATGTATCAAAAGACACACACATTAGTTATTAGTTATTGCAGTAAAAATCAGCCAAAATAGATAAATTATTTTAACATTATTCAATTTGTTTTTCCTCTGAAGTACTACGTTTGTTAGATCATTGGTGTAAGTGGTAGATAAAAAGATGATATCGATGTCTCAATTCTCATGTGATGATTAGGATACATCGCAGATCAAGTTGCCAATTATCCAATAATCCACTACCTATGACTATTTATGTATTATGAAGGGTATTTTAGGATATGCTTGAAAAAACTTGTAAATTATTATTACCTATAAATAAATCAATCAAAATATCTTATTTTCTTCACTTGTACTGCCATGAGTAAAGGGTGGTCTTGTCTATATTATTATGACTAGTGTATTACATGCTATTAGTATTGGTATTAGCAATCAGTTGTTCTAAATTTGTATAGAGATTATATTAGATTAGATTAGGATCAATGTCTTCTAATTTTGGAGATCAATTTCTAATTGGACGACCAGCGGTAAGCCGTTAATATCCGTAGTCCATAACTCCACAACTTGAAAAACACTGCCACCCAATAACAGCAATTGGATTGGACTTTGGTGAAGTTCAATTCTTTTGCTAATCTTGCATTGTATACTGAGTGCAGTGTTATTATATACGATGATAAATTTATGTAAATTTTAATATACTACGTAAATATGGGTTGTAAGAAAATATATAAAAAGGAGATTTATATATTAAGATTTTATTTTATAGGACTTATAGTAGTTCAACGTCAACCCAACAAAATTAGGATCGAATATATAAATAAAATAATTTCGTACATATAAGGGTTGAATTAGCCAATTAGGATCTTCTCCATTTCAAATTATTTTATTGTTTAAATTTAAAATGTGTTGGAATGTGACATCATGAGAGAAAAAGAATAATGATGAGGAAAAATGTACAAAGAATAAAGAGTTTTCATTTAATATACAAAGAATGTAGAGTCACCACGGATCCTAGTTGATAAGGGTCAGGCCCACCAGTGGAGGAGTAAGCACCACCGCACATAATTCTTCATTCGCTGCATATTTTGTAACTGGATATATAGTAGTAGCTGACTCAGATCCCCAATCCATATATTATCCACTTACGAATGAATAAACATCTATCCCCCACAGATATTGGATCCGTTAATATAAATACCAATCCAACCTCCACCCTCCACACTCCCCGTATCATGACCTCTGCTCCTTCAACTCATTCTCTCATCTCGCCACTGCCACCTCCACCTCCAACTCCGTTAAGACTATCCGGTAACCGTAAATTCTCGCCGCCATCCAGTGTCCGATTTCGTCGGCTGAGTATTACCGCCGCTAGATCATTCAATACTTGTTTATCAGCTCCCAATCTGGCTTCTTTTTCGTTCTACGAAGTTCTCGGAATTCCGATGGGCGCCTCTGGTCTGGAGATCAAGGCGGCGTACCGACGGATGGCGAGGACTTGCCACCCCGATGTGGTGACGATCGGCCGGAAGGATTCGTCGGCCGATGAGTTCATGAAGATTCACGCGGCTTACTCCACACTATCGGATCCGGAGAAACGCGCCCAATATGACCGTAGGATTTTCCGTCTTCACCGGTCGCACCCTTCTACGGTTTCGGCTACGGCTGGTCTGGAGCCGGTATTTTCGAGCTTTAATTCTGGTTATACTTGCCGAAATTGGGAGACAGATCAGTGCTGGTAGGTAGTTTAGTGAGTTGACTCGGCTTGTTTACGTTATGGATTTATGTAAATTTGTAGATATTAGGATGGATGTGAAATCCATGATATGATGTATACGGAGAAGCCAAGTAGAGATTGAAGGGACGATTAATGCTGTCAGAGCCATCGATCGGATTTAGATCTCGGCTGATCTTAGGTCTGGCTTCCTCGATTATGTAACTGGTGATTACGGATATTATATGTAATCAAATTGTTACATTAAATCAATCGCGCCAAAATTCCATCCAATACATCAATATTATTTTTATAATGTTAGATAATATAATTTAAAACAACACCGTTCAATTAAGAAACATTTTTACCATCCGATTAATATGTGAATTTTTATCGAAATTCGTTTAAATTTTAATAGTAAAATAATTTTTGATAAAATTGTTTTTAATACTATCAAGTATCAACTATCAATTAATATATTTTCAACTCTGATAACATATTATGATCAAATAATTGGTGTATTGAATAAAATAAAAAAGAGAAAAAAATGTATTGATCCGGAGGACCGGAGCCAAATCCATTTTCACTTCTTCTTTCCCTTCTTTTTACACATTTAGCTGACAATGTACTAAGAATATGTGTTGTACTAAAAAGTAATAATAATAATAATAATAATAATAATTTGAAGAGTCATGTTGTATATACCAGAAATGTATAATTATTGTATGATTAAATATTTAACGTAGGTGAATACGTATGATAAAAAAATATATTATTATTTTATTTTATGCAATCCACGTCACATAAAATTAGACCATTTTCCTAATTATAATTTCAAAAGCAATTGTTAGTGTTTCCAGTTGTTTGAAAAATCAACTAATCGACTGATTCCACGTGTTACTTTTGTTTGTTAGTTTGTTACTATCGTAATCCGGTAGTAGATACTAAAGTGCACTCTTCCCAGTTTCCACATGGGAAACGTGATTTAGTCACTCCATACATTTAAGTAGTAAGGAATTTCTTAACATGTGCCCTAAGAGCACATGCTAAGCACACAGTTCAAGGGTATATTCTCTTGAACTGTATGCATATTCTCTTGAACTTGGTGCAAATGCGAAAATAAATGGAATATGCACACAAATCAAGAGAATATACCCTTAAACTGTTTGCTTAGCATGTGCTCTTAGAGCACATGTTAAGAGTACTAGTAGGGAATTTAATAATCACACGTAACAGTTCAGCAGTTGCCCTCTACTATCTATTTAACAAATTCATCAGTTGCCTGCCTTAAACAATAAACAGGTCACGTCTCCCTATGCTGAGCATAGGTGGCAACACTAGCAAAAACAAAAATGCCACATTTAACATTGTAACACGAGAGATAATATGTAGTAGTACATCTTTAACATGGGTGTAATGTAATTCGAATATAAAAAGAATGTTCACAAAGCATAATTTCAGTTCAGGAACTTATAAAGGGCCGTGGGGAATCAGGAGACAAAACCACACTGAAAATTACAAACCTTCAACCCAAAATCAAATGAGATATTCCAACAGCGGTACGCAGCCAAGACCGACTGAAAAATTATAACTTAAAACATCTTTCTTCCCAACTTCAATTGGAGCCCTCCTCCTAATGTGCATAGTAATTGTTGCCAGACGACAATTGTAGAAACCCTTTCTCTCCTCTTATCTCTCCTAAAACTAACTGACCTAAAATATTACCATCTCCCTGTCCTGCAATTTCTGTATATAACTACACCCGCTCTCCATTTGCTTCTCTACGCCGCCTTCTCCTTCCCGACCTTCCCAATAAAACCCTACCCTGTCTATGCAGACGACTCACCATCGATGTACCATCATCATCACCATCAGCATCACTATCACCACCACCGTCATTATCACCACCACGTCTCCTTAACCCTCCAAAGGTCCCCAAATTTCCCCCTCTGGGACCAAACGTATGAAATAGTAGAAACATATTAACAAAATTGTTATCGATAACCTCATTGTTCCTCCCCAAACCATTCACATCAAAACCCTCCTCCTCCTCATCCTCCGAATCAAACCCATAAGGACTCCTTTCAATCACGTAATCACCAAAAACCACAGAACCAGGCATTGATGATGTCACTGTGCTAATCACATCTTCTCTTTCCCTCTCCTGCTCGAGCCTTTTCCATTTCTGTTCGTGAGCAGGGTCCACTTCCCGCGGCCTAGTAGAAGGATGCTCTGATCTCACGTGTTTTCTCAATTCCTTGTAAGTACCAACAAACGAGCAGTTGTCTTCCATGCAAGTTCTCTTCTTACTGTTGAGATACTCCCGAGCGGGCTCCACCACAGTCCAACCTTTGACTTGTCCTCTGCAAAGAGGGCACGCAAGCTCTGCCACTTCTCCACATTTCTCAACTGGCCAACTAGAAACTGGTGGGCCCACAAAAAGACTATTATCCCTCACCACGCCATGCAAAGGTTGGTTATGATCCGCTGAGGTTACTTTTGTGTAGGCTTTCTTGTACTGGTCAAGGCAGTTGGAATAACGACAGCTGGTCCCACACATGAAGGGGCGACACCCCTTGTCATGAGAAGAACATAGGAGAAGGACAGCATTGTGGGGAAACTCCATGCACACAGAACAGGTTGCATCTTCCCAATCTTTCTTATGCTGAATCACATTGGAACATTTCTTCTTACTCAGGTCCACGTCCAGCTTACAAGTCAGCATTGGGTATGGAGTTGACCTGCACTGTCTTGAAGCATTTCTACGTCGTCCCCTGGTACCTTTAGCCATGTCTAAGATAAACCCTGATATGAACTGAGAAAACTTGTCAAATTTGATTCAATAGGAGTAAGGGCACAATTGTGGAACTATAAGCAGAACAAAAGATTACAAATAGTAACACATATATCATGAGACTTGATTAGTACAATATTTGGAAGTATCTAAGAAACATATGTTAAGATCAAAAAGAAGTAAACTACAAGTTAAAGAGTTTAAGATATCAAGCAGCACCTGAAGTGAGAATTTATGTTTATCACTGGGATCCCAGTGATTCTCGTTGGAATGTGAGTTATAAGAGAAAATATTATGCTCACAGACTACGAGCAAGTTATGTTAGATGTAAAGTAACACCCCATACTAAGAGTCTTAAATATATTAAAACAAATTTATGCCACCATGCTAAAACTATTTTGCAAAAGAACTTCTTTCGGAAAGGAAGAAAATCACAGGATATTGGAAAAAAAAAGAATAATAATAATAATAAGAGATCCATGGTATCTCTACACTGTCAAGCCCAAAAACATAAGAGATCCACTTCTCCCCGACTGGTTCATGTATGAACTAAAACAGTATGTTTTTAATAGTTCACTAGTGGTTCTCTTGTCAACCAAATAAAACAAAAGCTTCGAACCACGATTTAAAAGCTGATTGGTTATCTATTCTTAAAAAGAAAATTTCTCGGACAAATTTACACGGAACAGATGAACCAAACCATCAAGCAAGGTAAAATGCTCTCTTCTAGCTTAAATGCACGGTCCATGGTCCACGTGTCTTCAAACAACAGTTTTATGAGTTCGAAGGAGATCCACAATCATTGCAGTTAATAACTTACCACCACTATACAAACTGATTAAAAAAAACTAGCCGCAAGGCAGGGAAGTTATTAAACAAACAGGGTTCCTTCCATTCCCATCAAGAGAAGCAACAATAAAGCCCTTAAAAAAGTAATATTTCAGGTAAAAATACCCTGCTAACAAAAATTCAGGAACCGCCATATCAGCTTGAAGAGTTAGCGCAGAACCCATCAATAATCTATGGTCCTATATCTATGGAACAAGAACTAGGCATTAACTTCGTAAAGTAATTAATAACCACAAAACAACAGTAGTGACTAAATACAATAAACACTAAACAATCAAGAAAAGCATGTCAACTAATCATATTTTCTAGACTTGAAACCTCAAACCGCAAGGTAGTATTTTTCGAACAACATTCTCAGCTGAGATGAATATAGCACATTGATATGAATCATGTAAGAAAGGCACATGTGTACAACAGTCTCTTTGCTTGCCTTATAACAAAATTTACCCTAATTCAACTCAACTACTCCTTTACCCCAAACTAGTTGGGGAACTTGGAAAATAAAACACAGAAGACAATATAAGAATTAAGATTCAAGAGAACAGAGGGGAGACGTAAATAGATATATAGGGATTAAAACTTATCATAATTTCATTGCAAGAAAAATAAAATAAAGTAAAAGGCTAAAAAAAATTAATGCTGAAACTTGCCAACAGTAAACCACAACTATATAAATAAACTACCAATTGAAACTTATAAGATGTAAATTGGCCATTGACTAGCATTAAACAAATAAGTAGTTTTTGTAAGAAGCTGATTGCTAAACCCCAACACAAAATATGATGCCTAATTAAATGCCATTATCTATTAAAGCATGAGGAAGAAAAGTACTTGGTTCTCAAACTTCAACAAAACCTGGATCCAGCAAAATTAGTAGCAGATAGGAAGTCTAAAATGCATCTGCTATTGTATATATAGAGCCCAAATATATTAACCACATCCAAACAATCATGCGAGCGACAGTTAGTATAAAGTAACACACTCATTTGAATTTTAAATAAAATATAAAAGCACATGCCCTTGACATCTACCAACCATCTACAGATTCAAACTTGAAACTTTTAAACTATCATCCTTTCGGGGAAAAAACACACAAAATCAATCGCAAAGGGAGATACAAAAAGGAAGTGGTCAGACAAGAGTATAAATGGCAAGAAATTTACCCGAAAACTGGTCGAATATACAGAGTTGATTAGCTGAAATTAGGGTTTCTATCGGAGGAAACCAGCTGCGGAGAGATCGAGGGAGATAATTGAGAATGCGGGCATTTCAATTTCTAATCCGTCTGTGTACGTAAGCAAAGTTGGAGAGAGAAAGCAAAGGATGAGAAAGAAAGTGACGACATTTTATCGGCTTTATCGCCTCATGTTTTCGCTACTCGCTGATACAGAGAAGAGAGAGAGAGGGCATGGCGGTTCCACGCACGCACTTGCACTATGTTTGTGAGTTTCTAAAACTACGTTTGGATCGAAGCTCATTTCATTTTAGTTGGAAGGAGTTATTTTATTCCTGTTGAAATGAATTATTTTATATATTTTTTTTCTCTCAAAAAATTAAATATAATTTTTTTTATTTTAATCGCAATTAAGCATAATTTTTTTTCATTCCATAAGAATGATTCATTTCATTTTTCCTCTTATTCCACCAATTCAAACGTAACATAAAGGAAATAAATAATTAAAAAACTTAAATTTAATGAGAAAGAATAAAAAAATTATAATAAAAAAAATCATATTGTTATTGAATTAATAGAGAAAATAAAATATATATATATATATATATATTCAATGTACTATTTTTATCGTTTTATTAGTTTTGTTATGTCTATAATATAAAGAATATAATTGAGATTATAAAAGATTTATTTAAATTATTTACAAAAAATTTTGGCAAGAAAAATGTTTAAATTTTTCGTCCATTTTTATTTTTTTGGTTCATTGAAAAACTCAATAAAAAAATTAAGTTTTTTATCAATTTTTTGTTCTTTTTTGTCTATTTTATTACTCAATAACACAATATTGTAATGAGGGTAGCGTGATGATAACGTAGTTGTTTTATGTTCTTCTTTTTAAAAATAATAATCTCTAAAACATAACTTGATTATTAATACTTGTGTATTTGACACTGTAGATTGCATTTTAAGCATGTATAATTTAGGTTAGTAAGATCTCATCCCGTTTATTTCCAAATATTTTACTAAAACTTTGGATCTAAATTTAAAAATTAAGTATCTTCAAATTAAAACTATTGTTTTTAATGGAGTAACTGTTATAGCGTGTTCGAAGTAGTGTTTTTATTATATTATTCTCATTTGCATGTATCATCTATGTCAGTCAAACTCTTAGACATTTAAATATATAATGTGTCCATGCAAGCCCAAACCCAAACTCAAGTCCAAGCCCAAGTCTGTTGGCCGAAGACGAAGCTAAAATGCGATGAAAAATGAAATATTGTGAGCAAATTGGGCATATCTCCATGATAGAGTGCAGGATTGGCAGTTGATCCACCAATATGCATCACTTTGCACAGGGAAGAAGAGGTTGACTAATCCTCGAAACAGCCCAAATTTCAGTTACGTTTACAAATTGAGGCGCCAGCCCAATAGAAAAAGGCCTAGACTAGCGAGGTAGCACAACTGAGAATAGGCTTGGCCAGGCTCCCTCTTCTCAATATCTGCGGAAAAAACTCTCCGTCTCAAAATAAAAATTCATTTCAAAAACGATAATTTTTTTTATAAATATTATTTTTACAAACATATTCTTAACATTAAAAGAATAAAAAAATTCATATCACTTTATTGTATAAAAATAAAAAATTCATGTCGCTTTATTGTATAAAAATAAAGATAGAAATGTATATTGAAATTGGCGAATACATACATGAACATGACACATCCAACTTAATGGCAATAATGCTAAGCGTAAAGCCAAAATCCCCTGATAAATATTTGAAGGTAGAGAGGATAAACAGTAGACAGATACTAGTGCATGGTTCTGTCTTCAAAGAACCTAGCAATTTTTGTCATTTACCTTTCGTTGTCCCCAATTCAGATGTTGTACGTCCATAAGTATTATACTCCACCAAAAAAAACAAACAAATTAAGGACTGACCTCTTATCATCAATTATTATACATATATATCAAACAATTCATGAACTGTACAAATCAATAAATACATTACCATATGTCACTCTTCCCCTATCTCATGTATTACTATCCGTTGTAATTTATTTACGTCTTTTTTACGGTTAATTATATAAAAAGATCATAATTACCCAAAACATAATGAGATAGGTCAATTAATAAAACACAAGTTGGGACAGTAAATCTGAAATCCCTTTTCTGACCCCAGGATCGCACATGATCAATGCATGTTTTTGGGAAATTTTTGAAGACAAATCCAATTTTATGTTTTGACTTTTGTGTGTAGCATTTACAAAAGCAACGTGCACCACCATTTCACCTAATTAATTGATTAATTAATTATAGTTGCATTGATCGTGCAAGCCATTTCTTCCGCAAATTTATGAGTGAAAATCCAATAGACAGTTCATATTAAATAGGTTCGAGTTTAAATATTTCATTAATTATTTCTCACTCTCTTTAACTTTTTTATTTTTTTACTCAAAAATGTTTATTTTTATCTCCATTTCTCAATATTTTTTTTGAATGTGGGTCCCAAACGTACAATATGTAAGTTGTTTAGTCTGTAACTAAGTTTTTACTATATATATCAATTGCTACATCCTCATTTCTGGTACATCAGGAGTTGGTCTTATACTAGGCACCTGAAGTGCATCAATCGCTAGGCACCTGTTTGTATTTATCGTGTTTACGTATAAAAAATTATATTTAAATACATGTAATGTAGAAAATTGTACGGACTGAATAATCGACGAGCTGTGATGATGGCATGATGATAAGCTGAAAATTGTACCGACTTAAAATTGAATTCTAATGAGGTAAATAAGAAGATGAGAGGAAATATTTAAAAAGTATGAGAATTAAACTATATATAAATAAACAATTCATATTCACCCATATTTATTATTTGTCCATTTACAACTTATATAATTTTTAACCTATTTCAACCCGACCCATATAAACCTAAATTCAATTAGATCCGCCTAAATTTGTCCACACTCGCCCATTTGTTGGATCTATACAAACCAATGCAAGTTACTTTTAAGTTTTTTTTGAAGTTTCACTTTTGAGAAGTACAATATAATTAATAATTAAGTACATTATTTTTATTACGATATTAAGAACCAATCAAGTCTCACTAGGAGAGAAAGAAATAAACTCACAAATCAAACAAGACTCATATGAAGGAGAAAATACATTTCACAAAAAAAAAAAAAAATTTACCTAAATGAGAGTCGAACTTGAGACCTAAAGGTCAAACTGAATAAAAAAACATCAATTGAAAGTATATACTGTAAGACCCCGAAAATTTTAATAAAGAGAAATTTTTTTTTTCTTCTTCTTATTGTTTTTAAACAGAAAGGTGTTAAATCGATAATGATAAAGTTCCTAGTGAAATATGAAAAATTGAGAAATCTAGTAATAACGCTAAATCACTATTCACACGATCACTATTCACGCGATCACTATTCACGGGGGACTATTCATGGAGGACTATTCACGCTAAAAACGCTTTTACACTTTCTTCGACCTTCGAATTACGTCATAACGTTTATATGAGTTGGATACAAAAATTATACGGTATAAATACGAAAGTACTATTCATACGAATATACTATTCATTTATACAAAAAGTCAAACCTGTATGTCGGGGAATATTCCTTCTGTCGGATAATATTCGTTATGTCGGAGAATATTATATTCGGTAAAGTACGACGGCGCCGAAATATCAATATATTAGTGGGCCCCATAATGGAAATTTTGTCAACGATAGTGGGCCCCATTGTCGGATACTGAAAGCGATAGTATTTTGTCAACAGTATTATCACCGGCAACTGTTGAAATACTCGGTAATAAAAAGAACAGTAAAACGCGTTATTCCACAGTAGTACGCGATATTTCACAGGCACACGGTATTGCACAGCATTTTAAATTGTTGATTCAATAATTGATAAAGTAGCAATTGCACAATATTTTGATTCAATAATTACAATAGCATCTGTATGGTACTTTTTATTATTTGTCATGGCACTGTAACTCATATTATTTGTTATGATATTTTAGCATTATTGACGGATTAAAAGTGGAGTCTAACTTAGGGGTACCTAATTGAAATTGTGAAATTCACATGCAATGAACTATTGGTTCACATGAGGGAACTATTGGTTCACATGTGGGAACTATTAGGGTATGTTATGCAAGATTGATAATACTTGAGGGATTATAATAAAAATAGAGGCAAAGATGGAGGTACTAAAGTGTAATAAGTCGAGCCCTTTTTGTGCAATTAATGAAACTTGGTTTTCCTATAAATAGGAGGGGTTATCTTAAGAAATCTTCACACTTTCCTTGCATATACTCCCTCTCTCTCTAAATTTCTTAAGTTTTCTTAGTGTGCTAGGCTATTGTGAGTATTTGTGAGAATACTAGTAGTGTCCAAGATAGTAAACTTCATAGAAAGCAACATCCAATCACTTATTAACGAAGGTAGGGAATATCATTTCTTTCATACTCATGTTCGTAAATGATATTATACTCATAAAGGTTGTTATTCATTCTATATTAATTTGTGGGGATAACCTGTCCGTGCGGTATGACGCATGCCTGGTGAATATCCTTTTGTATTCATTCCTTATTATTCTGTGGGAATAACCTGTATGTACGGAGTGTCGTACCTGGTGAATACCCTTCTGTATTCATTCCTTATTATTATGTGGGAATAACCTGTATGTACGGAGTGTCGTACCTGGTGAATATCCCTTTGCATTTGTTCCTTATTAATATGTGGGTATAACCTGTCCGTGCGGATTGACGCATGCCTGGTGAATAACCCTTCGTATTCATTACTTATTAATCTTTTGTGGAAATAATCTGTCTACGCGGATTACCGCATGACGGGTGAAAACTCATTTGCAGTTTCATATATTCTGTTATACTCGTATAACGTATCATTTCTTTTGTACTCTTTAAGGAATATCTTTTCTTTCACATTTCTCCATTTATGATAAGAAAACTCTGTTTGTTTCCAAAACCTTATTTTAAATGGTGAAAATTCTTGAAAATTTGTTGAATATCCTTAATAGTTTGTGCTTCATCTAATATCTTTTCACCTGAATCTTTCTATTTCGTTTGATACGATATAGTTAAATCGTGAATTTTATTCTTGAATATCATTCTTGAATTTGACTCCACAATTTGGTCATCGTGTTAGCAATTTGGTCAATCTTTGATACTGATTAAATTATAAAGCTTTTCTTATCCTTAATCTCACTGTATCATTGTCATCATCCTCATCCTCATACTTAAATTGTGGTGATAGTTCTCTTTGGCCCGTAGTGCAAAGATGAACTGGCGTGACATGATTTTGACCAAACTGTGTATTGGTATTATCATGACTTTTGGTGTTACAAACAAAGGCGTGTGGTGAAAGTTCTCTTTGGCCCGTAGTGCAAAGATGAACTGGCGTTTGGCATGATCATGACCGGTGATGTTACAAATAAATATCTTTGGCACATAGTGCAAAGAGAGGCTGTTGAATATAAACTGTTGATTTGGATGTTCATAAACAGGAATTGTTGATTGGTGTTACAGGGATAAAATATTAGTGGTGATCCTTTAACTTATAGACGATGGTAGATATTATAATCTACTTGACTCTTCTAATGGATTGTTCGTTCCGCTGCAGTTATTGTGTTGAACAATTATAATATCTTTAAATCTCTGATTTATTATTGTTGAAGACTAAAGATAATTTTTATTCTTCATTATCTTAGTCATGATATTTCTTACTGGGCTATTTGTGCTCATCATTTTCCTTTTTGTTCCATTGTTCTCCTCAGGAAAAGAGAGTGTAGCGGGGACTAGTCGGGGAATGGAGTGATGGTCCGAGATAATAGAAGTGTCTCAATACCTTACTATTAGTGTGACAATAAGTGTATCGAGAATTTAAGATGTATTTGTATTGTGTTGTCGTATTTTGCACGACACTTAATATTTGTAAATAGGAAAATTCGTATTTGTAATTGTATTTTGTGGAATGTTATTGGCGACTCAAAATGGGTTGTATGGACCTATTTTGGGGGCGTCACATATACTATATAGTACTAGTATTCTTCTGAGTAGTGTATGTGTGGGTGTGTGTGTGTATATATATGAAAATTTTCTAAAGCGAATTAAAAACGAACTATCGTCTTTGGTGTCTATGGCGACGATTTGACCCGTCGTCGTAGCCATGTAATCTTTGGCGACGGGTCGGATTGTCGCCATAGACACCAAAGACGACGGTTTGTCTTTGGTTCGCCTTTTAAGGGTTCGCTTTAAAAACTTACCCTATATATATATATATATGGGTAATGATTCATAATATTTATTTGTTACGAATTATTATTAGGCATATACCATCTCTAGGCGGACGTGAATTTTTTAATTCTAATTTTAACCATTAATTCCTATATTGAACGACAGAGATAATGTATGTTCAGTAATAATCTATAGTAAGTACATGCTATTGATTATTCCCATAAAATATATATATATATATATATATATATATATATGTATATATATATATATATATGTATTTATAATTGACCCTGTCCTTTTGCGAACACAAGACATTTATATACTCCTATTTTGTAATTATTGATAGGGCAACCCTAATTGGACTGTGTCAATTTTGGTTCATATGAGGTATCTTCACCAAATATTATTGCATGACTGTTTTCCTGCACCAACTATATCGTAATTTTTATCCATCCTTACTTTGCTTATTTCGAAACATATTTTCTACTAATTATACTAAAAATAATTTTTGAAAAAAGTTACTATTTTAAGATAAATTTGATATTTTCAGGTCTCAATCATCACATGAACGTGGGTATTGTTAATTATGAATGTGAATGAATATTATAGATATATCAAATTCACTTCTCTAAATATCAAACTCTTAATTTTAATGTTTCTCTCAACAAAAATAAAATAAAAAATATTGTAAATATAAAAAATAACAAAATGAATTTTATTATATCTTGCGACACAATATAACGATTTTTGTAAATATGTGATTAATTTAGTACGTGTGCTTAGTCAATAATAAAAGTCACAATATTTACGTCACAATCCATCTTTTCCTAACAAAAGTAATGGGGCATGATTTCTAAAAACAAATGGTCCGAATAATGTAGTACCACAGCAAACTGAAACTAGTCTTTGCAATGTCACGGCACATATTACGCAAAAAGTGAGTACATACATATCTATGGTACAAAAACCATCGTTGTCGCTTGGTAAAATTGACATAACTAATATAAGACACGACTTTGTATACTTTGGCGTCCAAAATTTTATCTTCATAATTTATATTTATTTTTCACCTAATTCTGCTGCATAACAGTTAAATTAGATCAATTAATTTCATACTCCTGTTAGAGGTAAACAGGTAACGGATTAAAATCCAAAAATTATCCGAACCGAGTCAAACCGAAAAATTGTGATAAGGAGTTGAACCCGTAAATAACCCCCGTCCCGCCATAGATTGTGGGCCTTGACTTACACTTTGTCTTTTAGCTTTCCACCATATATTTTATCTTAAAATTTAAAAAGTGTGACATCTAAAATATGTACTTAATAAAAATGCGAGCTAACAAAAATCCAAGTTAGTTGAGAAAATAAAACCTAACAAAACCCAATACTCAACTAATCCGTTAAAGAATTAATATTCTCACAAATAAAATCTGATATTTTTACAAGTATTTTTTCACATGAATGTAAATTTCTAATCTATTCATGTGAAAAGAATGTTGCGAGGCTATTACTTTTATTTGTGAAAATATCAATTTTTTAATTATCTAATAAATTATAAAAAAATGATATATACAGTAAATGTTTAGGTCTATTATTTGATTATTGTAGAGAGATGTGTAATGAATAAGATCCTCTTATAATTCTTACCGATCTCATGTATTAATAAATTTTATAATTATAATTCGTTGTAAATTTATTATAATACATAACAGTACTCTAAACTATATCTCTGCCTAACCACAGCTGTACACATTTTCATTTTAAAGTAAAGAAAATTGAATATTTATATTATTATTTTCACAGTCTTAAATTAGCCTTTCTCTTTTCTTTTCTTTTCAATATTCCGAAATTTAATTACCTTAATTGTTGATTTATATTAGCGTTATAATTTATTATTCGTACAACTGGAAGATTGATAAACAAACCTGTGTTAAAAGGACGGATGGAAAGTGAGAAGGCAAAGCGTTTGACCTTGTATACGCCGTCGACTCTCAAGAGTCGTCCTCTCCTCCACCATTCCCCATTCCAATTCCTGTACAGTTTCAGTTCTAAAAAAAAAAACCTTTGAATCTAAACCCCCACAAATCTGACAAAACAACAGTAGATCAGTTCAACTTTTTTATATAACTAGAACTACAATTCTAAGACACTCAAGTGGGCTCAATTTTCTTGATCTGTGATCTGCAACAACAAATTCTTGCAACTCTATCTTAGTCTGCCGCCGGTTATCATGACAGACATAGTAAAACAGATCTTAGCAAAGCCGATCCAATTAGCAGACCAAGTTATTAAAGCAGCAGACGAGGCCTCCTCCTCCTTCAAGCAAGACTGCGCCGAGCTCAAATCCAAAACCGAGAAACTTGCCGGACTTCTCCGCCAGGCTGCGCGGGCCAGCAACGATCTCTATGAGCGGCCCACACGCCGCATCATCGATGACACCGAGCAAGTTCTCCAAAAGGCCCTTGTTCTTGTCCAGAAATGCCGAGCCAACGGCCTTGTCAAGCGCGTGTTCACCATTATCCCTGCTGCTGCATTTCGAAAGATGGCCTCACAGCTCGAAAACTCCATCGGCGACGTCTCCTGGCTCCTCCGCGTCTCCGCCTCCGCTGATAGCCGCGACAATGAGTGGCTGGGCCTCCCTCCAATCGCAGCAAACGAGCCCATTTTGTGTCTGATATGGGAACAGATCGCAATTTTATGTACTGGGTCTTTAGATGACCGATCTGATGCGGCAGCCTCACTTGTATCGCTTGCCCGAGACAACGATCGGTACGGTAAGCTGATTATTGAAGAATGTGGAGTTGGGCCGCTGTTGAAGCTGGTGAAGGAAGGGAAATTGGAGGGGCAAGAGAATGCTGCCAGGGCAATTGGGCTTCTCGGAAGAGACCCAGAAAGCGTCGAACACATGATTCATGCGGGTGTATGCTCAGTGTTTGCGAAAATCCTCAAAGAAGGTCCAATGAAGGTTCAGGCTGTAGTGGCCTGGGCTGTCTCGGAGCTTGTGGAACATTACCCCAAATGCCAAGATCTTTTTGCGCAGCACAATATAATCCGATTGCTCGTTGGCCATCTTGCTTTCGAGACAGTTCAAGAACATAGTAAGTATGCAATTACTAGTAATAAAGCTACTTCGATTCATGCTGTTGTTTTGGCTAGTAATAATTCGAATGGCACCAACAATGTTGTTGTTAAGCCAATTGATGATGATGAGAAGCCAATCCAAATTCAGCATCCGGCAGGGAATAAACATCCCAATCGGATGCACGATGTGGTCACTAATACCATGGCCATGAATGGCCACTCTAAGCCTAAGAGCAGCAATGGGGTGAATCAAACAAATCTTGCTAAGAGCAATAACACTAACAATGTGAAACAAAATCATGTGAACCATCACCATCAGCAGAATCTTTCGCTCTCTGGGACTATCATCAAAGGGAGGGAGATGGAGGACCCTGCTACCAAGGCTTATATGAAAAAAATGGCAGCAAGAGCGCTTTGGCAACTCGCCAAGGGAAACTCGCCCATTTGTCGTAGCATCACTGAGTCAAGAGCTCTGTTGTGCTTTGCAGTGCTATTAGAGAAAGGACCTGAAGATGTTAAGTACAATTCTGCCATGGCGTTAATGGAGATCACAGCAGTAGCGGAACAAGATTCTGAGTTGAGGAGAGCAGCGTTCAAGCCCAATGCACCGGCTTGCAAAGCAGTTATTGATCAATTGTTTATGATAATTGAAAAGGCAGAATCAGATTTGCTTATCCCGTGTATCAAGGCTATTGGGAATTTGGCTAGGACTTTTCGAGCAACAGAGACGAGGATGATAAGCCCATTAGTACGGCTGCTTGATGAACGTGAAGCTGAGATTTCTAGGGAAGCCTCCATTGCCCTCACAAAGTTTGCCTGTTCTGATAATTATCTCCACCTCGACCACTGTAAGGCAATAATTACTGCTGGAGGGGCAAAACACTTAATCCAGCTTGTGTATTTCGGAGAGCAAATTGTTCAAAGTTCAGCCGTGATTCTGTTATGCTACATTGCGCTGCACGTACCAGACAGCGAAGAACTTGCTCAAGCCGAGGTGCTCACCGTGCTTGAATGGGCATCAAAGCAACCATTCTTGACACAAGATGAAATGGTGGAGACATTGTTACAAGAGGCCAAAGGTCGATTGGAGCTATACCAGTCCAGAGGTTCAAGGGGTTTCCATTGAACAAGTCAAGCTGGAAAATTGTTTGTTCGTCTATAAAAATTTCGCCCCTTTTATGTTTGTGTTTCTCATGGAGTGTACATAAGATTAGATGTCACCCAGTAGTTGTGTAGAGGGATCCCCAAATTTTATTTTATTTTATTTTTACCATTTTTCCGTGTGCCATTCTTGCTATTCCTTGTTAGCATTCATATAAAATATTGTTGTACTAGCAAATTTCTAGGCTGAAATTGTGTTGGAAATTCAGATATATGGAATCTCATTTTCTTTCTTTCTTTCTAGTTTGATTACCTTGTAAAAATATGATGAGCTGGCTGGCTGGCTGGCTGAATATGAATTGGATTTTCATTTTACTTGGGGTGCATTTGACACATGCTGTTTGATAGATAACCAAGAATATAAATTATAAAGTTGAATGGTTGGGAAAGTGAGCCAGGTGGGAAAAAGGATGTTTTGATGTTCCAGAAGTTAATTGTTTAAGGGCGGGGCGGACAGCAGGAGGAATGGATCGGATCATTTGAGACTTGGGAGAAAGTGAAAGCTAAAAAAGATTTAGTTTTGAATTCCATAACAGCATACAGCCACCAATCCATGTTGGTGGGAGAAAGTTTCAACCTCGTGGCTTGGACTTTTTCAAACTGAACAATAACTAACAGGTGTTCCCCTCCTCATTTGTGTGTCGCTGGACTCTAACATTAAGAAAAACTAACCCTGGGGATACAGCTAAGAAAGCTGCATTAGTCAATAGCAGTCTTTTATAGATGGCTTTATCCTGGTGGAATAGTTTATCAGCAATATGTAATATGTTATATATATACAAGTAAAATTCTTCTTCTTTGCCCCAATGGGAAGGGGAGAGGGGGACTTCAATTAGAGAACCAGTAGCCTTGCATCAAATGTAAAACGCCTCAAAGTATCCTATTCACATCTTATTCCTAAAACCAATGACAGTTGTGTGAAAAATAGTCATAGGACAAAACACAAGTACTGTACAAACATATTGGCCGATCCCACATTAATAATAATAATAATAATCTATGTCCTAAATAATGCTAATAACAGGAATCTGATTATCTGTAATTGCCAGTAGATGAAACAATATTATTATAAAATGAGGAATTGCTCATGCTGCGCATTTTTGGCAACACCCTCATGTTATGGATTCCCCTCAAGGAAGAAATATCAAGTACTGACAATTTCATGTAAAATATTGTTAGTTTTTTCTTTTTTTTTCTTTTTTTATGTGCTCTCATCTCATGAACTATAAAATCTTATTCATGGCATCGACCAGTTCCAAGTTCTCATAATAATTGTCATTAACTAGATTCCAAATGCCAAGGGAAGTTTTTGTTTTCCCTATGTACTCTCTCATTTCCAAAATTAGAGATATAATTTAACTTTCGAAGTCAACCGAAGTCATGCTAAATTTTAAAATTGATATGACTCGTAAAAATTTAGAATAAAATAAATTTTGTGATTAATGGTTTTTGTTATATACTATACAATTATAATAATTGTATCAACTAAAATTAAATAAATTTACATCAATTTGAAATTTAATATGCCGTCGTTTGACCTCAAAAATCAAATTGTATCTCTAATTTTAGAATGGATGGAGTATTATAGTTATGCTCGTTAATTTACAACATAAATTAGAAATATAAGGAAGTACAACAATGAAGTATTAAGACTCAGCGCAGGATGATGTGGAAAGTAGAATAGGACTGATTCATTGTGCTGCCCTTGTGAAGAACAAATTTACCCAGAATTAGTCAGAGGGATGTTCATGCGAAGTGAATAAAATACAAGGACACATGATCTAAGATTTGTCATTTTAGACCGGTTCGTAAGAAGTTCATATTCTTATATTGTTTTGGGTCGGCCCAATATTTCACTCAGTTTTAGAGAATAAATACATCTGCTAGGGTTAACATGGGCTGGATTATACACTCATTCGTCTACCCAATGGGCAGAGAGCTTGGGAATAGGGCTCTAGTCCTCTTGGATCAAGTATCAACCGAGCAAACCAAGAGTGAAAATTACAAAATTCCTAATAACGAACGAGAGGGACTGTGCTTATTGTGGCTAAACTCATATTACCATAAATAAAATGAAAAAGAAAAAAAATAAGGTATTATTCCAAAGTTGATCTCATATTAGGATTAGTTTGAAATTATCATGCATTCTTGTTAATTAAATTTCATTGTCATCCTCTTAAATATTTTCGACATTCTTGTAAAATGATTTTTTTAAAAAAAAAAATAGTTTTAAGTATAAATTCATTACTAGTTGTATTCAACCAGCTTTTGAGAACTCGGTATAAAATTTTAGGAAGTGTCGAGCACTATTTTTGTTCAATTTTAAGTCTCATTTCAATTTTATTTTATTTTCTTGCATACTAAATTTGTCATGGGCGCACTTATACATAAGTTTTTACTACAATTTTTTCTAATGATTAATATTAATTATTAAAATTAATATTAAAAAACATTTATGTGCAAGTATATTTATGACAAACTTTACTATTTAGAAAAGAAAGAAAGATAGTCAAAATTCAGGTGAGACTTTCATTTTGGACATATTAAGTAATATTTGTTTTATAAACTAAACAATTTGGAGATTTACCATAACTTTTATTTTGGGCCTATAATTTTTTTAAAAAAAAACCTATTCTATTACAATTTAATTTTAAAAATATATTTTATCTTAGGATCTAGAAAGGATCCTAGGGAAAGGGTCCGGGAGGGACGAAGAACTAAAAAAAATTTACTTTCAATTTTTAGTAGCACATGGTGAGAGATAAACTCAAACATTTGATTCTTAAATCTAGTGATAAAGAAAAAGACATTTATTGAGCCTATAAAATTTTAAATCATACCAAATGCTACATTTTAGCCACTGTGGTATTAGGTTTTGGACACTTGGATGCAAAGGACAACTTTAGGAGAATGTGTAATTTTCATAAGTATGTTTTGATTTTTTTAATACTATCGTTTTTAATATGAGTTTAGAATCTAATTATTATTGTTCTACGGGAAATTATCTTATGAAAATATCAAGTATGTAAATATCAATTCCGTCGTGGTCTGTGGCCTGTCCAAAGTGCATCAATTGCTTGTTACAAATCAAAGATGAGATGATATGTATGGCCACAAATTACTAGACTACCAATTATGCAAATGGGCCTATAAAATGAGAAAGTTTGAAATAAAGATTCACACTTTACATATTTACAAACACAATTTTCTTATCCTCACATCTGCCACTGCATTGGCTTCCCAATCTCCTCCACCCAATCCATAATCCACTGATATTTTCCCTTAAACAAATAATCGAAAACAACTCTCTCCCCCCTCTATTCTTCATTCACTTGCACATTTCTACAGTCCCAAATATATCACCAATACAATTTTTCTCTATTTCTCCCTCCTTCACCCTCATTTACAACCATGGCTGCTGCTGTGAGTGCTGCAGTCTCCCTTCCATCCTCCAAATCCACTGCCCTTTCAACCAGAACATTTATCATCTCACCTGAAAGAGTAAACTTCACTAAGGTATTATCATATTAATTCTACATATATACATATATATATATATATATGTGTATATATTATTGTTTTTCTGATATGGGTTTTTGTTATTCAGGTTCCTTTGAGCTTCAGAAATGTATCTGGTGGTGGGAAAGTGGTATCAATCAGAGCCCAGGTCACAACAGAGGCTCCAGCCAAAGTTGAGAAGGTTTCCAAGAAAGTGGACGAAGGTGTGATTACTAACAAATTCAGGCCTAAGGATCCATATGTTGGTAAATGCCTTCTCAACACTAAGATCACTGGTGATGATGCTCCTGGTGAAACTTGGCACATGGTCTTCAGCACTGAAGGTACTATATATCAACCTTTAAATTCTTGATCATGGAGTATTTCTTTCTTATTCATATTAATTAGATTTGGGTAACTATTAATTGTATAGGTTTCTAGTATTTTTGGGTTGATTGAATTTGTTTCATTGCGATGATATTAACAGGAGAGGTACCCTACAAAGAAGGGCAATCTATTGGGATAATTGCCGACGGTGAGGACAAGAATGGGAAGCCTCACAAGCTTAGGTTGTACTCAATTGCTAGCAGTGCCCTTGGTGACTTTGGAGACTCCAAAACTGTAAGCTATTTTAAAGTCAAGATTCATGTTATTTGAGTTTTGCTATACAAACATATAATTGATGCATAATTCTAATACAGAACAATCATAACTATGCTTTAAATTTGAAAAATACTACCCCAATGCATTATGGATGACCATTATGTAAAAGAAATAAATAAATCAACATGAATAAATTTTTCATGTATGTGTATCAAGTTTCATGGGTTCTTTCCAAATATTAATTGCTTGTTTCTGAGGCATTGCCTTGCAATTTTAGCTAATGCTTAAGAATTAACACAACTCTGATTCCGGTATCACTTATTTATTTTTTTTATTTTTTTTTCTGAGGCATTAAGATGTTTGAACTTAATATTTTACAGGTTTCATTGTGTGTAAAGAGGCTTGTCTACACCAATGACCAAGGAGAAATAGTAAAAGGAGTATGCTCAAATTTCTTGTGTAAGAATGTAGAACTTGTTTTAATTTAATAAAACTCGGTCTTTATAAAATTTAAACTATTATACTGTTTCTGGATATAAAACTATAAATTGGCTCATCTTCCTACTATCTAATAGCTGTGTGATGAACTATAGTCTGATATATTGGTAGAAATGCTTCAAGTAGTGTGCTCATACAGCTTAGCATGTTCGAAATCATATCTCAGGTGACTTGAAGCCAGGGGCTGATGTGAAGATAACTGGACCTGTAGGAAAAGAAATGCTTATGCCAAAGGATCCTAGTGCAACTGTTGTTATGGTAATTACTGCCTAGAAGATCAAGCATTGCATATGATACTGCTATAACTTAATTTAGTATTGCTGTTTTTTTCAGTTTCATGAGTTCAAGACTTGTATTGATGAAGTTCTTTTTCACAGCTTGCAACCGGAACTGGAATTGCTCCTTTCCGCTCCTTCTTGTGGAAAATGTTCTTTGAGGAGCACAAAGACTACAAGGTAGATTAAGATTGTCTGATTATAAGAAACTGGTTGACATGAGAACTTAATTACCGCGTATAATTAGGTAAGAAGATAAAAGGCCTGCTCTTGTGAGTTGTGATCATGTATAACAATTTCAACAAGGAAATAATATAACTTTTCTACATCTAATTAAGGGTTGTAAAAGATGTTGAAACAAAGTCATACGCCATCCACAAACAACCATGTAGTAGTAAACCTCCTACGGAATAATTAATGTCAATTGGAATCTGATATACATCGATGTAGTAATCGGCAAAATTATCAAATAACGCATATAAGAAATGACTTGATTTTTTGATAAATGCAGTTCAATGGTTTGGCATGGCTCTTCTTGGGTGTGCCCACAAGTAGCTCGTTGCTCTACAAGGAGGTAAAAAAAATTGTTTGATCACAATCAAATTTTATCAGTGCCCTTGATTAAAAATGAGTTAAGATTACTCTTGTTGTTTGGGGGACAGGAATTTGAGAAAATGAAGGAGAAGAAACCAGATAACTTTAGACTTGACTTTGCAGTGAGCAGAGAGCAAACTAACGAGAACGGGGAAAAGATGTACATCCAAACTCGTATGGCCCAATATGCAGAAGAGCTCTGGGAATTACTCAAGAAAGACAACACCTTCGTTTATATGTGTGGGCTGAAAGGAATGGAGAAGGGAATTGATGACATTATGGTGTCATTGGCTGCTAAAGATGGTAAGAAATGTCGATATAGTGGCATCATTTTCTTCACTATTGGACACAACATACATATTTCTGTTTATACATAATCTTCCCTTTGTTTGATCTAATTGTGTGTGGTGTTGTTATTCATCATCAGGTATTGAATGGGTCGAGTACAAAAGGTCATTGAAGAGGGCAGGGCAATGGAATGTGGAAGTCTACTAATTTGGGTTTCTTGTACAAATATATGCCTTTAATTTCTTGAAGCTGCCATGCTCTCTCTCGCTCTCTCTCTCTCTGTAACTTTTCTCTGCATTGTGTAGATAGGTAACCAACCTTCTTTGTAATTCTTTTTTCCTTTTGTTCTTTTTTTCCTTTACTCATTTTCCTTATAGTACTGTTGTATTGTTATGTCCTTTTTCCCAAAAATTCATTTTTGAGGGCTTGGATCAAAAAATAACTTATTCCACCTCTCTCTTACATTAACATATATGAATTCTTATATACTTGGAATGGTAGGCATGTAGCATCTGTGACCATGTGAATGAACACAGGAAAATCCGGAATGCAGTTTACTGAGTACCAGCTTAATTTATGGTTTTCCTACAAAAAGAAAAGCTTAATTTAATTTGGGAAATGATATTTCCACACACTATTTTGATATTTCCACACGGTAGGACCCACTTTTAACCAAACCAAACATGTTAACTGGGATAGAAAATTTCAATTCCAAAATTACCCTTTTCTCTCCTGATCTACCGTCTCTCTCTCATTCCTTCACAAGAAATAAGGAATCAAATTATACATTAGTACAGTACTAGAAATCAAGTGTATATATCATCTAGTATGCGTTCCATTTCAGCACAAGGCCATATAATCCCCATGATGCAACTAGTCAATCTTCTTCACTCCAGAGGATATCACATCACCTTCGTCAATTCTGAACACAACCAGAGGCGGTTAATCTGGTCCAAAGGACCCGAATGGGTTGCGGGTTTTGCCGAATTAATTTTTTTTTGGGGTCAAATTCATCGAAGGTGAGGCCAATGTGGTTGAAAATCCCAACTGGGTCTCTCTTTTTTGGCTTGTTTTTTGTTTTATTTGTTGGGTTTTCTGCTCTTACCTTTTGATTGGCAAGGGTTACCTTTTTTTTTTTTTTTTGAAATCTGAAATTGGGGTTCGATCTCTATTCCTTTTTTTTTTTTTTTAATCCCTTAATTTGCTGTTTCTGATGGATGATATGGCTGGAGGATTGGAGATATGAAAGGGGATCTCTTTTTGTGATTTTTATTTGCTCAAAAACTCCGATTGTTAGCGTTGAATCATTTGATGGTCGATTTAATAGAGTAAGGTCGTGTTGGAAAAAACCTAGTAACTTAAAATTGGAGATGATTGATTTGTTTGGAAGTTTGGAAAGATAGGTCCTTTTTGCAGTTCTGATCTCTGGTTTTAAAATGGTTTCTTGTGGTTTAATTCAAATTAGACAGTTTAAGGTCAAGTTCAAGCATTTTTTTTTTCCTTTACTAGAATTGGTAGCTTGGTTGGCAAATTGAGACGAATTTGTTTTACTTTACTCTTTTTTTCTCATAAATTCTTTAGAACCTGTTTTACGAATTTGTTTTACAAATTGAGACGAATTTCTTATGTGATTTTAGATGAGACTTTTGGTTGGGTTTTTGTGGGCAGCTGTATCGGGGAGAGACACTGTGGCAGTGGTAGAGGTTCAACGGCCAGACGAAAATTATGATGACATCTCTCTATTAGGCTGTTTTTGATGGTCTATTAGAAGAAATTTTGAGATGCTTTAATAAATTTTCCTTATGTCTCTGTGTAAGCTTAATTCTCAGATCAATATATACACTTGATTTCTAGTATAGTATTGTATACTTTGATTCCTTATTTCTTGTGAAGGAATGAGAGAGAGACGGTAGATCAGGAGAGAAAAGGGTAATTTTGGAATTGAAATTCTCTATCCTAGTTAACATGTTTGGTTTGGTTAAAGGTGGGTCCTACCGTGTGGAAATATCAAAATAGTGTGTGGAAATATCAGTTTCCTTTAATTTATGTGTTTTATTCTGAAAGGAGAATGAAACAGAAAGAGTTTGGACAGGTATAAATAAATAAAACGGTAAAAGCCACTTGAACAATAGCTCAGTGGTGGTCTTGGCCAGCAAGAGGTCTAAGGTTCAACCCCATCCTCCAAAATTAGCAACAAAAAAAAAATATATTCCCTCCGTCCCAAATTAATTGTATTTCTAGGATTTTTTAAAGTAAAATTGACTATTTTTAAAATTAATTTTTTTACTATTTTTGCTAACATATAGGTAAAAATATTATAACCAAAAGAAAGTATATACAATTTATTACTAATTTCAATTTTTATAATTTTAGAAATATATTTATATATGTTTAATTATTAATTTTAAAAATAGTCAATTTGACTTTAAAAAGTTCTAGAAAAACAATTAATTTTGGACGGAGGGAGTAAAAAATAAAACGGTAAAAGGGTTGGTTTATATACACTGGCATAGAAATGGAAATGGTGGTTAATTTGGACCAAAATCCTTGAATGAAAATTAATACTCCAAAAAATTGAATTAAGTCCACATATATCAAAAGGCTGGAAGTAGGAAACTACATATTAAATCAATTCTAACTTAGACACATGTCTTCAATAATTTTGTTAATATTCGAATATTAAGGCTTTTTTTTTTTTTTTTACAACATGTGTTTTCACACAATTATTGACCACAAGACCTTAAAGCAGATTCTAAAAGGCAATCAAGATATAAAAGGGTAGTTTAACAACTAAATATTAGTAGTATTTAACTACAATTATTAGTTTCACATATTTAATCAAATAAATAATGCTCAGAATATTTTACAAAGTTAAAAATTAATTCTAAATTAAACATAAGTTTTCAATAATTTTTGTTAATAAGTACATTTTTATTTAATATTAAGATTTGTATAAGACAAAACTAGACATATTTTATTTGATAATTATATTTTTTTTCTCCATTACATATCCAAAAGACTTATATATTCATTATTGAAAAAAGTTATTCATTAAAATTTTAAGTGTTACTAATAAAAGTCTTAATTTTAAGTGATTTCGAAGGATAAGAAACTAATACTTCTTTCTAGATGGAAAGATTATAAACAGACTTTTATGAAATTTAATTTTCTTACACAGACAATATGATGTGATATATCAATCAATCTGGTTTTGTATTTACCCAATTCAAGGGGAAAATGAAAAAAAAAACAATAATAATAATAATAATAATAATAAATTTATTTATCCCAAACGAAAATATTTGGAACAAATATAGCTTAAATTTTTAGGGTCTAAAATAAATACCGTGGAGGCAAACCAAACAAAGCCTATTGCTCTATGAATTAGGGCTTCCTTCCTTTCTTTTCTTTCTTTCTTTCTATTTATTACTCTCTCTCGCGAGATCTATAGTTACAGATTGGTTCTATAAGAGGTTGGATTAGGGTCTGGATCATCAATGGCGGAGGAGAATATCAGATCTCGAGGTGTGGTGGTTCGGTTTAACGAGCAGAAGGGTTACGGATTCATAAAACCCGACGACGGTGGCGACGATCTCTTCGTTCATCATACGGAGATCAAATCTGACGGCTACCGTACTCTTTATGACGGCCAGGCCGTCGAGTTCTTGGTTGAGTTGGATAACAACAAAACCAAGGCTGTTGAAGTTACCTCCGTCGACAAGGTTCGCAACGGTGGTGGCCGCGGCGGCGCCCGTGGTGGGAGTGGTTATGGCTTTGGCCGTGGCGGAGGAGGGAGGTATGGTGGGTTCGGTGGATATCGCGGTGGGGGTGGAGGGGGAGGGGAGTGTTATAGCTGCGGGGGATATGGACATATGGCCAGGGATTGTGAACGGCAAGGAAGTGGTAGCCGCGGCGGCGGTGGTGGCGGCAGTTGCTATAATTGTGGTGGTTATGGGCACATTGCCAGAGACTGCACAAGTGGCCGTGCTAGAGGGGGTGGTGGAGGTTGTTATACGTGTGGGGAGCATGGGCACATCGAAAGAGATTGTCCAACAGGAGGTGCTGGTGGAGGCGGCGGCGGAAGCGGAAGGGGTGGTTTTGAGAGGTTTGGAGGAGGTGGTGGTGGTGGTGGCGGTAGCTGCTACAACTGTGGGGTGCAAGGGCATTTTGCTAGAGAATGCCCTGACAACCCATGAGAAATCAGAGTAATCAGTCCTATTATATGAATTGATTTCTTCCTTTTAGTTGTTACTTTTGAAGAATGCTACTCTATTCTGGTTTAGATTTTTGCCTTTTCTGGTGGGTATGGGTTATACATAGGATGGTTTTATGGGGATTTTGTGTGGCGATCCATTCTAGTTGGTATGCATATATTGATAATGATGTGGTTGGTTCGGTTACTGAATTAGGGATTAGCTCGTATTTCACTTGTTGATGAACTTGAGATAATTTGACTCGAGTGAATTTCAGTTCAAGTGTTCATTTATCTTTGCTTTTGTCTTTTAAAGGCTTGATGCTCTGCTTCAGCTTCTCATCTGACTCTGTTAAGGACTTTCTTCTCTTATTTTAGCTTTTATAGTTTGTTTGCAACAACAAATTTCCCATTACATTTCATCTAGGTAATAATTTACATGAACCCTTCTAAGTAGGTGAGTTTATGAAGAGAAATTATAACCTTGTATGTGACATTCAAGAATGCTTCTTGCTTCTTGAATGAAGAAACAAGTAGAATTCCCTCTTCCTCATTTTGTACCATTTAATGCATAGTTCTGCAGTTAATATCCTTAAAGAATAGTAGTGCAAAAGTATATTACAATATATGCAAGATCTTTTTGTGACATTGGTTCTAGTTAATAGTGTTTTAGGTTTTTTTTTTTTTTCTTGAGCCCAAAAAGTTTGAGGCAGATATTTGTCATCATCTTTTTATCTTGGTTTTCCAGCATTTGGGATTAAGTGGTGGAGAGATATTTGAGCAAAGATTAATTGAATGAAAGTAGAACTACTTATCTAAAGGGAGAAATAATTAAATATGAGTACTTCAGCAGGCCTTCCTATTTATTTTCTTTCATTGTGGATAAAAGCGGCAACGAGGAAGGGGAACACATATTTTTTGGTTAGATTGGGAAAAATGAAGTGGTTTGGTGGATATTCGGAAATTCAATAGATTGAATCAAGAACTTGATGGGAAATGACTTTGACACTTTGTAGTAGAGGGGAATGATAAGTTGTGGAAGTGGGTGGTGATGAACCGATTTGTGGAGCGGTTTGAGAGATGGATCACTCAAAATCGAGCCCTTTGGAGTGGGGTTGTGGATGGTATATGGGGCCTGGGGGTTGAGAGGAGTTTGGCGAGGCTGATCTTTGGGGATTAGGTTTGCAAACCTGTTTTATGGATAGAGAGCAGAGAGACGAGAGTTGTTAATTGTTATGGGTTTTCGTTTTTTGGCAACCAATTTTTTGTAGTCATTTTCAAGATTAGGAATTAGAGGAATTTGACGAGTTGATTTCTTTCTTAGCTGGAGTGAGCGAGGATGGATATAGTGAGAAGAAGGCCTCAGATATTAACATTTCCATGGTTCCGTCTTAAAATTGTTTGTTTCTTTTCAATCTAATTATTGAAATTGGAGGCGAAGTGGTAGGAGGGAGATTTTCTGTAGAGGAGAATGTGGGGGTTTCTGATAAAGGTGACTTCTTTATTTTCTTTCTTTCTTTGTTATTATTTATTATTATTATTATTATTTCTGGTGAATTAACTGTTTTTGTGTAAAAATATAAATTGGAATCGTCGCATCGCCTACTTTTACACCACTTACTTTTACACCAAGTATATAAGGATATTTCTGGAGATGGTCTTCTCATTATATGAGATTATGTGGGCGATGCTCAAGTTAGTTGTAGAGTTCCTTCATGGTTTCTTATTCTCTTCCCTAACTGAAACAGAAAAAGACATCTGCCGATCATTCCTCTCTTCACCGAACAAAAACAATTTCATGCTAGTGTTTGAAAAAAGAATATGCCTATTGCCATTTTGCCGCCGCCTTCTATATTCATCCTGTCAACATTCATTCCTCTGAAGTCTGATCCCAACAAAACAGCCTCTGCAGAGTATGAACAAGAGAAGTTATGCATCGATGACATGTTAAACAGTTATAAATATTGTGCGAGTTTGTGTTCCGGCAATTGAGAAAACACTTTTTGGTCACCAGCTGGCATGGGCTTTGAGGCCTTTTAACACCATGGTCATTATCTTTGCTATCTTTGCGGGCAGTGAACCAGGCTGGCGGTGCGTGGATAACTTCTGCTGCAGCCGCCAGACAAGCTTTAGATTTGGGGTGCTGCTGCATGAATGGCTTGTGCTGCGGCTGGATCAATTGCAGGCAGGGTTCATAAGTCATTAGCAAAGTTTGATTTTACCGCCCTCTCTGTCCTCAGTTATGCGTCTTCTGATTATGAAATATCCTATTGTGCGGGTTTAGATTTTCTGTGGGATTTATTCGAAATAGTTGGATAGATGAATGAGAGAGGCGTTTTTTAAATTTATTAATTAATTTGTTTTATAGACAAATTTCGCTCAATTTTAATATGAGTGGAGTGCAATTATCAATTGTTCAATAATAGTAATAATAATAATAATTTATTCTAGCGTATCTAATTTAATACACAATACAGTAAAAGGGTGGAGTAGTGGTGGTACCCATTCATCATGATTCATGCGGGAAAGGGAAAGGGCACCCCCGACCCTCATAGCAACTCAAAAGAGGAGGAATCGAGATTTGACCCATTCATCACGATCTCATGATCCCTTCCTCCCTCCAAAAGCCCCATTTTAACAGCCGTAAGTACTACTCCCTCCATTTTCATTCAAACTATATATATTTTAAAGAAAGATTATTATATGTAAATAAATATGTGGATAATATTGGTTAGAATTGTAATATTGATGGGCATGGTAACAATTTTATGTCATTTTAAGTCTATAAAAATACATATTTAATTTTGAAACGTATTTAAATAATGTCTAATTTTAAAAGGGAAAGAGTAGTACGTTGTAATTAACGGATTTGACTTCTCTCTATTAAACATTTCCACCAATACACTAATTATTTGATCTTAATAATTTTGTTAGTAATGATTAAAATATGTTAATAAATACTTGATGTTATTAATAAGATCAATCCTATAAAAAACTAGAATCATAAAAAATATTTTCGCCGTTAAAAGCCTAAAAGAATTTTCTTGATGCAAATAGTGAAAAAATATCGGATTACTTTTATTTTTAAAACAATTATATTATTTAATATAATAAATAAATTGATCGGTATCGATTTCAATTATACTATTTATAACTATAAAAATCATCCGTAAATATAGTTAATTAGCCGCCTTACATATATAGCGCCTAGCTGACAGTTATCAATATTTTTGGCTAATGTAAATCCAATAAATCCAATTCGATGATCAGATCTATATATGACTCCGCCATTCTTCCTCGAGTTGCCCTCTCTAGATCTCCCTCAGGTTTGTTTTGTTTTGTTTTGTTTTGTCTTGTCTTGTTTTGTAGAACAGATGGTATCTTACAAGAAGGAAGCACAGTCACGGCCACAACCTAAACTATGCTTATATCTCTCTCATTGATCTATTAGCTAAAATTTTGAATCTCAAACTTTGATGATAATTTTATAATTTATTAGTATGATCTAGCTATGCGTAAACTTGAAAAGATTTAACACAATTAATTTATAAACAAAAATTTAAAAATAATCAGGAAGTGAGAGTTGCCGACCTAATTAACTAACTTTGGCGGTCTACCCATATATGATCCCAAACGTCGGTTCAAATATACTACTACTGCTACTATATTACTAGATATTAGGCCCCTTGTCTCTCAACTGATCCCCACTTGCTTTCTAAATAAAGTACATACGTCATGCTTATTAATTTGCAAATACATGAGAGATGCTGCTATATATATATATATATATATATATATATATATAGCGCCAGTAATAGTAGTACGTATTCCCCAATATTCTTCTTCTCATTTGCTCCTCCCATTTGGCCATTCCCATGCCTAGCTATATCTATCAATCAATCAAAGAATCAATCACAACTATATAATTAACACACGTACGGTTGGTTAATTTCTACAACAAGTATTTTTATTAATGGCTGCTGCTACAATACTTGATATCTTTCTTACCCTTCTCTCAATCTATCTCATTCTCTCCTCCTCAGCCTCAGGTACGTACGTAGATCATATATATGTATAACTTTAGTTTGCATACATATTACTCCCTCTTAATTTTTATTATATAGATATACACACACTCATTAATTAGTAGTATGGTACATAAATTAATATTCGCTATATATGAATATACATGCATGCAGGTGTACAATCTGCAACATTCACACTAATGAACCAGTGCAGTTATCCGGTGTGGCCGGGTTTACTCTCCGGTGCCGGAACTCCTCAACTTTCCACCACCGGTTTTTCCCTCCAACCCGGCCAGTCCAATTCCCTTTTTGTCCCTCCCTCTTGGTCCGGCCGCCTTTGGGGACGCACACTTTGTACCCTCGACTCCACCGGCAAATTCGCTTGCGCCACAGCCGATTGCGGCTCCGGAACGCTTGAATGCGCCGGCGAAGGAGCCTTGCCGCCAGCCTCCCTAGCCGAGTTCACACTCAACGGCGCAGGTGGGATGGACTTTTACGACGTCAGCCTGGTCGACGGATACAACCTCCCGATGATGGTGGTGCCTCGCGGCGGAACCGCCGGGAACTGTACGGCCACAGGCTGCGCCGCTGACTTGAACGGGGCGTGTCCTTTGGAGCTGAAGGTGAGCGGAGGAGGTGACAACGAGACCGTGGCTTGCAAGAGCGCGTGTGAGGCGTTTGGGGATCCCAAGTACTGCTGTACTGGAGAGTACGGGACGCCTGATACGTGCAGGCCGAGTTCTTACACGGAGTATTTTAAGAGCGCATGTCCCCAAGCATATAGTTACGCTTACGACGACGGTACCAGTACTTTTACCTGTGCCTCCGCGGACTACGTCATCACCTTCTGTCCTTCTCCAGCTGCCGGGTATATATGTATTTTTACTACTTAGTTCACCCTTCTTTTAATTTCATTCCCTCTCCCTCTCAATCTCAATTTGTATGCTTAATTGTTTGGCCAGGCCATTTTTGGCATTTCACTAGTTCCTCAATGCCATGCTATATTGCTATGGTCGGTTAATTCGAACATGATGGTAGTCACGTTATGTAGCATTATTTCTCTATATATTTAGTATCAACAAAATATTTTTGGTTTTATATATATAAACTAGGCACCGTCCACGTCTAATATTAAAATAAAAATTGTACTTCTTTATCATTTTATTATTATATCGATGATTTTTGGTTGCCAATTTTACTTACATTGGTAGGTATATTATATATTGATTGTTAAACAAATTTAATAATAATAATAGTATTTGGTGTGAATGCATATGCAGTCGAAAATCATCTGGAGTTCCAGTAGTTCCTCCTGACGGTTCATTGGCGTCGACCGCTACTAAACTGGGCTTCAGTTCAGGAATAATAATAATTGTTTTGGTGTGGCTTGTCGTATTGACCATACATCATCCTCGCCAGGACTGAGAAGGTTGGTGAAAGGGCCATATATGAGCTCCCCAATTTCAGCCTCTGTGCGAGTGCGCGCGCTCTTTTGGTTACAAGTCCTGCCCATCCATGCTGCATGTTCGGACTTGAATTCATATTGATTGTTCAATATATGAATTGACGAGATTGACGATAAAAGGAAAAAACTAGACGGGCACCCCATTTCATTGTCATGGGAATTCTTTTATTTCTATTACAGCTAGCTGGTTTTGTTAGTGTCAGAAGTCTCTTGTGTGAATTTTATTATGTATGTTACCTACCTACTTCCTATTATTTTATATTATATTATATACAATCCCAAAGTTTTTATTTCGTTTTCATCTGTGTATTCTTTTAAGACGTGTAGCTATACATTCAAATCCATCCCTCTATTATAGTTAGCACGTACGTTATACATTGAATGTAAATTTTTTTTATCTAATTCCGCTCTTGATCCTTACTCCTAAGTTTTCACCAAGACGCTAAAATTAAAATGTATTTTTAAATTAAAATGTTAGAAGTCTTAAATTTTTAGTTTCAAATGACATGTCATTAAATATTCTAATAATAATGTATGAGATAGTTAATCACATGAAATTACCTAACCAATATTTTGATAACACATTATTTAAAACACTTTTTAAAATCAAAAATTTGATATTCCTAACCTCACCCAATGTAACCGTCTTTTATTTATCATTTGGTTGATGCCTTTGATATTATTGCTTAATTATTTGTTATTATTAACTTCTTTTTTTATTTCTTTTTTAATGTCCAGTTGGGGAGCATGCCGTCACACGTTACTTATTATCTTAATCATCGAATATATATAAAAACTCTATAATACTAGCGCATCTATCTATATAAATATGATTATAAGCCCAAGTAGGGCCTCTCACATGGAGCATTGCTTGCACACCTATTTTACTTTTCAAACTAAACGAGTCTTACTTTGTTTATATGAACATATCATTTATATTAAAAATAGTACCCACCTGACCTCTACAAAAAGAATCCTATTTTAATCTTTCGAATTATTGTAGTAAAATATTCTCTCCGGACTTTTTAAAGTCAAATTAATTATTTTTAAAATTAATTTTTTTACTATTTTTGCTAACATATAGGTAAAGATATTATAACCAAAAGAAAATATATACAATTTATTACTAATTTTAATTTTTATAATTTTAGAAATATATTTATATATGTTTAATTATTAATTTTAAAAATAGTCAATTTGACTTTAAAAAGTCCTAGAAAAGCAATTAATTTGGGACGGAGAGAGTAGCTCATTACCATCTCGCTACATGAGGTATGGTATGGATATCAAGACAAGACAATGCGGAATGGACTTGGGAAATAAGTCAAATAACACATGACTCTAGCATGGTTCAATTGGTGACATGGTGATGCCCAATCACTCTGTACATTGTCAATTTGACTGCTGGGATACTGAATTGTTCCAAGCAGGCTGCCTTCTACCTTATCAAATTTAAATTCAGCTTCTCTCTTAAAAGAAAAGGAAAGAACTTATCAAATTTAAATTCAACTTTTCTAAAAGAAAAGAGAAGGAAAAAAATGAAGACGAGCAAGCAATAGTAAAGGTTTTTAGAGACTGGTTTTTTAGTATAATTTATTTATTTTTTCTGAAACTTCGTAGTATAATTCGGGGTAAGGTTTTTTAGCTTTTAATTGTGAATATTATCTTCATATTATGTGTTACCTGTTTTATATTTAAAAAAAAAAAAAGAAATCAAAAACTATGGGTGACAATTTTTTGATACCGTCAGATAGGGAAAGAGAAAACGTCTTATTTGGAATGAAGGGATTGGTGAGTATCAAGGGCGGATCTATTCACGGGCCAAAGGGGGCCATGGCCCTATCTTCCTTGAAAGATGGCTTCATTGGTCTGCCCATCTCTTCCTTGTCATCGTTGTTCAATATACAGATTTATGTGTTTTTGTATGTATATGTTTACAATACATACGTACATACATATATGCTCCCTCTATTCTATATTATTTTTATCATTATTAACTTTTTAAAGTCAAAAAAGATTTTTAAAATCTAAATTGACATAAATTCTTTTAATTTTATTTTAAACGAGTTCTATTGACTATGGTATAAGGACTGACTTAAATAAAATAATAATAATAATATAAAAAAAAAAGGCTGGCTGCCATGATAAAATTTGACTGTTTATCCAGGCTTGAGGGATCCCGTTCTTTGTTACAACGTAAAGCTGGAAGGCAGACAGAAAAATGTTCCGATACCATGCTGCTTTGCCTGATCCAGAAAGCATGAAATTTCTTCTTTAAAACAAAGTTTTCTGGATATTTTTATAAGTTTCCCTAGATTAGCTTGCCAGAACAGAATCAGTGCTTATGGGACCCACCAACTCATCAAAAAAAAATGATGCATTATAAGCTAGCATGCTAGTGTAAATGGCAATAGATGTGTCCTAGGAAGACTAGGCTACAGACAGATGCGTGTCACTTGGGGGGCAACCAATGATTGAAGGCAAGAAACAGTTGACAGTAGAAGTGAATCCGAACTACCTGAAGTATGTACATATATTTGGACTCTGAAAATTCACCACGCAACTCTGACTAATAAAGGGTAGCAGTGACCCTCATCATAGTTGGGCCAGGAGTCATCACCGTTAATAAAGCCCTGATGCCGCCTCCAAACTTCTGTGTCGTAAATCTCATCAACACTGAAATGCAGACCACTCTCTTTAACTTCCATTAAAAATTCATCCAATGAGTCACCTCTTTTAGGGCTAAAAAACAGGGCTGTAGAGGGACCCTCCTTTTTCAACAAGCACTTTAGAGTTTGAACAAGGCCTTTGTGGAATTCCTTAAAGAAAGTGCTGCAAAATGATGAATCAAATTTAAGAACTTGTAAAATAAACTAAGGTTGAATGAAGATAAGAGAAGTGTGATAGTGCTTGCTTACATGTCTGTCCAAAAAGGGATTAAAAAAGAAAAGAAAATATATTAAAAAATAAAAAACACGAGAAAAAATACAAGTGGCTACATGAGCATATTTTTTTATGCATTGCATATCATGTACAAGTTGTTAGCTAGCAAGGAACTTGAACCATGTAGAAATCTACAGTTAATCATCTACTGTGACTAACAAAGAAATTTATTAATGTATTCTCCGAATAAATCAATAACAAATGCACTTAAATAAAGATGTAGAATTTCAACTATAAAGCACAAGGAAAAGTTAGACTCATCATGACTGGAACCCAGAGCAGATATACACTATACCCTTCTCGGCCAAATACTCGGATGAGATAAAAACATCTGTCTTTGAAAAGCAAAGCTGTTAATGAGATAAGTTCATCGATTTATTCACATTTGATATATATATTTCACTGAAAATGGAGTTCATGATTCATACTCAGTTGTAACAGAAACTTCAAAGAGAATGACATCTGAAGAGTCAATTACCAGTCACTTGCCACAATGACATCAAACGTATTGGAAATGTCTGAGATTCCCTGCTGTTTCCAGTGAAGCATTAAAGACTTCACTTTTTTAGCGCCAAATGCACCATAGTTGGCATTTATGTTACGCTGAATATCTGTATGTTAAGAACCTCCATTCTAAATCCAGATGAAGAAACTATTGAAAGACATCTGAGCCAGAACGGGAAGTGTGAGATCAATAATAACTGTTACAAAGAACAAGATAGAGTTCACTCACAAGTTTTAAAACGGCTGACATGTAGATATAGTTTCACCTTACACAAATCTCCTACCATGACCAAATTAAAAGGATACAATCAACTACTTGAGGATTTCCATCCGATATTACAACTTCCAATGCTTCAGTGGCCATTGCAATAACTAAGCCAGCTAACCCATATCCTGATCCTAGTTCGATGACCTTTTTAGATCTGCAGAGTAGAAGAAAGGTGCAACTACATCATATAAAAGGAAAGCATATACACAATATTCTTCGGGATCAAATTGCCAATATACAAGATGGGAACAAGTGGAGCCATCAGGAACTACAACAAAGTCCAAGAGGGACACGATGTTTAATTGTTTATAAACCTGAACAGGTCTGCATGTGACAAGCAATAATAAGCAAGGACTTCCTCTGAAGGCCAAGGACCTGTCAAAAAGTATATGAAAAACAAGTTAAATACACACAAATGAAGCAGTATAACTTTTACAAATGCAAAAAAGTGAAAAAACCTTACATGAATGTATGTGTATATATGTGTGTGTGTGTGTACATGCATGTGTAATATACATATGTATGTGTGTATTTCTAAAAGCTTTGGACTTGTTCGAGGTAAAAATAAAATGACACTAACGACTTTGTTTTCATGAAATATAACTACTATAGTCACTATAGAAAATGGAGCTAAAACAGCACTTCTGCACTCAAAGTATTGTTTTGTGGACAAATCCATTTATTGCTTGAGCAGAAAACTGAAAGTTGTTCATTCATCTTCGTCTCCTGCTTTTTCCCCCTTTTCTTTCTTTCTTTTCTTTTCTTTTTTTTTTTCAGAGAAGAATATTCTTAATTTGCATTCTTGAAGTTATTACAAGCATACATGCGAAGAATCCTCCTTTCAACTCCAGAAAACATTAACTGTAACCACTTATCCTGCGATTGGATTGATTGGACTGCAAGAATTAGAAGGGGAATGGAATGGCTCATTCCCATGGAAGGAAAAAAACTGTTTGGTTGTTCCACTAGAATGGAATGAATCATTCTCAATCCTCCTAAATTGATGATTTTCATTCCTTAGGGAGGTTGTGGAATGACTCATTCCATTCCACTCCCTTCTCAATTCCATTCCTTCAATCCAAACATAGCATAGGTCTACCAAATAAATATGTATTTCTGTCTTTCAGCCCAGAGTGACATAGGTTGCACCTATATTCATACTTCAATTAAAGAGTAAAGACTATCACATCTTTCTTTAGCAACTCAATCAGTTAGCCTTCATCACGTGCTAGCACCTCCCCTTAAATTTAATCACTTTTAGACTGGTGCATGGTCTTAATTGTACATGATCAACCATGTTCCAAAACTTTTACTTATCTAATCCACATTAAAGGAGGGTATGGAATATTGTAGGAAATGATTAAAAGAGAAAACTGGGAAACGCAAACAGAGGGAATGGGGAAAAAAAAGAGAAGTCAATGTTAGTGCCCTCCAATCCAAATTTGTGGTGGTTATTCTCAAAACATACATCACTAAACTTTGTCATATTTGCTTTCTCAAAGAATAAACCTGCGGGAATAAGTAATTATTCTTCTGGTGGCTTCCAGCTCATATGGTGGATGGGATGATGATTGATTGAACCTTTTCTAAATCTGTGATGATAACACCAAAATCTTATTTGCCACCAGAGCTTCAACTCTTCTGTTAATTAGTTAATCGCAGTTGGTCTAGAAAGGAAGAAAGAAAAAAAAGGGAAATCGAAAGAAAAACTTTAATAAAACTCGGTATTCATTACAGAGTTTCTAGATCTTGACCTAAATTTACAATTTTACTTGTTTACGCATATATCATGTGCAACTTTATTTTTAAAATCATGACAATCTACAATGTGGATCTTTTTACAAATTCTATCAACATAGCCTTGCAAACATCTTCTCCTTCAACAACCCTATGCTAAATTCAAGGCTTTAAGATAGTATTCAGTACCTCTCTTCATACTCAAATGATCTCAAGCGAATGGGTTTTGCAACTCTCTGATAGTTCACCCTGACATCCATATGCCTATGGAAACAACACCTCATGGTCATAGGAATTCCTAAGATTAAAAAGCTACAGCGAACAATATAGGAGGAGAAACTGAACAAATCCACTAACTGTCAGTTGCTTCTCCATGTTTTACTATTTTGATATAATAGGAATTTGAAACCTAGTCACTTACCCACACAGTGTGGGTACTTGAATTCTAAGCCTGGCTTCTTACTAGGGATCATGTTATTCAGACCAATCAAATAGAAAGTGAGAGCACCAACTGTACCAGCAAAGTAGTAAGTACACAATATTCACTGAACTTAAACTAACAAACATATTTATGACAAGAAACTCAGTTTTTCTTTGTGCTTCCAGATATACATCTCTTTCCTTTTGATTCTTAAAGTTCAATCGGAAGAATCTCAAACTATGGCATCATATTTCCATTTCACCAACAAAACTAGAGATATGAAGAGGCACACCAAGAATATAGCTACCAAATGAGATGACAAGCTTCTTGAATGCAAAGAGACTTACAAACAATCCCCGTATTGTCAATATCATATCTGTTGCAGATCTCAAAATCATTTAGGACAGCACTATTGCC
Organism: Aralia elata; assembly: GCA_034770075.1. Taxonomy (NCBI): domain Eukaryota; kingdom Viridiplantae; phylum Streptophyta; class Magnoliopsida; order Apiales; family Araliaceae; genus Aralia; species Aralia elata. Next base: position 87,005,973 of record CM068380.1, read on the forward strand.
CACTCTCTGACTAAATCAAAAGTCCACAAGTTAGGAACAATGAATCACAACCAAACAAAACTATTGTCTTTTTGTCAATATTACCAAAATTATACTCCCTCGGCTCCAAAATATAGGATCAACATTGAGTTTTTGAATTCAATTTGAGATATTTTAAAATTCAAATTCGATGTGAATTAATTTAGTTTTTAGACAATCCAATTATGAATATTGTAAACTACCTAAATCGAGTTAAATGAATCACATCAGTTTTGAATTTAAAATTATCTCAAATTGGCTTTGAAAAGTGAAACTTGAGAGTACATCTTTAAGGACAACAAGAAATTACTCCAAAAAATAAAAATAAAAACTAGTTTCAAGTAAAGATTATGAGATTCTTACAATAGAAAGAGTTTAGGAAAATTGGGAATGGGCAATGTATAGCAGAAACAAGCTTCTCTGGAGCTGACGAGTGATGAGCGATTTGGTGTATTGCCTTCAAGCTGATGATCATCCATTAAATTGCATGGTATTAAATTGAACCCTCGATTGGTCTTCCTAGAAACATGTTTAATCCCAATTTCAGATTTTCCCTCCTCTGTCAATAAGTTAATTCCACGCCAATAGCTCAGTATTTACTATTTACAGTCACAATTCACAATTCACAATCAACTATATATCTAACTCATTTACAACTACAACAATTATGTACATAGAGATAGGAGAGAGAAGAGAAAGAGAGAGAGAGAGAGAACCGGTATCTGGAGAAGAACGGCGAAGAAGTGCTTGCCGAAGGATTCCCCATCGAAGAGACGAAGCCTTTGTGGCTGAAGTAGCCTTCCCCTCCTCTTCCATCCTTTCCTACTCCCTAATGATGTCCAGATTGCTCACGATTTGATACTTCATCTGTTCCGCGACTTTGCTAAAATTTACACTCCCTAGTCCCTCCAAAACATAGGAGAATATTTTTTGAGCTTATTTTCATATACTAATATATTTAATTTTAAATATAACAAAACTATAAATTACATAAAAGTATTGCTAGGCATAAGTTTTCCTATTTTTAAAAAATTAAATAATTTTAAATTTAAAAATACTTTGCATTAATCGTGAAAAATTAAGGGTAATTGTGTAATTCGTAACCGAGAGTATTTTTTATATCCAAGGCCAAGGGGAAGGAATTTATTGTTGAATCTTTAAAGATTGTATTATTTATATCCATCATGAGAACATTTCTTGGTGTGCAATTATTAAATCTTTTTGCAGGAAAGATACTCCTTCACAAAAATAGTCTCGTATTAGTAAAAATTATAATCTCAATGATGGGTTTCTGTTTTATATTTATCTTTGAAAATAATAAATTATTAGTAAATTAGTAATAATTATATGATTAAAAAAATATGATGACAATTTTTTATTATAGTATTAATAACACAAATAAAACTCTTTTTTGTTAAACCAAAAAAAAAAACTGACTAATGAAACTTTGTTCTGAAACAAAAGCAAACTTATTCGGCAGAGAGGTAGTCCAGAGTTGATGAATTAGAGCCCAAACTATAAAAAAAATATAAAAAAAAATTAGAAGCCCGAACTGTAAAAAAAAAAAAATTCAAAAAAAAATTCAAAAAGTGGCACTATCATTCAAAAAGTAATTTAATCGGCCAGTAGCTATTTATGAATACAAAAAGCTGCCGCTGCTTATGAAAAGAATACAATAAAATACTAGTTGGTAATAAACCGTATAATTAATTACAAAATGAATACAGCAACTTAGCTAGATTCTAAAGACGAGACATAGAGGCTTCATCAGAAAACTGGGCACCCTTTAACCACAATCCCTTCAGCAGTTGGGCAAGAAGCCAAGGGGCATCCATCGGGTTTATTCCCCCACCAATTCAGGCTAACATGCTCCATATCCATACATAAATACAATAACACCCCCATGAAGGCTAATCCAGCATCCAGTGCACCAGATAGTACATAGTTGTGGCGGCTCCACCAGTTCCGGTAGTATCTGTACGCAACAAAACCGGAGAGGAAACCAATAATAATCCAGCTAGTGTAGTTGACAGCAGTAGCCGGAGGCATATTAATGACGCCTCCTAATATCACTGGTGCTGAAATAAGTTTTATCCAATGCTGACTTGGAAAGGCCTTGTGTGCGAGCCAAACTAGGAGAGGAAGTATGGCCCCCGCTAAAAAGAACCAGTTGATAGCGGCGTAATAGCCAAGATTTCCAAAAATTCTTCGAGGACCAATTAGTCCCCAAATGACTGAGGCATCATAGAACACATGGTCGCCTGGGCAGGTCCATGGGCTGCCCGCCGGAAGCATGGCTCTATCACATATATCAGGGACGGTGCTCATGAGCCACCATGCAGTTCCTATATGCACCAACGCTGATATTAGAGAACCAACTACCTGAGACATAAGTATGAAAGGATCAATGCATTGAAGATATAATCAAATTTTACCATTGTTAACATTTTCAAGTCGACAAACCCGAAAGGAATATGAAGGAAACTAACCTGTGCCATGAACATTGATCTAGGTGGTATCTTCATATAATGTCCAAGTTTGAAGTCTTGCAAAAAGAGAATCGCTTGTTTCATACTGATATATCCATACACTTTAAAGCACATGTTAGCCACTGGATAACCTGGATACAAGTACCCGATGATATACTCTGTGATCACATTTAAGCCTGGAGTCTATTGACCAAGAAGAGATTCGATCGTTAGAACAGAAACAACTTATTTTACTGTTTAGAGAATATAGCATATATGGAAAATTGATTATCAAATACCTTTACATAATTACGTTAAGAGCATACACACTAGTCTACGTCATAAGCAGTTATGCTCAATGCTGATAAATTCATGAGTGCACACCACAACAAATATTTAGCTCGTCTAGATAACTAGATTCTAGAATACAGAAATTTTTAGATATGCATAAAAGCGTACCTGGTTAGTTGTGGCAGTGATGATCCCAATGGGAAGGGTGAAGAAGAATGCAATGCCACATGCTAGTAAGACACCCCACCATGGTAGCTGGAGCTGATCTATGAAGTATTCACATATAAATACAGTTGCTGCAATGTTTATCAGGAGAATGCATATGAACCACCATTCAGGGACTTGCTTGTACTTTCTCATAAGCTTTGTGTGCACATCCATTTTTTTCTCTTGAAACGCAGACTTGCTTTGCTGCCATAATTCTCTAAATCCTCATAAAAGTGAGTTAAACAATACATGCTACAGGACACATGTCATTAGAGTTTTCTGATAGCCAGGTGTCAATAAATGTCCATAGTAAATACGTAAGTGACATAATTGTACATGCAAACTAGGTACAGAAAAGGGAGATTTAGAGTGCAAGAGAAAGGAACAAAGTAAAAGAACACTAACAAGATTGATTAGAAATATTAATCTCTTGACAGAAGCAATGATTTTTGGATCACAATCAGTAGCTTGTAGTCCATAGTTCCACAAATTTAAGAAGGTCCATTACTAAGGGTGAGAAGAATTTACTAAAAATGCCAAAACCCCCAAATTCTTTATTTCAAATTCACTTTTACCCTTTTTCAGTCTAATAAGATCTAGAGGCACATCGACAATAAAACATTGACATTGCTTTACCTTCGATCCTGTTTTGCAACACTTTGTATTGCAAAATCATCAAAGGATTGGAGCTATATGAAAAAACGGACAAATAGATAACAGTCATAACCTAATCCAAAAAAGCGATAAGATAATATTGGGGTGAAAGTGCAATTTACCTTCCATGGAAGAGGAAAACATGGACGACAGTCGCAGTGAGGCAGGCAAAACTGACAGCATAGGTCATAACAAAGAAGGAACTAAGATAGAGATTGCCCTCATTCTCATACGCCTCAAAGTCAATATGAAAGTTCGAGTCAATAATGCCCGAAATATTGTACTCTTGGCCACTGTAAGTGAAGAGGCCATCTGAGAATATGGGGAAGTTCTTTGCTTTGTAGATATTGAACCAGTATGTGAAGGGGGTAAGGACATATGTGATCACAACAAATCCTATAGCAATATTGACAGTAGCAAACCATGGGCTGGCAAGAGGACTCCCAATGTAAGAGGATATGCTGGACCAATCAAGTCCAATGGCACCAATTCCAAGACCATGGAGTCCTGAACCTAGCTGTTGGGCTATCACTGAAGTGGGGAAAACCCAACAGAACCAGGAAAGGGAGGTTAGCATTGAGAAAAGATATCCTGGAAAGACATAGTAAGCAAAGCTGCATATGAAGGCGATGAGGAAAAACTGGTTCCTTGTTACTCCCCCTCTGGGCCTCTCCTCTGTATCATGTAGAGCCCTGCCATTTTAGTGATATTGAATGCATATATGAATAACTAAATAACTAAAAACAATACCGTATTAAGTAATGGTTTGTCAAAATTAACATTCACTAGCCTGACCGCCTTCAGAGAAATTTAGGATGCAGGACATAAATATTGTATAAGTTGGGTGCTTGAAGTCCCACAAGTATTCAATTAAGAAATAGAATTTTTCCCCCTTTTATACAAGTTCCAACGGGTTTTACATAAAGCAAACATACCTTACTAGCACGCATAAAATAAAAACAAAAAAAATACCTCACTCCTCACTCACCCACTTACATACATTCACCATTCTAAAAAATTCTGTAAACTAGTCGAATCGTGCAAGGTTGTGTCCAGCCAACCTCAACTTGCCTAATATATAATTGAGTTCAAGTAGAGTTTTAAATGAGCTTTGATTTGGTGGGACGAACTCAACTTCAAGTAATAAATGAGTACCTCGCGAGTTGATTGCTAGGTATAACCAAACCGAGTTGAGCTTTGGTATTTAATACTTTTTAAAATTCTAAATAGAATAACTACATAACTATTATAAAACATAAATATACATATAAATTATATTTTATCATGTAACTGGGGTTCAAGTCCGTCCCTAATTGGATATTAAACTAGTAAAGCCCAGTCGAACAAGGCAGAACTTGAGCTTGACTATGTATAGAGAAAAAGGCTTGATCAAACTCTGGCTTGCTAAACAGATTCGAGTATAATCAAGTCAGGCTTTGAGGAGTCGAGCTAACTAGCAACCCAGTTCATTTACATTCCTAATTCTAAAGCATCTAAAGTAAGTTGTGATATTAATGCACTGACAATTTACAGTAACTATTACCGGACAGTAGGGTTTTTTTTGTTTTTTTTTTATTTCGGTACATTGATTCCCCCCTCCAACCCCAATCCCATAGGCTAAAGCCACCCACCCCAACATGTTTCTATGCATAATAGCTCTCAAATGAGGCTACACGTTGAAAACTCAACCTCTTTAAGCAAGAGTGGGTGATAATCGAAGGACCAAGTCCTTTGCTTCAGACACCAGTTGGTAATGTACAAACCACAAGTTTGAGTCAATTTTCCAACAAGGTTTCTCCTCATAAACTCTGTTACCCCAGCAGTGGGTGCAGCACTTTTTAGGTGAGTTGGAGTTATTTGAGTTCAAGCAAGTCGAGACTAGTCAAGCAGTTAGCAGGCTTTTGGGATTATTTATCAAATATATATATGAGCCAAAATCGAGTTGAACAATAATTTGTCTCACAAGTACAAATAAAGTTAGCTTACAAGACCTGTCGGATCTACTTCCACGGAAAAATGAATGTGGACAAGATAGGACGTACTTACCTAAAAAGAGAGACTTGAACTAGATTTTGGGGCCACCACATAGCAGCAGGCTCCACCAAGTAGCGACGGAACATCCCAGCCCAACCGAAGCCCAGCACTTGGGTCGTTATGACGACAATTAATGATACCCAAAAAGTCAACTTCTCCTTGTAAAATATCTTCACGGCGCTTACCACGTGAATCGCGTAAGGATTTCCCGCACCGGAGCTAGCGAAGATGGTGATCAGCACGTGCTCCTTCACATTGAAAGGGCCCGGGTTCAAAGTGAATTCGCACTTTCGCCCCTTGAAGAACACTCGATCGGTGATCGTCGCCGCCATGAAGTGGCCAAGCGGCACCACGGCGATCTGAGCTGAGATGGAGGATATGGTAAGCGGTTCTCTCCGGTACCAGAAGAACTGGTTAAGGAAAGAGAGGAGAACGCATGCTAGAGTTCCTAGAATCCACGTGCGGAAGGTAACCGCCGGTAGTGTAGTGTCGTCGACGACCGGAACCGTGAGCGCCACTTGCTCGATCGGAGAATTCTCTCCGGCGTACGGTGCTGATTGAGAACTGGAAGAGGAGTCATCAAGTTGGGAGGGTTTGTTCTTCTGATGATCAACTGCATAGAAATTTACAGGGATGGTTTAATTGATACAAATTGATAAGGAATTGAAATAGTGATTAATTAAAAAAAAATGTAGAGTAGATATATGATTTGCTTACTAAGCGGAGCTGTGATTATTTCCTCAGAATCTTCCATCCCTTTTTCTCTCTCCTCTCCTCCAGCTTCAATTCAGACACTCCTTTTTCGATTCAAACTTCTTCTTTTCTTTTTTTTTTTGGTAAAAAAGCGTGCTGGAATAATTTTTCCTTAAGTGGGTCCGAGACCCGTTTATTTTTCCTCATTTGTATAGTGTTTTTTATTTTTCAATGTATATGGACGTATTACAGCCCTACATACATCCCAACACTCCACGCATATATCAATATATATGTTATTTCCAATGAAATATTTTACTTGGAAAGATTCAATGAATAAAGTCTTTGTGACTGCTTCGAATAATAAATATTCTCTTTCTCCTTCTAAAATAAATTAATTATACTCCCTCCGTCCCAAATTAATTGCCTTTTTAGGACTTTTTTAAGTCAAATTGACTATTTTTAAAATTAATAATTAAGCATATATAAATATATTTCTAAAATTATAAAAATTGAAATTAGTAATAAATTGTATATACTTTCTTTTGGTTATAATATCTTCACCTATATGTTAGCAAAAATAGTAAAAAGATTAGTTTTAAAAATAGTCGATTTGACTTTAAAAAGTCCTAGAAATGCAATTAATTTGGGACGGAGGGAATAGTTTGTTTTTAGTTAATTTATAAAATTTTATTTATGATAAATTTTTAATTTTAATAAAAATAATTTTTATTTAATTATACTTTTGAAGTAATTTGCACAATTAACTATTGTACTAATTAAAATTAAATAAATTCGCATCAATCATAAATTTTAAAATTTAACAAATGAACTATAAAAATCAAAAGAAATTACTTTCCTAAACTAGAGAAAAGAATAATCTGAAAAAAATAAAAAAAAATGGTGGATTACTTTTCTAAACCATAGAAATGAATATTCAAGAATAACATTATAAAAAAAAAGGTGAATGAATTTTTAGTTTTAGATTCACAACAGTGCATTAGGGCTTTTTTCAGTGGGCAATCATATATATATATATATACACACACTTGAGTTCATATCCATTGTTTTTGATTCTCTCTCATTTTTTGTCAGGTCACATACATGGCCGGATTCGGGAATTAAATTTAGTAGGGACGGATTTTGGTCTTGGAGCAAATTTGGTGGGAGTGGATTTTGGTCTTAGAGCAAATTTAGCAGGGGTTCAAAGGTTGCGCCCCCGAGTCACTTTTTATAGATAATTATGTGTTTTACGAACACTTGCATATGTAAAATATGTATTTCGTTACAATATTGTTAATATAACAACTAATAATATTATATATATATATATATATATATATATATATATATATATATAACAAGTCAACAACTCATTTGAGATCAATTATTTTATGCAATGTACATAGAATTCTATAATATACAATAAATAAATATTTATAAATCGTTACCTAAAATAAATAAATAATCAACGTATGGATAAAAGATATTAAGACACATTAAGCTAAATTTTACTGAAAATATAATTAACGCATGGACTTGTTTTCTTTTAATACATCAAGTTTAACTCTTAATTACTTTGTACTTTGTAGAATTAGATTAGCATGAACTTATTTTCTTTTAATACATCGAGTTTAACTTTTTTATTAATCTATCCCCTTGAGTTTATTAATTTATAAATTATGCTCTACTCTTATACCTTAAAAAAAAGTACCTATAGGATAAAAAACCCAGCATAGGCATGCTGTCCTTCAAATGGATCCACTCGTGATTATATATATGTATTGATATTAGATAATTCTTATTTTTTTCAAAACTGATAGTAACCAAAATAAATAAATTATAAGTAACAGCTATATGTATATAATATGAGATGAGAATATAAGATAAGATAGAGAACAAAACAATAGATTTAGTCTCATGTACACTATTCTTTCCATTTAATGATAATAATCGATGCAATTTTATATGCACGGGTTAAGAAAAATATTTAATATTATTATTTAATTATTAATACTTGCATAAAATCTTATCACTATTCATTTATAAAAAATTAAAAACCACTAATAAAAGATATAATTTTCAAACAATGAGAAAAGTTAAAGATAATATAAAAATAAATAATTTATTTCCTGAACGACAAATAAATTAAAATTATTTTATTTATTTTAAAAAGTCTATTATTATGGAATGAATGAAGTATTATCAAAGGAGACTACTGCTAATTAAGAAGGAGATGTATTTAGTATAGAAGTGAATTTGTTTGTTTAAAAGTTAAACCCTCCTTCCCATCTAACATTGGACATGTATTAAAAAAAACAATAATTTTTAAGAAATACTATAATTTTTTTAATAAATCTCTAAAATTTTTAGATCATAATAGTACTAATATAATTGTACTCAATCAATTTAAAATATAAGTAATGACATATTAAATTTTTTATGACATTTATAGTTTAAAATCAAAATATATTTTTAATTTTAAAACATTCAAAAATATTACTCTATATTTTTAATTTTAAAACAAATAGCGTAATTGCTAAGATTGAAAAGGTATTATGGAAAACTCAGTTTATGACTTGTTTGAATCAATTCATATAAGAAATTAGCATTGGGCTTAATTGAAAATTATAGTCAAAAAGTTTTTATTTTGTGACAAAGCTTTGACTGGGCTGGATTCAGTAGTCGGTTGGTGCCTTGGTGGCTTTGGTACAATTTGCAAGGTTCCCCCACTCCCACCCCCACCCCCACACCCCAAATAAAGGGAATCACTGGCAAGACAATCCAATACGACAAAGAAACATAATAGTAAAGAATATCATAACAGAATCTAGCAAGGAAAATAATATCATAACAGATTCTGCCGAGAAATATATTCGTTTTTATTGTCAGTAAATAAATATTAATAATAATATTTTTAAAATAATATATAATAAACAATTTTTTTTACAATTTTATTTAATTTTATATATTAATAAATTTAATTTAATATAAATTTATTGTAATATATAACTAACTCTTTTAACAAATTAAAACTTCCTGTTCAAATTTTTATTAACTGCTGATGTGACATACCGGCCTACTCATTAAATCTCTAACATCTAACGCAGTGCTTAGTTGATGCCACATCAATTCAAATAAATATTACTCCCTCCTACCCAAAGCAATTATTATATTTGTTAAGGAAAATTATTTAACAAAAAAATCCACTCCTTAATTAGTCATTCTGTTATAAAATGACACTACAATCCAAACTATATCATCTTGATCATATTATCATATTACACTATTAATTTTAAAATATTATTTTAAAGGGTATATGTGAATATATATATATATATATATATATATATATATAATATTCGTAAATATTGTGAATGAGATTTTATTTTTATTTTTTTTCGTAAATGGGAGGGAGTATGTAAATAGCATCTTTATGCATTCCTTGTGCTGCGATTATTCAAAACAATTGAATATAGTCATATACATTCCTAAAAAAATATTTAATTGTAATATGCCATCCAAAAAATTCCTTTGGGGCATAGGTTTTATCCTTCCATATACCATTAATTTTTTCACACACACATGTACATGTGTGTGTGTATATATATATATATATCCCTTTTGATCCTTTCACATTTATAAATTATTAAACAAAATAATTAATCCTAAGTGATTTGGAATTTGCGATTGTTAATAAAAATTCACGCGTTAGTTAAGATTGCAGAAAAAAATTATAGTTGATACTTTTGAATAAAAAAAATTAACATATGGTATCCTTTTGTGAGACAAAGAAAAAAGAAAATAAAATACAGTAACTACTTGTGAATTTTTAGCGTAGATAAGGTTTACAGATGTTGACCATGCATATTTTTTTTTAAAAAAAAATATGCATATACAGTCGATAATTCAATATGCATGCTAAGAGTTTCCTTACATTACATACACGAAAATATCTGAATGATATACTTTCCAATAGTATTCAACAGATCATCATCATCAACTCTCTTGATCCCTATAAATGTAGATGTACCATACGTAAAAGCATGTGTCCTCAATTATCATCTTGTTTTTCAATTAATCCCTTTAATTTTATTGTGAAACCCTAGCTAGCACAGAAATTAATATATACTCCGATCGTACTATGTTTTCCCTAATTAGCCCTAGAATCAAGAAGTTCAAAAACCAGTCCATTAGGGTTTTGAAGAATTTCAGCAAGCTCTTCAAATCCTTTAGAAATAACGTCCCTCGTCGCCTCCTAAATTTCCTCTATTGGAAGCAAAATACCACAAGTTGGCTAAAACAAAGCAGCAGCATCGTACATGCCTATGAGGAGATCCTGAGAGAGCGAGCACGTATAATACATAGAGTGCATGGCTTGCATGGCGCAGAAGCAGACGATGATTTTACGGAAGAGGAGGAGGAGGAGGAGTCTTCTGATCAGAATTCTGATGTTGATTACATTCTGAGGTTTTGGGAAGAACAGCTGCCTCCTACACCAAGATCTGTTGATGACTTCATCGGAAAGTTGACCCGTTGGCATAGCGTGTAGATTATTCTCTTATTTTCAAAATATAAGAGCAAAATATATTAAATAAAAAATGTTCTTATAATTTGAAACTGAGAACGTATTTTCTTTTTCCTGTTTACCAGTCGAATCCAAGTGTTTTAAGATTCGTAAGGTGTATATATCATAGGATCAGTAGGTAAATTGTTTCCTATATTTAGATGATTCTGGTTTTATTAGTTTGGGTAAATGTTTTAACTCAAATTCTGGCTTCATTCAGTCAATGGTTTGAATTGAGATTGACCTGCATGGTTGCATGGAGACTCTACGAAGATAAGCGTTTCATATATCCAAATAATGTCTTCATACTAAGGATAACTGTTCATAATATCTACGGTTCTTTTGATTCAATGAAATTGCATACTTTTGTGAAATATGACTTCAATTTTTTGAAATGGAAAACTTACATTGATATCAGAATAAATTCAAATGAAGAGATCAGAAATCATCATCCCAGCCTCACAGAATATTTAAGGGAAAAAAAAACATCATGAAAGAATATCAGCACAGATTCCATCATCACAATGTCTGTGGTTCTGTGTTTTTAGTACTTATGACTCTGCTGCAATAAAGGGGCTAAGCGTTGAACCCCAAACAACTCGATAAGATATAGTACGAGAAGTATCTGCTGGCAGCTTCTGTTCTGGCAGTTTAACAGGACTCGTGCATAAATGAACCGGCGTCACGGTAGCCAACAAAAGGCTTTGCACCAACAAAAACATATGGAAGATGGAACTTCCGTGAGCCGAATGCCATTCGAGTGACAACAATTCAAAAGGAAAATTTTCACCACTTCAACAACGATTTTATGTTTCTCAGTTAGAGATCGAGTTAAAAGAGAGAAAGGATCTCATTATATGCGCATGTGCTTGTGTGTTGGCCTGCATGACCAAAGTTTATGTAGTTTTAGTAATAAGGAGTAAAAGAAGAAACTTTGACAACCTTGGCAAGCAAACTTTTATGTTGTCATCATCTGCTAAAGTTCTTATTTATAAATAAGAAGCAATATATTGAAGTAAAATAACCAACCTCGGATTAAATGAACAATTTTGTGAACTTTGCAATAAAAAGTCCACTAGTTTGAAATGTCAAAGGATCAAATCCCAAGGTCTTTTGTATCCGGCCACTCTTGCATGGCCAGTTTTTAGCAGACTCTATCTCCAGCAATTCTGCAAAGTGCAAGAGAAAAGGCACCGCAACGTCAGACAAGAGGAAAGGGTGACAAGTAAGGATCCAGACTTTGTGACTCAAACTAGGAAAGACGGCAGCCTTAAAACAGAAAATTGGTTGTGTTTCAGAGCATATCAGGCTGACTTCTAGTGCCCATGAGAGATTTTGGTGTACTAACCATAAAGTAGCTTGCAGCTGTTTCAGAGCATCTCATGCTTGCATCTTAATAATTATTATGGGTCATCAAAAAACACTTAAATGGGCTCTTTAGTCAAAATTCCCAATACCAGACTGGGACCAAATGATCCGATCACGTCAGATAACTACAGGAACTAGAAGAAATGAGTGTCGATCCACTATCCTTCAAAAGCACCAAGAAATTTACCAGCAGAAGTATTTTGTAAGAGAAACTGCTCTATTACATCTTCATTCTGAGCAACAGTTAAAGTACACCACCAAAAGGGGAACGAAAAAGAGGATTTAAATTTTCTTAACCTGGCTAGAAACTCTAGAACTTCAGAATGGCAAATAGATAGAACACCTGCAAGTGCTGTACACAAGGGATCCTCCAACTTTTAGCAATTTGAAACCATTTGTTAGTAGTAGTAACTGCAAGGAAAAGATAAACAGAGCATTGGAAGAGAAGAAGAAGAGGAAAAAAGATGGGGTTCAATGAAATGATTTAGGAGAGTTAACATATTCTTCTGTTATTTTACCCCATATCTAGAATATAACTTCATGACATAAGGAGTCATTACAAAGCACAAATAATTCTTTTTGCAAACTATCCATTTCAAGATAAGAAAAGTACATTATACAAATTTCCTATACTATAGCAATTATAAGTTGTGGAAACAAATGAATGATTGCTAGGCATGCAGCAGTTCCTAGAACGCAGCATAAATACACAATGACACCTGGCCATAGGTTCTAGACTGGGAAAAGAATAGAGTGAACTGTATAAAAGCTGCTCTACACTAGATGATGATACGACTGGGTTGAAACTACAGATTCCCACTAACGCAGGACAAAATAGTAATTGAACCTATAATACACAGCTCGCAAGAAACTTTATAAGCAACTAATCAAAAGATTATTGCTATATTAAAAATTTCAACAATGAATTCCAAGCTGACTCTAGGTAATAGTGCTAGAAATCCTTAGAAATAGATTTATGAAGAAGAACATCAAATGCTGATCATAAAATTCTTTATCTAACTTTATGGATGCATAATGAATTATATGAAAAACACAGGGTTTATTAAAATTGAAAGAAATTAAATAGTACTTCCCTATGTGCAAGATTCACAAACACCAGGAGCTCATGGCATAGAAATTGCTGCTTTAACAAATTGAGGCTGAAACCATAACCAAAAACTAAATAAAAGTGTCAGTAACTAAAAATAGACTAGTTACCTGTAGGACAGTCAAATTGTCAGTCCTCTCAGCATTCAATACACGCCGCTGAAGGGTGGTCCAGCCCCAATTCTCAAATTTTTGGATGTGTTTGACTGATCCATCTTGTGTGCATTCTGCATCCACAAGGACCTGATCTAAGATCCAACCAACCATTAGCTTCTGAGCATAATGAAGAAGCGAGTCATAAGATGCATCCAATCCAAAGATTGTAGAAGCAAAACACTGAGATGATCAACTTAACTTGCTAATCATCAAAAGAAACACAGAGATGATCAGCTTAACTCGCTAATCATAAAGTGAACACACAATGCAGACGCAATTGAATTGTGAAGCTAATAGGAGAAGAAGAATGAGATAATAACAAAGAACAAGAAAATATTTTTTACCTTGTCATAGCCAGAGTGTGAAACCTCACTGCCATTTGCATTGTGATATAACTCCCTCTTACTGAGCCCAACCACTCTAGAATGCAACCCATAAAATATAAGTTCTGGGTCTTGAATTTGTGGGACTAGTAGCAGTAATTTACCATTTTTCCAAGCTTTATTTGCCGTTTTCCTTTCTTTCCAAGGTCTCCTAGATGTCCACTCCTTGTACATATCTAACTTTTCTTCCAAGGAAGATTCCCCGTTCAGTACTACAAAGAATGATAATACTTCAAAAGACGGAAACAGGCTGCATAATCTTCCCAAAGAAAGAAAAAGAAAAAAGGAAGCATTAACACTATATCATAACTTCATACAAATTTATTGCATGTTTCAGAATTTGAGTGAACCCTGACAGGAATAAGGGAAAATGTTGTTCCATCAGCAACAAACAGACGACATTGATCTCCAAGTGCATATTTCTGCAACATAGTTCTACAAGCTGCCAATCTATGTCTTGCGACATCGACACCAGTCACAGAGCCTGAACTGCCAAGGAGGTCTGATATCATACACAGTTTGGCACCTGAACAGGGACAAAAAAGAAATAGAATTGGGTGAATGTTTGATAGTAAATGTACGAATAGAAACTTTGAAGGAGACTTAAAAAGTGATCAATAGGATACTAAGACTAAATACAACGAATTAATATACTGCATATAGTGATTGATTCAACTCCAACAACATTTCCTAATATATACATAAAGATCTTCACTCATTAATATCGTATGGTAATCAGGAAGCACTAAGAATCTAAGATCAATTCAGTGGTAACTCAACCGAAACTCCAGCTTTCACTTGGTAGTCTATGTTATGGAGGCAAACAGATAGGTTCATTCTTTGGCTTGCAGACCAAGAAGATCTTACAACATAAAAAAGATCCCTTAAAAAGCCAAATAAAGCCAGATAACTGAACTGGTGAGCTGTGAAGTGTGAAAGTAGACCGCACTCATCTTTAGAATTAGCAAGAAAGGGCATTCCAAAAAAATCACAAAATTTGCTTGATTTGGTTGTAAGTTAAATTTGTGTGTTCTGATATATATGTATGTGTGTGTCTATATATATATATATATAATCTTCTAATTGTTTCGTTATTTCCTTCAGATTTGAAATTAAAGAGGTGAGAGTTAGAGTCCTATTACTTTTGTTCTACTTTGTTTAGCATCAAAATGAGCAATATCATCACTCTTGCATTCAAAACAATGAGTACAGCTTGTAGAGTTCTTCATTTAGTGAAACATTCGTATTGTTTCATTATTTCCTTCAAATTTGCAAACAAAGAGGTGATTTAGAGTTCTAGTACTTCTTTCTACTTTGTTTAGCTTCAAAAGTAGTAATCCTATCAATCTTGCATTCAAAACGATGCGCACAACTCATACAAGTCTTCATTTAGGGAAACCTTCTAATTGTTTCATTATTTCCTTCAAATTTGCAATAAATGAGGTGATTTAGAATTCTATTGCTCCGTTCTACTTTATTTTACATCAAAAGGAGCAATCATATCACTCTTGCATTCAAAACGATGTGTACAACTTGTAGAAATTTTCATTTAGTGAAACCTTCTTATTGTTTCATTATTTCCTTCAAATTTGCAAATAAAGAGGTGATTTAGACTCCTATTGCTCCGTTCATTTTGCATCAAAAAGAGCAATCATATCACTCTTATATTCAAAACGATGTGTACAACTTGTAGAAATTTTCATTTAGTAATACCTTCTAATTGTTTCATTATTTCCTTCAAATTTGCAAACAAAGAGGTGATTTAAAGTACTATTACTTTGCTTAACTTTGTTTAGCATCAAAAGGAGCATTCCTATCACTCTCGCATTCAAAACATATATATATATATATATATATATATATATATATATGTTTTAAGTATAAGAAAAAACAGTTTAGTAAAGTGGGCACGAAATGAGATTTACAATTATAACTAACTTCAGAGGAGGTACTTCTAAATTGACTAGAATGATTTCCATCAAAACTAACTAGGAAAACATGTTTACCAGGAGCAGCACAGAGGTGAAGGACATGATCTCCCAAACAGATATCCAAAGCTGTAACTGCAGCTCCAGATGCTGCATCAATTCCATATATCTATCGCCAAAAGAAAGTGAGCACAATCAATAATTATTTTGTAGTGAGAAATTTATATAATGGGACAATATTGCATCCAGATGGCTAGTTACAGCAAGAGTGGCAAATAGTTGAAGTTATTTACATGCCTCATCCTGATCCATAAGCAACTTTTAGAAGCTACCGACATATACAACAATGAGGTGGAAAACTAGAATGAGATCAATCAGGTTGACAACAAAACTAGCAAAAGGCGACTTTAAAAAAAGTAACGAAGACCCAAAGAGCAAGAATGAGTAACACCAATCACCACACAGAGCCTATAATTCTTATCATTATTATTTTTGTAAGTACAAAGCAAATAAAACTTGGGCGTCCTAACCATACTGCAGTCGAAGCACCTAAAGTCACAAGTGTGCTTTGGAAAGCCTAGTGAACATATATTTTAAAAACCAATGCAAGTAATAACATTTTATCAGGACTTTTAAGCAAGATAATCCGAGTTAAAATATGGTCACCTTTCCTTCTTGATATGCCTTTGAGTTAGCAATCTGAATCTGAGGTGGAAGAGAATAGAAATTGGATAACCAGGCCACTTTCTCAAGCTTACATTTAATCTCAGCTTCAATTTCTTCCTGTTGGGTTCTGGGTTCGGGACTCCCGACCCGATGTGCTAGATCCGACCCGGGGTGTGGGTTCGGGATGCAGAGAAGTAGTTTGGTTAAAGAAGTTATCTTTTAACTAAGTTGACTTATATTCTGACTAAAGCATTTATTATGATTTGGTTGATGGGACGTATGCTTTATATTGTCAAGTGGGACCTGGCGTGATGATGGCAAGTGGGAGTGTATATATAAGGCTTTCCTCTACATTTCAAAGGTAATGCAAAACTAAACACAAAACTGCAAACCTCCATTGTTAGCAAACCTTGAGAAAGCCTACACTAATTCTCACGCCTGAGCTATCCCCCGGCGGCAAAACCGCCCGGAACTCTCAGTGTGATTCCGTTATTGTGCAGGATTAACGTGTTCTTGGTGATTGAAGCGCGTGACCAAATCTTGGCGTTAACATTGGCGCTAGAAGGAGGGCCGTTAGTGTTAGTTCTCAATCACAGTTAAAGTTAGAAAACAGATATGGTGAATACGGATCGTAATGGAGGAGAAAGATCAGCTGATTCCCATACACCGACTCGTAGGTCGGTTCTAGATCGACTCAGGTCGTCGGCTAGGGAGAGATTGGGACCAAGGGGCCGAACTAGGGCGCCTTTACAAGTCCAATCCGCCCCCGTTCGTCGTCGTCTGTTTCACACTAACCAACAGACGCCAGAGCCTTCGACTCATATGGCTGCCAACCCAGCTCAAACCCTTGTTCATTCCGGCAGCAGCAACGCCGATCATGGCGACAAAAGGCAATGGATCCTGTCCCAGCGGAGGACAAAGGACCAGGAAGTGATGGAGGCCTTACGCCAGCAACAGCGGGAGATAGCTGAGCAATTGGCTAGGTTGGAAGGACAGGAGGAGGTTTCATCAAGCCGACCTTCTGGCCGACAGCAAACTAATCGGAATCAATCCAGGACTAACCGTTCGGATGATTCCGAACCAGTAGGGAGCAGGCGTCAGAGCCGCTCCCCCGTACGGAGCAGGCGTCAGAGCCGCTCCCCAGTTCGGAGCAGGCGTCAGAGCCGCTCCCCCGTACGGAGTAGGCGTCAGAGCCGTTCCCCAGTTCGGAGCAGGCGTCAGAGCCGCTCCCCAGTTCGAAGCAGGCATCGAAGCCCCTCGCGCCTGGTGAGCAGGCGTCTAAGCCGTTCCCCAGATCGTAAAAGGCACAGAAGCCGCTCGCACGATCGAAGCAGGCCTAGGAGCCGCACTCCGGACCGGAACAGGCGGGTAGGCCGTTCTCAGGACGGAAATGATGCTGGTAGGAGGGGATCCGGATTGGGTGGCAGGCCTCGGTCGCCACCCCGAAGGAGCGAAACCGATCCCGTTGTTATTCGGATGGCTGAGTTAGAAGAAAAACTAGCCGCGGTGGTTCAGGCCCAAGAGTTGCCGAACACGTCAAATTCACCTTTCACCTGGGAGATTGAACAGGTCAAAGCAGACAAGACCAAGAAAATGCCTCCCCTAAATTCTTACGATGGTACTGGTGATCCCTATGATCATACTCACGGGTATAATCAAGTGATGAATTATTATGATCATCCGGATGCTGCTAAGTGCCACATGTTCGTCACAACTCTGAAGCTGTCAGCTCGAGAATGGATGGTGTCTCTCCCCCCGAACTCTATCGGGTCGTGGCAAGATCTAAGTAATAAGTTTCATGCGCGATTTGGGAGCAATAAGAAGAGAGGAAAGCTGACTACTGCTCTAACCCAAGTAAAGCAGAGATCGGGTGAGAGTTTGGGTGAGTATGTGAAAAGATTTCGAGACTTGGCTGGTACCGTGACCAGTTTGAATGTACAACAAGCAGTTGGGTTTTTCACAACGGGTCTGGATGCTACGAAGTCGAAAGATTTGTGGAAAGACCTCATTCTCAACCCCCCAATGGATTTAGCTGAAACCTATGGTCGAGCTGAAGGACTCATTACCATAGAAGAAGCCTATAAAAGCTTAAATCCTCAAGATCGGAATGAAGAAAGTACGAAACAGAAAGATAGGAACCATATTCCTCGGCCTAGCAACCAGCCAAGAGGCAATTTCTATGGTGGACCTAGCTCGGGAGGCGGTCAAGGTGGGATTAATACAGGAGGCAAACCACCTTACCCGAAGAAGAATGTGAATAAGGTGTATACCCCCCTCACTACAGATCGGACGAGGATTCTGGAAGAGATCAGAAATCAGCCTTCGTTTGAACCCTGTCCAACCACTACCCGATCCCACCGGGGCAACCCTAATCGTTATTGTGAATATCATCAGACATCTGGTCATAGTACGGAGGATTGTTACAATCTGAAGGATTTAATTGAGAAGAAAATCCAAAATGGTGAATTGGTTCAGTATGTAGTAGGTCGGCAGAATTCCAGTTCAGAAGGCCAAAGAGGGTCAAACCGAGAAAGACGCCTCGAGGCACCACCTCCACCGAACCCTCCACGAAATTGTGTTGATGTCATCACTGGAGGAACGTTCGGAAAGAAAGTTGGGAGAAAGAGGAGTGGCTTGATGGATGCCGTGTTATCGGTTTCGGAACGGCCTTCGGCTAGAGATCGACCGTTTCTCAACACGGTAATATCATTTACCGAGGAGGATTACCCCTCGGAACCAATTGATCCCCATGAAGGGGCGCTGGCCATCACAGCCCAGGTCGGATCCATGGATATGAAGCGCATAATGATCGATAATGGATCTTCGGTCGACATATTGTTTACTCATGCATACAATAGGCTAGACCTGGGGGGAGCAAGGATGGAGGTGGGTCAGGAATCTCCGTTGTATGGCTTCAGCAATGATCCTGTTCGCGTGTCCGGAACCGTGGAACTGCCGGTTATCTTTGGTACGGCACCGAGGCAGGTAGAAGTCATAGTCAGATTTTTTGTGGTCCAGGTAGATTCGGCCTATAATGCCATTCTGGGTAGACCCACTTTGGCTGCACTTCAGGCTGTTACCTCCATAGGTCACTTCAAAATTAAGTTCCCGACTTCGGAGGGGGTCGGTGAGGTAAAGGGTGATCTAGACATGGCACGCAGGTGTTTATCGGAATTCATTGATATCCTCGGCGGTTGGGGTCAGCAAGCAGAAACAAACAATGGCTATAGAAGTCGAGCCATTCACCGAGGGAAATTCCGAACCCCTTGCGTTGCCCGCTGAAGAGACAGAGGAGGTAGAATTGATTGTTGGAAAGGGCGATAAGCTGATCAAGATAGGCGCAGGGTTGATAGAGCCATTTCGAACAAGCCTAATCGAGCTACTTCGGGTATATGCGGACATTTTTGCATGGGAACCTTCTGACATGCCTGGGGTCGATAAGTCGGTGGCGGTTCATAAGCTGTGTATTGACTCTTCTAGGAAGCCTATCCGTCAGAAGAGGAGGATCTTCGCTCCTGATAGGCAAAAGATCATTGACGATGAGATCGCCAAACTGCTAAAGGCGGATTTCATTTATGAAATTGATTACCCCGAGTGGCTAGCAAATGTGGTGCTAGTGCGGAAACAGAATGGCAAATGGAGAGTCTGCATAGATTATACCGATCTGAATAAGGCTTGTCCGAAGGATTTTTACCCTCTTCCGCACATCGACCAGTTGATTGATGCGACATCAGGTTTCGACATGCTTAGCTTCATGGACGCTTTCTCTGGATATCATCAGATCTCCATGGACAAGAAGGACATGCCGAAGACGGCGTTCATCACGCATCGAGCAATATACGCATACAAGAAAATGACGTTCGGATTGCTAAATGCGGGAGCCACATATCAGAGAATGATGAACTATGTGTTCGCCAAGTTACTGGGTCGAAGCATGGAGGTATACGTGGACGACATGATCGTCAAAAGCGTGGGAGTTCGGAACCATTTGGATGATCTGGAAAACTGCTTTGAGACGATCAGAAAGTACAAGCTTCGGCTGAACCCTACCAAGTGTACTTTTGGACTTGGTTCGGGTAAATTCTTGGGGTATTTGCTCAGCAAGAGGGGGATCGAAGCTAATCCGGAAAAGATCAGTGCCATTTTAGACATGAAGTCTCCCCAATCTTTCAAAGACGTACAGCGATTGACTGGTAGGATTGCTGCGCTTCGGAGGTTCATGTCAAAATCGGCGGAACGGTGTCTACCCTTCTTTAACACTTTGAAAGGGCCGAAGAATGAAAAGACCTTCATATGGACATCAGAGTGTGAAGACGCGTTCCAAGGAATCAAGAGGTATCTTTCCTCAGCTCCACTTCTGGTGAAGCCCATTCCTTCGGAACCCCTATACCTGTATCTGGCGGCGAGTTCATTAGCGGTGGGAGCTGTATTACTTCGCGAAGTAGGGGGCAGGCAGTGCCCCGTCTACTATGTTAGCCATGTGCTTCGGGATGCCGAAACCAGATACCCCAACTTGGAAAAATTCGCTTATGCACTTGTCATAGCAAGCAGGAAGCTAAGGCATTATTTCCAAGGGAGGTTGGTGGTAGTATACACTGATCAGCCGCTGAAAAAGATCATGAATAAGCCAGATTTGTCGGGACGCCTCTCTGCTTGGGCAATGGAGTTGACTCAGTTTATCATAGACTATCATCCTCGGACTGCCATTAAGGGTCAGGCGTTAGCTGACTTCATAGTAGAGTGCTCGTTTACCAAACCCGATACCGATGATGGTGCAATGGTAGTGAGTTCGGTGTCGGGCGATCAAGCAGCTCATGCGTCGTGGACTTTGTATGTAGATGGCTCTTCGACTTCGGATGTTAGTGGAGCAGGGGTCATATTGATTAGCCCGGAGGGATTTAAGGTTCAGCAGGCCATTCGCTTTGAGTTCAAAGCGACCAATAATGAGGCAGAGTATGAAGCCATTTTGGCCGGATTGCGGTTAGCAAGAAGTTTGGAAGTAAAACGCTTAGTCATCTTCAGCGATTCCCAGTTAGTGGTTAAGCAGATAGTAGGAGATTATGAAGCTCGTGGGGATCGGATGACGAAATACTTATCTGCTGTTAAAAACCGACTACATTATTTTGAATCATATAGTGTGCAAGGAGTTGGTCGGGAAGACAACACCGTAGCCGATGCCTTGGCAAAATTGGCTACAACGGAAACTGCTTCTTTTAGTGGGTCAGTCTACCTGGAGGTCCTGGGGGACTCGAGCATTCGAAGGACAGAGGTACTCCCGATAGAAAGGATGGACTGTTGGCTCACGCCGTATATTTCCTATCTGGCGGATGGCGTCCTTCCTTCGGATCGGTTAGAAGCCAAGAAAATCAAGCATCGAAGTTCGTTTTTCATCTTGATCGATGGGGACCTATACCGAAGGGCGTTTTCTTCTCCGCTACAGAAGTGTCTGACCCCTTCCGAAGCTGATTATACACTTCGGGAAGTCCATGAAGGTATATGTGGAGATCATATGGGCGCTAAGGCATTAGCATACAAGATTCTACGGCAGGGCTACTACTGGCCAACCATCTTCCAAGAATCTAGAGAATTTGTTAAGAAGTGCCCTAAATGTCAGTTGAATGGGACGATCCCTCACCAACCTCCCGAAGAGTTGTATTCGGTATTATCACCCATTCCGTTTGCTGTATGGGGGATTGATATACTAGGACCATTGCCAAAGGCTAAGGGGCAGGTCAGTTTTGTTATTGTGGCCATCGACTATATGACGAAGTGGGTAGAAGCTAAACCTCTCAAAGCAATTACGGAGCAAGAGTATCTTAAATTCCTCAAGGAATTCGTTGTGTATCGCTTCGGTATCCCAATGGTAATAGTATCGGATAATGGGAGGCAGTTTGTAGGTGCAAAGTTCGAAGAATTTCTCACAGATCTGGGAGTTCAGCACAGGAAGACTTCGGTGGCGCATCCTCAGTCAAACGGCCAGGTGGAAGTCACTAATAGAACTCTTCTCAATGGAATTAAAAGGAGGTTGGATGAAGCCAAAGGAAGATGGCCCGAAGAGTTGCTTAGTGTGTTATGGGCATATCGGACAACTCGAACAACGACAGGGGATTCGCCTTTTCGTCTCGCTTACGGGACAGATGCCCTTATTCCTGTTGAGATCGGATCTCCTTCACTTCGAGTCAGCCAATACAGGGAGTTATATAATGACGAGGGACTTCGCCTCAATCTGGATTTGTTAGACGAGGTTAGGGAGTCAGCTGTCATAAAGTTGACGGCCTATCAGAGGAGGACGGCCAAACACTACAACAAAGGGGTAAAGGTTAGGAGATTTGAGGTTGGAGATCTGGTGCTTCGGGAAGCAGCGGCCTCGACTCCCCAGAATTCAGGCAAACTTATGCCGAACTGGGAAGGGCCTTATGAAGTGGTTGAGGTGCCCAAGCCAGGAACTTACCGGCTTCGGGGTATGGACGGTTCGGATATTAAGAATACTTGGCATGCTGGAAGACTTAGAAAATATTACCAGTAAGTCATAGCCATTTCTTATTGCTGATTATGTAAATCTTTATGTTCATTGAAATAAAATGCTATCAGGTTGTATAAATGAAAATGTTGGGATATTTCATTAATAGTTGTTGAAATTACAAAGTGTTATTTACATCCGAAAAGAAAAAGCGGTTGAACCACCCTATGGGGTCGGGGAAGTAGGCGGTTCATCTGACCCCTCTTCGTCGTCCGAAGAATCGAGGATAGAGGTGTCCAGTCCCGCAACCATCATCTTCTCTTTGATCTTCTCTTTGTGGCTTTGATACCCTTCAGAGAATTGCATGATAATCTTATCGGTTAGTTCGGGGGATGCCTTATACTCCTCTATTATTTGGAACTTGGTTTCTTCGGTCATCGGAGGTCCTTGGTTCTTCAACTGGGTGTGCTCTTCCTCCAATGAGTTGTAGGCCTGGATCAGATCCTTCAATTTGAAGTGGGTCTTCTCCATCTGTTCTTCGAGGGCGGCTATTGCTTTCTTTTGATCGGAATCGTTTTCCTTCAATAAGACTCGCTCCTCCATAAGCCTTTCATTCTGTTTCTCCCGATCGGCAATTTCCGATTGAAGGATGTCGACCCGATTCCGAAGCTGATAGTTCTCCCTATTGGCTTCGGTGAGCTTATCTTTCATATCGATATGAAGATCCTTCTCCTTCTCTAAGTCGGATTCCAGGGATCGAATGTCACCCTTCAGGAATTCGTTTTCTGCCTCGATCTCCTTGTTCTTCTTCGCCAATTTAAGCAGAGATGGTAGAGATCGGGCAAACACGGCATTAGCCTGTATAAAATATGGATCAGAATCAAGTTCAAATAAAAAAGCGGCTCGGTATGAAATGATGTCTTACCTGGAGTTGAAGCCTCGTGAAGTCTTCCAGGTATTGATCCGGAGAATGATTCTTAAACCGATCGTTATCGGCGGTCATGACGAAGCGCTCGAGGAGATCATAGGGAAACGGGTCCGATGGGTTTTGGGGCCAGAGAGTCCGTGGCTTGGCCCGATTGCTAGATGAAGGGGCCGAAGGGGCCGAAGCCAATTGGTCGGAAGAGTGAGATCCTCCTGATTGAGATTTGACTTGTTGGGTAGGGCCGGATGGAAGTACTGGAGAAGAAGCCTCTTTGCGAGATCTCTTTGCAAGAGGCTCCAGTACTTCCTCATCGGTCTCTTCGTCGATGATGCCTAGGGAGATCGGTTCGGGAATTGTTGCTGGAGTCTTCAGTGGTTTGAGCGACGGTGGCACCTTCTTCTTTAGCTGCTGCTTCTTCATCAAGGCCATCTTTTCCGATCTGCTCATCTCCAAGGTACTTTTCTTAAGGACTTGAGCCATTGGGATAGCCGTGATTGGACGGGCGGCTATCGGCATTCTATTCTGAGGCTCGTCCTCCAAAGGCTCGTTGGGATCGGCCAGATTCGGGTCGGTAGCTCGAGGAAGGAATTGGCGGTGCGGCGGCGGTAGAAATTGATGCGATTGCAGTGGTGGTGACTGTGGTGGCTTCCGTTGTTATCGCTGCTGTAGGAGGGAGGATCTCATTAGCAGCTGCCGCGGATGCACTGGTTTTCGATGGGTTAGAAGAGCTTGAGGCGTCATTGGTTGCCATTGAAGAATAGAAGAACGAGATGCGAGATTCAAATGATCGGAAAGGTAGGGAAGCGGTGGTAAAGGTTGCAGAAAGGAGATTGAGAGATTTGAAAATTAGGGCTGAAAGTGGCGGTTGATTTTGGAAGGGTGTTGCCTTTATTGGGCGCGCCCCTTAAGTTTCGGCCCATTTTCCCACTAACGGTACTGTTTCAATAAATGTGGTGGGACCGTTATTGCCACGTGGCAACTGGGGATATTAATGGATGTGTTGATGTGGGGCGGTTATGTTCTAAAGGATTGTTTGGTTCATTATTTGGAGATTAAGATTCATTCTTTATACTCTTTTATTATAATTCATTTTTATAATTAAAGAGTAGGGGGCAATGTTGGGTTCTGGGTTCGGGACTCCCGACCCGATGTGCTAGATCCGACCCGGGGTGTGGGTTCGGGATGCAGAGAAGTAGTTTGGTTAAAGAAGTTATCTTTTAACTAAGTTGACTTATATTCTGACTAAAGCATTTATTATGATTTGGTTGATGGGACGTATGCTTTATATTGTCAAGTGGGACCTGGCGTGATGATGGCAAGTGGGAGTGTATATATAAGGCTTTCCTCTACATTTCAAAGGTAATGCAAAACTAAACACAAAACTGCAAACCTCCATTGTTAGCAAACCTTGAGAAAGCCTACACTAATTCTCACGCCTGAGCTATCCCCCGGCGGCAAAACCGCCCGGAACTCTCAGTGTGATTCCGTTATTGTGCAGGATTAACGTGTTCTTGGTGATTGAAGCGCGTGACCAAATCTTGGCGTTAACACTTCCAAATAAGCTTCACATCCAGGTTTTAACCTTTCAAGAAGGAAAAAAAAAACCTTACATTAGCACAATAGCAATAACACCCAGCAGCTCACATGCAACTCTTCTTTATTTTCATCTTATTCATTTAATTCAGCACCAAAAAAATAAATAAAAATAAAAAATAAAAAATTATCAGTACCTTATATAACGAGGGGTGGTATCACTGGCAATATAAATTGAGGGATCCAATCCATTCTCATTGAGAAAATCAAGAAATGCTTCAGGCAATTCCAAACTTGAGGTTGCTTTGACGCCCATGGAATAATAAATAATACCAATGCCAATGCCTGATCATATCTTTTTATTTTTTTATTTTTTTATTTTTTTATTTTTATTTTTTTTTATCATATCATATCATATCATCATTCCAAAACCCTGAAATAAGTGATTGCAAATAATCCATATTTTGCTAGTGATACCTACTTATCTATATTTTGCAACCCCTAAGGAACTAGGCTGAAATTTTGCATGTGGGTTTGATTATTTTACTCAAGTTGATTCGAAAACCTTAAGACGGCGTCGTTTTTATTGAACTAAATAAACGTCTTCCTCCTCTCCCAATAAACCCCAAAAAGAAAAAGACTTCCGATGAGATGAGATGAGAAATTTCTTCATCTCCAGAGTATTATTAGTATTATTAATCTTTGTATGTTATACAATCAAACCCACCAAGGGAATCGTTCATCTGAAATCATTATCCACTTCATTCATCGAAACGCCTGCCAGATTCGGTAACTATTAAGACTGCCTTTGTGTGAGATGTTATTATTATTCGTTCTGTGTATTTTGAAGTTGAAGTATTTGCTGTGTATTTGGTGTAGGTTTAGGTGCAGGTTTCAACAGCTCTGGAATATGTGGGGCTTTGCATGTAGCTGACCCACCAGACGCCTGTTCTTCACTGCTTAACAATGGCTTTCAATTTGATGACCCAGCTGCCCTAAAGTTTGCTTTGATAGTTAGGGGAAATTGTACTTTTCAGGACAAAATTCGAAATGCTCAAGAGGGTGGTTTTCATGCTGCCATTGTTTATGATGATCAAGATCAGAGGAATTTGATTTCCAGTAAGCAATTCACTCCTTAATCATTATTTTTTTCTTTTAATATCTCTGGTTTGGTTGATTGTTTTTACTTTGATTGATTAAGTTCAGTAGTTCAATCTCAATTGGTTCGGATTTTTGGTTTATTAGAAAAGAACAAGTGAAGATGAGCTTAAAAAATTAAAAGTTAATGAAGAAGTGAATGTCCATGGACATAACGACTGCATAATGTTTCAAGTAGCTTTTGATGCGATAATTTGGATGAGTTGGCTCTTCTGCTTGACTCCTTAAATCTGAATGCTATTCGTAATAGTAATTAATGCTTTGCTATGAAGAAACTAACTTGTTGGTGGGTGTTACATGGCTAAAATAAGTTGTTTTATATTATTTGTTATTATAACAAATATAGTTTCTGCTTTCCAATGCGCTAGTGATTGGAAGCTCCGAGGGAATATGGATGCATGCGGTCTTTGTTTCAAATGCTGCTGGTGAAACTCTAAAGAAGCATGCTCAAGGAGAAGATAACGAATGCTGCATCATCACATCTCTGGGGGAAACAGCCTGGAATGTGTTGATAATTTCATTTATCTCTCTTCTTGTTATAGCATCTGTCCTGGCTACATTTTTCTTCACCCACATTTATTGGCGGAATCAGCGAAGATCAAGTAATCTTGTAGGAGGAAAACTGGTGGAATTACTTCCCTGCTTGACATTCAGTGCTGCTCAAATAAGTGGATACATGGGAGAGACTTGTGCAATTTGTCTTGAGAGTTATCATGATGGGGAAAATCTCAAAATCCTTCCCTGCCAACACAGTAAGATTATGTTCATACTCTTAAATTTTTTTCGACATTTATAATACAAATTGTAACCATCACACTTCCTTGGAGATGTCTTACTTTATGGTAATATGCTTTTATCAAAGACTGCCATAGCTGTAGTAGATGGTCAGCATCATAGAATGCAGAATTATTACTGCTTTGAAAAGTCTCCAAGTTGAAACCACAAAAACTGATTCTACTTTCCAGTGTCTCTTCACAATATATCAATTGATCTACTAGAATTTTTCTTTTTCCTATTGCAGAATTTCATGCCAATTGTGTGGGCTCATGGCTGACTAAATGGAATACACTCTGCCCAGTATGTAAGTATGATTTGAAAACTGAGTTGCACATTCTGAGGTGAGTGAACGAAGGCGAGGCTTAGTTTTAGTTTTCTAGTGCTCAATAGAATAGACAGTTCTCAAATTGTAAATTGCTGAAGATATCTTTTTGGTTAGTCAAAATCTTCACTTTCCCTTTGACAGTTGTTGTATCACTTATATTCATCCTAGTCCATAAGTTTTTGAAAGGCCCATATGATAAGAGCAAATTGGCCCATTTGATAAGGAAGCATTATATTTTTGTCCACCGTGTATCTGCATCATTTTGAACATTACAGTTCCTATTGCAAGCATAGAGTTCAGTAAATCATATAGGTTTTCGACTTGTCCTGATGATGTACTAATTTTTTATCTAATTCCAGGTTGATGATGCAAATAAATCATAGCTGATTGGTTGTAACCTTTCTCTCAGTAAAGCTGATGCTTACTAATGTACTGATAGCTTTGATGATATCACTAAAGGGTTACTCCATTAAGAGCTTATAATGTAGAAACTTTCAATCTAAATACTTGGCAGAAAAATG
This sequence comes from Aralia elata, assembly GCA_034770075.1. Lineage (NCBI taxonomy): Eukaryota > Viridiplantae > Streptophyta > Magnoliopsida > Apiales > Araliaceae > Aralia > Aralia elata. The sequence goes on from CM068380.1 coordinate 87,034,212, forward strand.
TGGTCAACTGAGACTTAGCTCAGATCCCAAAGTGCATGAACACAAGGACTGAAACTCAACACTAGCTTTTGACTGAAAAAAACTGTTTTCACTGATAATGCTATGCATACATGAGGGGAAAAAAGAAGACCATCCAGATCTTACAATTATGTATTTCAGAGGTAAGCACTCCTAGATAACTGAGAAAACTTCCTGTAAAACCTTGTTTCATGAAGCAGATGGAAAAATCATGAAAAATAGAAAAATGTATTATATTACACATGAAGCTGTTCTAGTGTGATTTCTGGTTATTTCAGAGCATTTATGGTGGAATTTCAGGTCTAGTGTGATTCATTCAAGTGTAATTGAATTTGTAATTTCATTGAATTTCATTTCAACTGGTAGTTGAGATAATAGTTGAGGTTGTGACTTTTGAGTTGCACGCACATAAGAATATGAGATGGGAGTTGATTAGTTGTTAGTCACCATGTACATTGTAAACTTACTTCTGGAATGATCATTTTCTTGATTAATCTCTGAATCTAATATTCCCTCTCTCTCCATATTAGATTAGCCCTAGAAACTCAGTTGGCTTATCAAGAACCTTTCTCCCCTCTGTGGTTCTAGTCGGAGTTGTAACCTCATCCCAACAGTGATACCTAAAGGAAGAAGACTCTGGATCATCCCTAGATATTCAGACAGTTGATAAAAGTACGGAAAACCAATTCTGTTTTTGCACTCCATATTCACTTATTCAGCGATGTAGATATTTTTTATATTTAATATGTGAAAAAAGGTGACTACATTGAAATCCTGTAACCACATATATATATATATATATATATATAGGGGACTGATACGTAGTTAATGTTGGATGGGGATTATCCTTCCAACGCACATCCAATCGTCCATTCCGTGATCAAAGAGTTGAGATTTAACTTGTCCGCACAATTGTTATTAAGACGAGAACAAACAGTTGTGCGGATTGGGGTCCCATATAAAAAATAAAAAGTGACTTTTATACCAGTCTGCATAAAAAAGGAGGCTTCGCACAATAGTTATGCGAATTGTAATTTTTACTATCAGAGAGTGTTTAATTGTTCGTCTACACAACAATTAAGCGGATTGTACTCTTAAAAAACAGTCCGTTCGCATAACAATTATGTGGATAGAATTTATCTTTTCCAAAAGTCCGTCTTATCCTCATTCCCTTATATCTGCGTTCATTGTGGATGATAAACACTCTCAAGAACAAAGCTCGCTCAAAGAAGAACACTCCCTCTCAAGCTCCATCTTTGTTGTTTGCAATCCACAAAATTGGTAATTAAGATGTCATATTTATTTCTTTAAATCTTAGATATAGATTTGTTTGATGTAAAGTCTTGTCATTTCATATCAATTGTTGGTGAAAATATATTTGATAACAATAATGATGTTACTAGTGTTGCTCAAGAGAAACTCCATATATTGGGCAAAGCTTTTTTACAGCTGAAGAAATTCCATATATATATATATATTCCCAGACTATTCTTCCTTCTGAGAATTGAACCTCTACACTTGAACCTTTTTCCATTTAAGATGAGACTCCAATCTGTGTGTATTGATCTTCCATGCCAAACTTTATGATGCAGTTGCGCATTACTTCTCAATTCTTTTTATATTTTATATTACGTGGATTCCAACTTCCATATCCGAATGATGACAAGACACCATACCTAAATTAATTTAATTGGCGGAGAAAGCCGTGTACTTAAATAAAGTATTCAACAGAAACGTATTACTGCTCCGCGCCTCCTATTAAGCAGTGTGAAAAAACAATACCATTTGTCTCAACACCTGATTTTATCTTCTTCCAAAACAATCAAACAGCACACTGATACGCCTATACCTGAAATTCAGCTCCCCGTTTCAAATTCATGGACTGCCAACCAAGGTACATACATACATATATATATATATATATATACATACATATATATATATATATATATATATGCGTGTGTACAAAAGATAAAATATTTGTGCTTTTAGACATAACTAGATTATGGGTGCTCTGCTCCTCTCTTGCCTTATAATCATTTGGGTTGAATCTTGTAGCTCAAATGCAGAAGTTGAAATTGTGACTCTGGATGTTAATGAATCTAAAGATCTCATCTTTTCAGGCAGTCATCGATATCTTGATGTTAGGTAAATTGAAGGCACCTTTCACCATTTCTTTTCTATACGGGGTAATAAATATTTATTTATTTATAAACACTTGATTGTTTTAATTTTTATGCTTTCTGAATTGGTTTTCTTCAATTCAATATAGAACGGAGGAAGAATTCAAGAAAGGCCATGTAGGTGTAGAGAATGTTTTTAACATTCCTTACATGTTCAATACCCCTGAAGGTAAGTTTAGATCTTCAACTTCATCAATATCAAGCCTAACTTTGTTTATAATTTTTTTTTTCTTGGGTGTACGTAATTATTAGTAAATTTCTTTTTTATTAATTAAAAGAATTTGATTCTCAGGTAGAGTGAAGAATCCCAAGTTTTTGGAACAGGTTTTATCAGCTTTCAACAAGGATGATAATCTTGTGGTGGTAAAAAAAAATCCCCAAAAAAAATATATTGGAAATATTATATTTTAGATTAAACAAGTGTTTTTAGAAATCTAAACAGTGAATTGTTAAATATGAAGGGCTGTCAAAGTGGGGTGAGATCTGTTTATGCAACCACTGATCTTCTAAAAGCTGTAAGTTTATCAATTCCATTTTCTTTTCCCTTCTTACTGTTTTTCTCTTTATTTTTATACATTTTGTAAAATTTCTGGAAAGCATAATAACTAATGGTTCTTAAGAAAGTAAAAATAAATAAATAAATAAATAAATTTACCTCTTGGCTCAATTTGAATTAGCATCTTGATTCTTGAATTCTACTCCTTTTTATGTTTTTAGGTCTTTTCTGATTCAATATTTTAGGATTTAATAAATTATTGAGACTATATGAAATTGAGGAGTCCATGTACCATAAATAAAAGGTGGACATGTAATTGCAGGAGTTCAAGCATGTGTACAACATGGGAGGCGGATATCTTGCCTGGGTGGCCAATGAATTTACTGTGAAAATACCACAAAGAGAAGAAACAGATACACAAATCGAAGCAGAAGCAGGAACAAAAGCAAAAACAGAGCTCTAACTCTAAGCACTTGATTTCGGTCACCCTATTAATGGCTGATTTATCTAGAATCTTGTTTGAATTAGGGTTCTACTCCATGAATGTATTCCGCAGAAGTTGATGTATTAATAATATGATGCATAAATGGTCAAAGTTGTAGGCTCTATTCGTTGGGTTTTGTATATGTTTTACTTCTAGCCTGTAGTCTTAAATATAACTTTCCCCTCCATATTATCTAATACCTTATTGCGTAATTTAATGTAATACTAAATAACTGGGGTTCTGTCTAATTTGTTATTTGAATCATTTATCTGAAAAATTCACCTACATTAATGATTAAACTCATCTTATACACAATTATCTGATACTTAAATCACTCGCCCTCCCTGTTTTAGCCGACAACGGCATTTAATTTTTGGAAACTGATAAATTAATAGTAGAAAATGATATTTTCACGGTAAAAGTGTCGCTATAGATTTTATAGCGACGGTTTTCACTATACATTTACAACGACACTTTTACTGTGAAAATATCAAAAAATAATGTAAATTTATCAGTTTTCTTAATTTTTCTCTACATAGTTTCTTAGCAAGTAACCAACCAAAAATAAGATACAAATTTGTTTGATAAGAAAAAAATAAATAAAATAAAAGTACTATATATTTACGATAATTCTTTGGTGACTAAAAATTAATTAAAGAAACGAGATATAAAATAAAGCCTATTACTGTGATTGATTAAAGTTTGTAACAATTAGTCTCAATTATGTGTCGTAAAACGTTAATCACTCATTATTTTGTATATATTTTTTTATAATTATCTTTTGTCATCAATAATATTACTCATAAATTTATACGGACAACTTATATTTTAATTTTTAATTCAAATATACGTTAAAGTAACATTAAAGAAAACTGTATAAATCCTATATATTTGAACTGAGGGAGTATATGAATTTTGGTAGGCCACGACTAGGAGTAATGGGACCCTAGTGCCCAATTGTTTGGAACACTTAAACACGACCTCGTGCATATGTACATATTTTATGTTGGTGTCACAGACAAGTGTCATAAATTTGATTGCTACCAGCATCAATGGCCTGCACCAGCACCACTGAGCTTATTATGTGTACGACAAAACCCCCTCACAACCTTCAAGCTAGAGAAGAATTGGTCAGAGATTCGAATTGGGTGTCTGCATTTTACATTAATACTTGGAATTATGAGATATCTGCCCATAATCATAATCATAATCTTGAAATTGAGAATGGTGGAGGCAGAGGAAGGAAGATCGTTGACTGGAACCCCAACATGGGCTGTTGGAACCGTTATTACAGTCATGGTTGCTCTTGGCTTCTTCTTTCAGGCCTCCCTCGAACAATTTGGCAAGGTATTAAACGATACACTCATTCATTCATCATCACTCTCTTTCCATTTCTATGTAGACATATAAATATATAATATTATATATATGATTGTGCATGTATAGTTTTGGGGGGTTTTGTTTAGATTTATGGCTTATGGTTTTCTTGCTGATTTAAATTATTTTATTTTTTTTAATATCTATCTCTTAGTGGTTGGATAGGACAAAGAGGAAAGCTCTTCTTGCTGCTCTAGACAAGATCAAGGATGGTAATGAGCGGTGTATTACAAATAATGCCTTTTTCTTTTTTCATGTAATTTTGTAGTCACATTTCAATTGGGTTATTTACGATTTGGTTGTTTATCAAACCAGAGTTGATGCTTTTTGGACTTCTATCGTTGCTGATGGGTCATTGGATTATCTATGTGGCCAAGATTTGTGTTAAATCGTCGGCCCTGAGCAGAAGATTTTATCCATGTGCACTGGCATCTGAATTAAGTGATGCATCATCTCTAAACCACATCTCTGTTTCAAGTTCTAGTTTTATGAATTATTCGGCTTCACGACATCTGATGAATGATGTGATGGATGATTATTGCCCTGAGGTGATACATTTTAGTCTGTTCCCATTAAATTACATACTGATGCTTTAGCTATTATAACTTATTTTTGTTTGATTTCCTTCCTTCGTTTGTTTATTTCGGCCTATTAAGTTTTGCTAGAAAGAACCTTTTAAAAAAACATGAATTTGCTAGAAAGTACAAAGTGGTTGTAGGTAGTAAGTTTATAACTTATCGTTGATCATTGCCTAAAAATAGATTGAATTCTTCATCATCTACTATATGTTTTCCAGGGTCATGAATCATTCGCTTCACGTGAAAGTCTTGAGCAGCTTCATCGATTCTTGTTTGTTCTAGGCATAACTCATGTATTTTACAGCTTTGTTGCCATTGCCCTTGCCATGATCAAGGTAATATATCTCCTCCATAGTTACCCTCTCCTTTGCTCCTTGAAATTTATCCATGTCAAGAGAGCATCAAAAGTCTTCTCTCTAATTTTTGGATGCAGATCTATAGTTGGAGAATATGGGAAAATCAAGCTAAGTCAATGGCTCTTCAAGGATCACAAGGTGGTTTAATGTTGATTTGCATCTCTCGTATTAGCTTTATCTGTATAAAAAAAATCTCATGTTATCTTTTATCTACTTTAGTTTTTTCTTTTATAAAAATTAAAAGTGTTAGGCATCGCTTGGATCTCTGAAATTAGGTTCCTCAGAAGCTGCTTCTAGCGGTTTAAGAATGAGAAGACTATCTACTTTCATTTCTCACCAAACGTCCCATTCATGGAGCCAGCACAGAGTTTTGGTTTGGCTGGTAATTGCTACATTACTATGAAATAGTATTTGGATGATAAATTCATTCTTTCTGGCTCTAAAATGCCGCCTCACTGTTATGGTAGAATTGATCGATAGTTATTTTTGTACCAAGTGCCTATAATGGTGAAAATCAGCTCGACCTTGAGTTATCTAGAATACTAGGTGAATTGTTGCTGCTTCTAGTTGCTTTCAACCGGTAAAACGAACTCGGACCTCAGGAGTTCTAGTGCCTATAAAGAGAATATGTATGTATTTGTTTTTTTTTTTTTTAAATGGATACATATCACCATCCCAGTTAAATTGTCCTTATTTTACTTTCGCGTATTTTAAGAAAGTAGTGCGAGTGGTGGAAAGTTTTCTATAGAATTGCAAAAAGTGACCTTGTATTGTAACCCACCTTAATTTATTTGTTTTTAAAAAAATAAGATTAAAATATCAATCATAGTATAATCAAAAACAAGGTAGACAAGGTAGTGGGACATCCAAAAAAGAAAAGGAGGACAACTAATTTGAGACGGACGTAGTAGCAATTAATAACTAAAAGAAATCCAGAGGCTCAAGCCAAAGAGGATAGGATGGCTTGAGGCTGTAGAGATGGCCACATAAAACTCTATCAAGAGAAGAATTACAAATTTTGTAATGAAGTTGGTAGCTAATAAAAATGATTTCTATGATGTGTGAATGTGCGAGTGTGTTTGTGTGTGTGTGTGTGAGAGAGAGAGAGAGGGGTCTCCATTTCTATTTTTGCATGTGCCACGTAAGCTTTCTAATCTATTATACGTTCTAAAATATTAAAATCTTCCCTAGTGCCTAAAAGAGTAGATAGTATTATGCTTATACAATGTAGTTTCCACTTGGTATGTATTACAGGCATCTGATTCATTAAATAATGTGAACTCTTTTGGCAATTTTCTTTCTTAAAAAAACTACTTTATGCGCTGAAAGGTTTTCACTTTAACAGCAGTACTTTGCATTGCTAGATTTTCCTTCTCACTTCATATGACTTTAACGTTTGATACTCTTTCTTAGTTATTTCCTTTTTCACTGTCTTGGCTTCCTATCATTGTCTGACATAAACTCAAGTGTTTTGGAGGACAAACTCAAGTTTTTCCACTTTGCAGCTTTGTTTCAGTCGCCAATTTTGGAGTTCTATAAACCGAGCTGACTACATGGCTTTGCGCTTTGGCTTCCTAACAGTAAGTTTTCTTGTTCTTCCTTGGGAGAATAATTTTCAAAATGGTTAACGTTTTTTTATCAAGATCTGCGTCTTTCAATCGGACATGAGAACCATTTATGATAATGTTTCAGCTGTTTCTGATTTTATTTCTTTGTTTCATGCTCATAGGATGTAGGGAGCTGCAACCCCCTCCCTCCACCCCAAGGGGCGGGGGCCATATTTAAGGAACTTGTTTTTTTTTTTAAATTATTATTATTTGAAAATTAAGTGAATCTTACTAAAAACTTATTTATTTAAACATATAATTATTCTGATGTTTTGAGTAGCATTTTATATAGCAGAAAGAATAGTCAAGTATAATTTGAGCATTTTCCTTTTAAGGTGATCGTAGTAGAACTTTGCCTTTTAAGATTATTTGGTAACAAACACATTGTGCTTTTATCTATAGAGTTTTCTGGGTGCAACTGCAATGCTGAAAAAAATCTAGAATTTGGTTAAATGTAATAAATACATAAATACCAAAATAATATATTTTTCAAGAACTGATTTCAATAATGTTTTTGAAACTCAAAAATTTACTTCTCAAGATAGCACTGTTTCGATAACACTATTAGTAAAAAGTACTTAACTGAGAGCCACCACTCTGGAAAACAGGCACTTCTTAATACCACAACTTGCACCATGTTTTGTCACAAATACTTGTTAATCTTTCCTCCCCTCCTTTTTCTTTTGCCTCATTGCAGGCTCATCAGTTGCCATTAGCTTATGATTTTCACAATTATATGCTCCGAAGCATGGAGGAAGAATTTCGAGATATTGTTGGCATTAGGTACTACAGTATACTTTGATTTTTGTAGGTGGAACATCCTTAAACTAAACTTGCATAGTGCATAGCTTTGTTCATTGTATTACGTAATCATCCGCATATCATAGATTTTGCAATGTATATACCTATTTGTCTATATTGGAAAAACTTGTTATTCCAAAAAAAAAACTCATTCGCCAAAATTTTTTTGGTCAATAAAAGAGCTCTTTTTATTGATTCTAGTATAAAACGACACAATGTTCTCAAGTTTGCCTTCATAATTTCATTATCATGCCACCACTACCACCAAACAACGTAATATTTTTAGGAGATTGTTTGCAAATGGGAATCTATCTCATCCTCATCATCACATATAACAAGATCATCTACATAATCGTGCAGTAGTTTTCCCAGTAACACGCTTTAAGAGTGTGACAAGCGTTGCTATTTTAATGCCAACCATCAAATATTTGGTGAATTTAATGGATTATATGAAATAATATGCTTTTCTTGGCAAAGCATGTGATAGCTCATACCCTTCTCTTGCAGTGTCCCACTCTGGATTTTTGGCATAGCATGCATTCTTCTTGGATTTCATGGTAATTTTCATGTACCTGAGCACTCTTAATGTGAAGCTAATGCATGGTGCTGACATATTAGGATAATGTTACAGAAAAAAAAAAGACATAATATGATTAGCTACCATAGCACTAGAAATGTGTTGATGACGTCGTGTACATCATCACCTATATCTCACAGAGCCCATTCTTTTTGGATATCATGCTGTGAGAATTTGTGACCACTTAAGAGCGGCGGTAGAACCAATTTTCATTACCTTATGAGCCAATGTCAGTTATAGCGTTGGAGATACTGTAAAAAATCTCCCCTCTTAACAGTCATTGGGATAGAACTGATGTAGCTGCAATTCCCCAATCATGCTGATAGATTTGTGATATAATGTATGATGTGCAAATTAACAAGTAAATACTTGCATACCTTTGTGATGTTCAGAAAGGACCTTGATGTTAAGTTTATTATTCAAATTAATCATTCTTTCTTTACATTGTAGCTTATCTCTTCTCATCTGATCTGCACTGCCTTTGTTCAGGAACAAACATTTACTTTTGGCTTTCCTTCCTTCCAGCAATTGTAAGGACTTGCCATTTATTTTTTCTGTCTTCTTCAATTCAAAAGTCACATTTGTCCTTATGTTTCTTTCTTCCTTCCCTTTCTCCACATGTATACAAAAGTTGATTCTCCTGGTTGGTACTAAACTACATCGCATAGTGGTTAAGCTAGCTGTTGAAATCATGGAAGCAAGTCCATGGGGAGAATCTCAAAAGTTTAATCTAAGAGATGAGCTATTCTGGTTCAGAAAGCCCAGGCTTCTGTTGCGGTTAATCCAATTCATATCATTCCAGGTGAATCTGAAAATACGTCACAATACTTATCTAAATCTGCATCCAAAAAATAAGAACAGTAGAAAAAAAAAATTAGAAACTAAAAAGGAGTTAGGATCTCATTCACTAAGATCAGCTGTTTCTTTATTGCTTTGCAGAATGCATTTGAGATGGCATCATTTCTTTGGTCACTGGTAAGAACTGATTTACGAAGTTAATGCTTAGATCTGAGTTTTTGCTCATTTAGTAAACCATGCTATCCAGTATAAAAATCAGACAGTATATTTACATATCATAGTTGATTATGTGGAGTCTTTGCTTCTCTACTACAATAGTGAACATCCCCTTCTAATGGTTTCTTTATGGCTTTGTTATAAAACATCAGTTCTTATTACGAACTTTAATTTCATTTCGATACCAGACTTTCAAATTACCGAACTGAATTTTTCACCTTTCGAATAACTGAACCATTAAAAAAATTATTCCATTAAACACAAAGAATCTACTCCAAAAATTTAAGAGAAGTGGGTCACGGACTGTGCCTGAGGAGAGATGAAGTACTAAATCATCTAGCTGAGAATGCAAATATAACAATGAAACAATAAAATCAAAGTGAGTCTTGGCATGAAACTTAGGCATTATCTATAAAGTTCCTGTCAGCGTCATGAAATTGAGAACAATCAAAAAATCAAGAAGGGGGACCAGGATGTCGAACATCCTCTGCATTATCCCCTCTTTGCAGCTCTGCCATCTCCAGTAATTAAATTTCTATATGGATAGATTTATACTTACACCTATATGTATGCACATTAATGTCTTCATATTTTATATTGTTGAATCCACAATTATTACTTTTTCTGTCTTGTTATGTGAACAGTAAACACCCCATCTCCCTAGTCATGGCACCTAATAGGGCAGACAAACTTTTGACACATTTGTTAGTTGTTTTGTTTCTTGCATTTTATGGTATTAACGAAAGAAATAAAACACATACTACTATTTTATCCCTTGCTATAGAAGCAGCTGACACTGATGCTAGAGACGTGATTTTGAATGTCCTTTGAAATCTTCTGAATATTGTCTCAGCTTCAGACATTATCATATGCAATTATTTTTACACTACTCCAGAAGGGCAAAAGTCAAGTTAATAGCTCTACCACATTGCAACTAGATCAGTACAAGTGATTAAGTGAAGGAGGGCCTAAGCATGTGAGCTTTACACCTATCGGCTTCGTTCTGTGTAATTAGAAATATAGAACATATCGATATCACTGGATAGACTAGTAATATCTTTTTTTATAATATCGTTGGTAGTTATATGTGGGGTAACTGCTGTTTTCTTTTACAGTGGGAAATTAAGGAAGGTTCTTGCTTCACAAAAAAACACAGCTTCCTTGTTATCCGCCTTACATTCGGGTACATGATCTTGGCATATTCTATTTATTCGTTGCATGCCAGTTGTAGCTTCTCTCTTTTTCTATGATAGTATAATGCTTGTGCTGTTCATTGGGCATGCAAGTCTAGACAGACTTTCTAATTAAAATTTTATATTCACATGGATCAAGCTATTGATTTACTGCAGGGTACTCTCTCAAATTTGGTGTAGCTTCGTCACTTTTCCCCTCTATGTTATCATTACACAGGCAACTTGAGAAAAACCTCTCCTTTCTCTCTATTCATCTTTCTCTCTCTCTCTCACTCACACGCGGTGTATTGTTGCAGATGGGTTCAACATTCAAGAAGACCATAATTTCCAAAAGTGTAAGAAATTCACTTCATGGATGGCAAAGGAGGGTGAAGGCCAGGCAAGGAGAGCACCCTTTTACCCTTCTAAATACATCATCGCCTTCATCCTCGGATTCTACAGGGAACAGCATCGAGAGAATGTATGCCGTTACTTCAAACAGAATGAAAGGGTGCTCCTCAAGATATGAAGATACCTCAGTCTCATGCCAACATGCCTCTGTGGAACGTGATCAAAATCATGAACGTTCATCCGAGGAGAAGCTTCAGGTTCCACTTTATCTACGTCCTCAGTCTAATACCTTCGATGACAACTACAATGATGAAATTGAAGACGCTTAGGCATTAATGTTGTGAAAGATGGGTCATTTCTCGTTAAATAGCCGCGTGCTCCTTTTCATAGTTCAACTTTGCTCGGCCAAGCATGTCGTCTAGAGAGGCTGCTGTAACATTGAAAAGCAAACATTTTAAGCGAGTTGTTGAAAAATGTGATGTTCAGAGCTTGTTCATATTAGTTGAATGCCAGAAGGAAGATTAATGTTGTACATACTGAAAGTGGTTTGACAAACTACTATCAATGTGATAAATATATGGGTCTCTAAACTAGCAATGACCACATCAAGAGGTGATTGATTTTAAGTCGTCAGTATACCATAGACCATACTACTGCATGTGTTTGGATTGAAGGAACGGAATAGAGATGAAATGGAGTATTCTTTTAGCACTCCATTATTAGCACGTTTAATCCATTTTAGTACGTCGTTTGGACCCCAAAATTCCCACATCAAGTATGTCAGCTGCTTGTCATGGAAGGGCTGAAACCCGAGCCCAGATTTTGGTTTCAACCCCAATGTATCATGTGTGCAATCTAAATATTGTAACATTTGATTTTTTATTTATTGATAAATATCAAATTAATGTGACATTATTACAATATTGGTTCCCCATTGCCACCCCTACCATTATTGTTAATTAAGATTAGCTATGAACCCGTGCAAAGTTAAAGAATGGTATATAATACTACTTCCGTTCCAAAATATATTTTAACTTTTTAAAGTCAATTTGTGAAATCTTAAAATTCAAAATTGATATAATTTCGTTCAAGTTTTGGAAATAACAAAGATGATAATTAGTAGTATTTTGTAGTTAATTTACAATTGTTATATTTATTTGTATTAAAACTAAATAATTTCATATTAATTTTGAATTTTAAAATTTCGCGAATTGACTCAAAAAAGTCAAAATATATCTCGAATTTTGAAACGGATGAAGTATAATTTTTTTAGATAACTCTAAGGAAATTAATGCTGACATAAAAATATTTTAATGTTAATATATAATTAGTTTAAGTTTTAAATTAATGCTGATATGTAAATATTTTTAGTTTAATAAATTTATTTAAGTAATTTCCTACAATATTTAAGAACCTGAAGAATTTAAACTATAAAAGTTAAATTTTGTTACTTTAAATAATATATTATTTAAAGTATTATTGTCAATATATAGCTAAAAATGGTGTATAATCTTGATATTATATATATATATATATATATATATATAATATGAATCACAAATTTATACATAATGTTAATATATATGTATATATTAAAAACAAAAAAAAACAACAAGAATTATATTCAAGTATAAAATATTTTTAGAAATTATAGTCGAAAAAGAGGAAAGAGGTCAAACTAAGTTTCACATTTGTAGTACTTGTAATTTATAATCCTTAATATTGATTATATATCATAAATCACAAATTTATACATAATTTTAATATATACATATAGAAAAATGATACATATTGCGAACATTTTTGATGACTTTTTAATTGTCAGTTAAGTAGATAAATATTAATAATAGCATTTCCCAAAAAATGTGTAATAAATAAAATCCTCTTATAATTCTTATCAATCTATGTATTGATAAATTTCGCAATTGTAATTCGACATAAATTTATCACAATACATAGCGTAACTCATATGTATATATTTAAAAACAAAAAGAACAACAAGAATTATTTTCAAGTATAAAACATTTATAGAAATTATAGTGTCAAATAGTTGAAAAGGAGGAAAGAGAAAAACTAAGTTTCACATTTGTACTACTTGTAATTTATAATCCTTAATCTGGTTCAGAGTGGTAGTCAGCTGTATGTGTTTTTCTCCATTGATGATGCAATTAAAAAATAAATTCTCTAACGTAAAATTTAATGTTTGTGACACTTGTACCGAGTCAGATAAGTAGAAAATATATAAGATGTCCGTTCCCTGCCAAAAAAGATAGTCTATTACATAATTCTCTTCAACAACAATAGCTATCCCCCATCTCTCATGGTGAAGGCGTTACAGCCACCTGAAAACAGACCTGCAAATCAAAATTTGACCCCACAAGTTAACACGCAAGTAAAAGTAGAGACAATTACAAGAGAATCTGGAGAATTAAAGGGTTCACAAGAGTTTAAATTGTCAACTCAGAAGCAGTCACACAAGATTTATGCAAGAGATCGCGCAAGTGCTGGTTCAGAAATTACACCTGATGCTGGAATACACTTTAAGCAGTATCACTTGTTCTCAGCATCCTTGTCTTCATCCTTCTTCTGCTCAGGCTAATGCAACAACCAGCAAATCCATTAATAACCACAAAAGAAGTTGGAAAAAAACTACCACCAAAACGTTTAAAAGTTAAACCTCTGCACTATATTATTTCAACAACCACAACTGGCATAAAAGGGCTTTGCTTTCAGCTACAATATTGAACTAGTTATCTGCACTATATTATTTCAACAACCACAACTGGCATAAAAAGGCTTTGCATGAACAAAATGCTTGATTTCAGCTACAATATTGAACTAATTATCCGAGGAAGCTCTTGGGGACAAATAAAGCAGTTCAACATTCATAACACCCAGGTTTCTCATGCAATAAGTAGGACCCAGTCCCATATGTCACAAGAGTCGACATTAAACTATTAAAGGCAAACAAAAAGAAAGGAGCCGTGCACCAACCCAATTCATCACCACTAAACAACTGTAGTTCCCAGTTTATCAAGGATGTATATATAAGGGCAAAGAGAACTATGCCGAAGATGCAAACTGCCAAGTACACCTACAACTCCGAAAAACACGTTGCACATGATGCACAACTTGCTTCAGCTTTGAGCGTAAAGATTGAAAGCATGGACAATTGCAACATTCTCAGAAATCTAAACTAGGACTTGAGAGAAAAAGAAAAAGAGAGAAAAAAAGGGAAGATGTTCATCTTTGTAATCTTTTCTTTCTTTTCTTCCCCTTCTTTTTTGGGTGGGGTATTCTATAAAGAATAACCTGATCAATAACTTCAGAGAACCTTCAACTCAAGCAAAGGCAAACCTTATTCACAAAAGGAAAAGAAAACAGACTTATCACGAGAAAAGCAAGACCAGTTTATATAACAGACGACAGATAGCCTTGCTATGGTCTTTTTCTTTTCACTCCTCTCTCTATAATCATTTCCACTTATACGTGCGCTGGAAGGCCCGGATTTGTTAAGTGTCATAAGGCTTAACTGAGTTACAATTTCAGCATTTATAGTTAAAAGATTCATAATTACACATTTAATGGCTTAACTTACATTGATCTCAAGTGTGAAACAAGAAAGACTGGGCATTCAATTAGACACAGTATAACCGGTTACACGATCTTCAAAAGTTAAATTGACTACTTCACTTTTAGTTTCATTTATTGCACAGTATGTTGTTCTATCCATAAGAAGGCAAAATAGAAATGGAATCAGAAAATAACAATAAAATAAACCAAAAGAGGCTATTCGGTAAGGAACTCAAATATGTAGAATATCATTCGGTGATGCATGTGCTAAAAGCATGCTTTGCAGGGTTTACTACCGGAAAAAACATGATACTAGACATCATTATAACAATGCCAAACCTTTCAAATCTGAATGGCAGTGACAAAACATGGAATAGCATGATAATAAGAAACAAAAACATCAAGCAAATCAAACAGAAGCCAAATGCATAAAAACTTTAGACTAAAGCATATTATGCATGTCATATAACAAGAAGTCTAGGACTATAAGATGAATGAACTCACCTCGGATGGATTTTGCATAGATGCAAGCAAATCTTTAACTGAAGGATCATTTGGATCAACTCCTGGGAGCTGTCAAATCAACAAAAGCACTATGAAAATCTAAAGGAGACAATTTATTATTTCAAGTCACTTTTTTACTTGGTGGATGCTCCCCATCAGCACGCATACACAATTGAGTAGTGGCTGGTGATTAAGTTTGCCACCACACAAAAAGAGGAAGTGGCAGTTCCATAAACTTACTGAGGCAAGGATAGATGACACAAATGATTGATCCGCCAACAAATTACTCATATCTGTCTGGCTTGATTGGTCTTTCGCACCTTCCTGCACAGATAATTGAAGAGCTGCAACCAGTGCAAGACATGAAATCCATCAGCTGAAGCATAAGCGGAAAGATTTTTGAAGCTACTTGACTTGTTCAAGACTCTAAACTAATTTAAGAATCCTCTAATTATAAATACTTTAGATAAAGCATTGCTATATACCCCTGTGACAGATGAGAAATTCCAGTGTCCTGATAAATTTTCATTAGCGTGGTTATACATGGCTGCCCAACCAGATAAACCTTAGACAAGCGAAAACAATGACATTTTATTACCTTATAATATAATATCCGCACAATTTTTCATATCAAATAGTTACTTAATTGATAAGAATGATGACACTAATTGCAAATCAAATTTGACCCTAGGAGGTTCAATTACATATACTTGAAGAGGTTCTACCACACCCTTGATTTATTTTGGATACACAATAAAACCACAATATTATAGAGATAGTATTAATGAGAAAACAAGCAATCTATGAGCTCAAACTGAATGGAAATGGATACATAGGCTTGGGTAGATAGCACATAAACAAATAATCCCCTATTATTTAGATAAAAGATGCCGCCAGAAAATATATTAACTTACCAAGTGCCAAGTCTTGATCATCTGCAGCAGCCTCCGACATATCTGTGTCTTGCATACCAACAGTAGCCACAGGGTCATCCACTGACATTGCAAGCGCCTGCTGCAGCAGCGCATTCTCATCATCCTGCAAGTAATTCAATGACTGCAAGTTTTAGATGTACCGACTGTCGCAAGCTGTAAACGACTAGTAAGGAGGAAAAATAACCAACAACCAGACTATTACTGTATAAGTTTATGATATAGCAGTACTATTAGACTACATCTAAAAATATACTGATAGTTGCTTTACTATATAAGTTTATGACTCTGTAAGTTTATGGTATAGCAGTACTAATGTACTATTAGACTACATCTGGTAATATAATAATATTTGCTTTACTATATAATGTCTAGTGAACATGTCTATTAAAATTGTTTGTTTATATATGTTTAATAAGTTTTTATCATGCTCTATTAATATTTAAAATTTATTTTTAAGAAATAAATTTATAATTATTATTATTATATATATATATAAAATATTAAACATATCGTCAACGTATCATATCCTATTTTTTTGGGAAAATCCTGTGTCCCGTGTCCATACTGGTGTTTCATAGATTATGACTAACGTATATATTTCTGTACTCCAGATAAAGATTAACTAGCGTATATCTTTCTTTACTCCAGATAAAGATTTAATGAAGACAGAATATTAGATTTCCAATTCAACTGCCTCCATTGAAGTTCTTAGTTTCTTAGTACACTAACATAACACATTTGTTCTTCCAATATTTACATATTTCATAACAACAAATGCTACACATATAATGCATTATCTAAAAGTAACACAAAAGTAAAGAATATGTAGATCCAATCCTTTCGATAGTATAAGCAACTGGTCATGCTAAATACGTAGAAATCACAGAACCCTGAAGAGCCTGAGGTCAACAGAAACTAACCATTAAATCATCTGTCTTATTTTCAGCATCAGAAGCTGCAGGAGCAACACTTCCAGTCATGGTTACATCTTGTGAAGTGGATTCTTGTTCCCCTCCTTTTTCCTGCTTTGAAGCTTCCTCTGCAGCCTTTTTAGCAGCTTCTTCTTGTCGTGCCCTCTCCTCTTCCATTGAAACTCGAAGAGCAAGAGCCAATTCAGGATCCACATTAGGATCCACGTCAAAATCGAAACCAGATACACCACCAGCTGCAGCCGCTGCAGCAGCTGCTGCAAACCCACTTCCACCCTCTCCATCACCAGTAAAGATAGGAGTACTGCCCAAGAAAATGGGAAGTTATAACCCAACTCCAAGTAAATGAACTCTAGCAAATAATGATGAAGTGCAACTACCAACCTTATTAGCACATCAGAAAGAGCACTTGCACCAGGAGGAACATGAACAATGTGGCTGCTGTCATTATTATTTACAGCAGCAACCAGGGCCTCAAGCTTCTCTGTCTTTGCATCATCTTCCTCGCCAAAGTTAACAACATCAAGCGCAACACTGTTCTTTTTTAACTTCCTTCCGATCATCTCTAGTACCTTCTTATCATATTTAACAGGACTGGAAGCATAAAACTCACATTATAAGGATAAGGCATCAAACTACAATATGGAACCCCCCCCCCCAAAAAAAAAAAAACACACACACACACACACACACCAGGGAAAAAACATAAAGGGTACCTACCCTCCAGCAAATACAATAATTCTTTGTTGCTGCTTCTTGTTTTGGCGATGCTTGAGGGCTAACTGAGCTACTTGGATCCCTGCTGCCAAGTTCATCTCACCACCTATGTCCAAACCTGGATTAACAAAGTATGTAACTTCAATAAATTGTCAACAAATAGGAAAATGATCAATGAAAGAGAAAGGAACCAATTCTGGCTGTATTAAATATCTGAAAAAAGGCATCAACTCATCAAGTCAACAGTGAAAAGGTAAGAAACAAACAATATCCTAATCAAAATCCATATATACTAGTACCAACTAAAAGAGCACAATTTTTTTGTGTTTTATAGGTCAGCTATGATTTGATTCATGTAGCACAAGTAGCATATACAATATACATCCCCATAAACGAAACATATTTTAATAACCAAACCCAAATCTGCAATATTCAAAACTCCAACAGCATTACAAGTTTCCCTCTTTAATTTGCTTTTTTCTTCTCAAATGAGAAGGCAAATAACAATTCTATACATTCCAACCACCCCAGTACCTAATAATAACAAACCCTATATGTACCAGAAGTTAAATTTGCCAAAACTATCAGAAACAAAATCTCAAACTACTAAATAATTACTGCATAGAGATAGAGCTAACCGTGCATGCAAGCTAAGATCTTTCCAAGATCGCTGGTGGGAGTGACTAGAACACGAACCCCTTTTCCCGCCATTGTTAATACTCCCACAGTATTCTCCGGGTTTGACTGTATACAAAATAAATAATACAAACAAATTCACATCAGAGTCATCAGACATAGACCCCAAATAATTCTAACTAGCAAACAGTCAAACACCCCAATGAAGTCTTTGAAACAAACAAAACAAAACTACAAATTTACCTCAAGTGCAAAACAAAACTACAAATTTATATAAACAAAACTATATATAGGTTTACCTGTGTTTTAGCCCCACATATTAGATTAACGGCGTCTGCTTGAGCTTGAAACCTAGTGGGCGAGTAATCACCATTGCGCATCCATTCGGAATTATCGACACAGATCATTGTCGCCTGATATAGAACATAAAACAAACAACGGAAAATTATCGGTAAAAAAACCCTAGTTTGCTAAATAAGAAGTGTCATAGCACATATGGAGAGAGGGTGCGGGGGGACGGATATGTATAGAATAGAAGGGACGAACCTCGAGCACCATGATCGGAGATTGAAGAAAAACGAACGAGATTGAGTGACGGAGTGATAGATGATGTATCTTTCTCTCTCTTCACCAATAGAAGAATAATTCCGGTTTACTTGGCTACTACTCTAGCCGATTAAAAATTACTAAGCAGCTACCTCAAATATGGGTGTTTTTCAACTTAAGCCCCCTTTCATTAAATATTTTTTCTTCTCCTGACCAAAGAAAATGTTTAATTATTGTTTTTCTATATACCAGTAAGGTTGTAAAATGAACTACATAGTTCGGGTTTAATTCGTACTCACTTAACTAAAAGTTTAATTCTAGTTCGACTCGAGATATAAATAATTCAAATATAAACAAATTTTAAAATTCGATAAATTACTTGAACATATTCAAATTGTAATTTTCTATTAATAATCGGATCATATTCGCACGAAAAATTCAAACTGCTCAAACTAAGATCGTGGTCGACTCAGTAGTCAAATGAGCTTCAATCAAATCTTATTTCATAATCGATAAATTTTATGAACTAAATCTGAGCAACTCAATATTCGACCTGACTCGACAATAAATTTTATAAACCAAATCTGAACAACTCAATATTCGACTCGACATTCATTAAGTCCCCTATCTACTACGGTACTAGTCCATATATTTAAGATTTGTTGCTATTTTACATATTAAAAAAATCATATATTCTAATAATAATTAAAATTATTTAAATTTACATCTTAAAAAATTATATCCAAGTGTCTACAAAAAATGGGTACAACTTTTATTGGAAAAATTTGTATGAAAATTGTTATTTTGAGAACATGTTAATTTTGCACGTCACCACTTGTATATATAAAATTGTTTTATATTATATATATGTGTGTGTGTATTATTACACTTGGGATAATTGATTTGGCAATCTTGAATTTAGTATATAATACCAAACATGGCAAATTTGTGTGTTCTCTTATTTCTTAATTCGTCAAAGATAAAATTAAAAAGAGCAAAGGAAAATAAATACTTCATCCGTTCTAACATATAAAACTTAATTTGTAAAATATTTAAATTTGATGTTAGTTGACGTAAAATTTGAAAATAACAAATTTTGTAATTAATAATACGTTTATACATTTAAGAATACTTAAAGTTGTATTAATTAAAAATCAAATCAATTCATAATAAATTTTATTGTAAAAATATATTGAATAGACTTCAAAAAGTATTAAAAAAAATGTGTTATAATTTTAAAATTTACCAAATGGGTTTTCTTTGTTCATTATATGAAAACATGAGGAATTTTCCTTCATGCACACTATTAAAAAATGCAAAAAAAAAAAATGATTTTCCAACATCAGTGTTGAAATATGACCGAGGACAGATTGGCATTGTTGGAGAATGAACAAGAAAGAAGGCAAAGTAACAAGACAAGGACAATCCAAAAGATTGACCGTTGCGAGCTGGATCTTTACTTCTGTTGAAAGGTTAAATCGTTAACATTAGTTTCTCTTCCTTTATGATCTCATGGCCTTCTTCAAAAACTATCTTTTCTACGTATCTATACTTTGAAAGAAGCCACTCATAAAGTCTCTCATTCATAACCAATTGTTTTGCTTGGAGAATCCACCATTATTCTGGTGGAAAAGTTTCAGCATTTAGAAGCCGAGTTACCAGTTATTTTGCTTAGAGAATCAAAATTGTTCCATCAATATTAATCCGTCGAACACACAGAGAGAGGGAGGGAGAGAAGGAGGGAGAGTTTTGCAAGCTTAGGGTGAACAAGCACTAGATTCAATATTAATTTTGTATTATTTCAAAATTTGCGAGAGCTGAAGTAAGACGGTGATATAAAAGAACACATCATTAAATATGAATACCAACACAAAAGATCTAAGCTCAATCTTGTCATATGCCTTCACCTATAAAGTTCCATAGTTAGAGCACTTCGAGTTCTTCATGGCTCAATCACAAATAGGGGCTGCAATGAGTACAACATTTTTCAGTCAACTCACTTGGTGTTGAATTCATAAAACTTTGACAGTAGAAGAGAGGGGGAGAGAGAGAGAGGTATACTAACCAAGTCGACGCTAACTGGCTTCCCATCTTCTACAAGTATATCAACTACGGTTCCAGAATGATCCGACTGTCAAAAAAGAATCAATTTATTATCCAAGGCAGGACAGCTGAGAAACTGTTGGTTTATATGTATGAGAGAGCACATGGGCATGAAGTGCGAGTAAAGTGGTTGATGGCACTACAATTTGCTAAGATGCAAAGTATTCTATAAATATTTATAATCCAAGATCAAGATTTTAATATAGACTATCAATCAGATACTGCACCTATTCACTATCAAAAAGTGGAAGAATGGATGTTCTCTTTGTATGTACTTGTAATAATTCAGTCCCAAAGAGGGCGTCCTAATAGAGCTTCACCACATTCACCATATCCTAGGAAGCACAAACACCTTTATAAAGTCAACATGTCTGTGCAAGACATGTTGGATATGCACACTTGATAGACACTCTTTATGATGTGCCAGAGGCCCAGACACTTCTTTTGAGTTTTGATGTGTCCATATTTTTAAAATATAAGATTTTGTGTCAAGACTGTGCGACACTTGTGGACGCTAAAGATAATTTTCACTGTATCCGTAAATTACTCTTCAAAATTCATCACATCAACAGCCGGTATCACTTCACATCAGTACATGCTTATAGATTGGAAAAAAAAAAAAACTAAGAATATTATGTGGACATATTAGCAGAGGCTCATAATAGAATTTCTTTAATGAACTTTTTCTTTTCACCTTTTGATGTATTGATCAACCATCAGGAAAAAAATTAATAATTCTAAACTTTAACACTATATATAATGAAGAAAAGAGCAAGAGACTTACTTCAATTTCATTCATCAGTTTCATGGCCTCAATGATGCATATTACCTGACCCTTTTGGACCTTGTCTCCTACCTATATAGCAAAATTTACAAATCAGAGATATAGTAAAAGATCATGATAAACATTGTTTCATGCGAAAAGAATAGTGTTTTCCACGTGGGCTGCTAATAAGAGGTCCGTTGCAAATTCAACTAAGCCGATACTTGACTGCCTTTCAGGCAAACTGAATTCTATTTCAGTGATTATGGAACCACAGAAAGATTTTCATCAATGAGAATTAGATTCGACTGAAGTCAAGTAGAGTAAAAACAATGAGCAGAGGAAGAGAGACAGAATTTTGAAAATTTTCACAATAGTTAAGATATCAGAAGCAAACTCAGAGGTAAGCTACAGTGTGTGTGAGAGAGAACCAGAAACTATATGGAGAATTCCAATATATGTAAGGGATTAAACATTTTAAACGTTCAAGATAAGTTTGTCTTAGACAAGCCAAACTTGAATAATTATTGACTTTTTCAAGAATCCGAGTTAGTTTTATATTATTAGGCACATTGACATACAAATAAAGAAATGGAAACAGTTACCTTCACAAAAGGTGGGGCTCCAGGTGCAGGACAGCGATACAATGTTCCCGCCATGGGGCATTTTAGTGGAGGATGGGATGACTTTGGCTTTTCAGTGGTAGGTGGTGCAGCCGAAACTGTAGGAGAGGCAACTGGACCAGCAGGAGCAGGAGCAGCCTGTGCTTGAGGAAGTTGAGATGGAACCATAGCTTGTGGAGAATGGGACTGCATCATAACATATGGAGCTGTAACCGGTGGCTGTGGTAAAGCTTCCTTTTTCCTTATAAGGACTTCACAGTCCCGTTCCTTTAGCTGCAGCTCCATGATGTCTCTCGAATCCACAAGTCTGCCATGCAAAATAATAATTACTCCACAGCAAGGAAAAGAAAATTGTACAAGTTCAAATTTAATATATACTCGGTACTCTGCCCACATAAAACAAAACACAGTGTCTATACAGATGAAGGAAATTAACGCACTCTACAAGATCTGCAACTTGATTCATAAATGCTGAAATGGATGATGCATCAGGAATGGAGTTTAGAGAAGCAGATTTCTCGGTTGATTCCTCTGACTTTGTCTCTGGAACTGGTATAGAATTTTTTGACTTCTCAATAGCAACCTTAGATGAGGAGAGTGAATACTCAGATTCGGACCAAAGGTCTTAAACTCACAAAAAAAAAACACACCAAAAACAGTAAGGTTGGAAAGAAGAAGAGAGAGGAGTGCAAGGATAGTTGACACTAATGTTAAGCTTACCTCATTCAGCTGAGAAGACACCCTAAGAACTTCATACTGGTTCCGGTTAGATGCCTAAAAGAAAGTTAAAACAATTTGCAGGAGGGCCGAAAATATTAAAAAAAAAAGGAATCAGAAAAAATGATCATAAACCAAATAGCACATGACGCCTTTCAGAGGCAGAGGAATAAAGCACAAGCACTTAATTGGACAGAATTACGACGTGCCTCTTAATTTCATGCTTTTTCAATTGGTATTACAAAATTCTGTAATATGCATGAAATGAGGGCAATTATGAGAGTATACAATTCTTGTGATTTAGTAGAAAGAATACAAAATTTATGAAATCCCAAAGTTTATCAGATCCCACCTCTCAGTTCCTGCAAAGAGAGAACACCTACAAAACTTTATCCACTTCCCAAGCAAATCTACTTTCCATACCAGTAAGAACCTTTAATAGGCTGGTAAATACAAGTAAAACTTGTACATGGGCAAAAGGTCAAAAATCTCAGAGTCAGATCTAAATTTTACTGAAATGCAGGCATCCAAGCTGTCAGCATTTTAAACCAGATAACTGGTATCGCAACGAAATTTCGAGATGAAAATAGACCATTGCATACATTTAATAATAATGCATTCCTCAATGGTGCTATAGTCACATTACTTTTATTTATTTATTTTTTTAAAAACACAGTACACTTGAAATGACATAAAGTAAGGTATTACATGTAAACAATAAATGAAGGCTTTATTCACTATAAACAGTAACTCAACTGGGTGCTCATTAACATGGACAAAATATTGAAACTTTTCAAATGGACTGGCATTAACTACTATTGAAAAATAAAAAAGTAAAGAATAATGTTAATATAAATGAAATTCACGAGAAAATTGATCAATGGGTCACAGGCAAGGCAAATAGAAAAAAATTGGATCAAACAGCCATTCCTCGAGTTGAAATTAGCAGAATATGCTATAAAAACACATATTAGAGTTAGAGAGCAAAGATGTGACCAATCCATGTATATATATAATGTTCAAGAATAATTAAAAGAAACCTGAAATCCAAGAATGGCAGAGTTATCTAGGGAAGATCCAGCTAGCAATGCTCGATTCGACTTGGAATCCGATCGAAAAGAAATAGAAGAGTGGCGTTGCTTCGAATTAGGCTGCAAAGTCCCCAATGAAGCAGAAATCTTAGGGCAAGGAACAGAGAAAGAGGCCATGGATCTCGATCGAGAAGTGAGAGAATGATCACGATTAGGAGAGAGAAAATGAAGGCTTCGTAAGGGAGAAGGGGCGATTTAATCAATGGGAAGTAGTAATTCAGTGAGGTGTTTTAGGTAGAGGCGATACGCACGAGGCCAAAGGGACCGACCGCTGTGTTCCTCGTTGGAACAAAAGGGTTTAGGGAGAGAGAAAAATAGAGTATTCAATTCTTTCCCTCCTGCCTCCATGCGGTGGTTTAACGAACTGTACCCCACTGACTCAGTTGGGACTCGACTCGACCAGGGTTAGAATTGGTTAACTATTGGAGTACAATTTATTGTATATCTCATCCTTTATTTTTATCTTATTTTCAAAATATTCCGTCCGATTGACAAAAGTAGCATTTTAATTTTTGAGGCCAAATTGCAAAAGCTAAAATTTAAATGTGAATTTATTTATAGAAAATTGTTATTTTTATAAAAAAAAAATTGATAATTTCACAAGTTCATACTACCACGAATGTCGGTCACATTTACTATTCATGCGAAGGGAGTTTTGTGGTACTCTCAAATTTTCTTGTAAAAATATTAATTCCTTATTTATACTCTTAAAAAAATTAAATTTATAATTGATTGTTATTTTTATATAATTTATACTTTATACTGTTCGTTGTTGTATTGATAAAAATATAATTCATTTATGCAAATTATAACTTAAGATTTTGTGAATAAATTTTAAAAATTAAAAATATAAGTATGATTCTTTTTTTATAAAATTGACAGTGTTTTTTTTAATATATTCATTTTAACGTGAAAAATATTTTGATAATACTCCTATTTTAAATATAAAGAGTAAAATGATACGTAAAACTAAGTATAAGTATGTCATTTGATTAAAAACGCTAACTTCTAATTTTTATATTTTGTTTTATTAAATAACTTAACCCCACTAAAATTAGGTTTTACTTTTACGTATTCCATCCGTCCCAAATTAATTGCATTTTTAAAACTTTTTAAAGTCAAATTGACTATTTTTAAAACTAATTTTTTTACTATTTTTGCTAACATATAGGTGAAGATATTATAATCAAAAGAAAGTATATACAATTTATTACTGATTTCAATTTTTATAATTTTAGAAATATATTTATATATATTTAATTATTAATTTTAAAAATAGTTAATTTGACTTTAAAAATTTTTAGAAAAACAAATAATTTGGGACGGAGGGAGTACATGATAATTTGGAGAGTTGGAGTTTACAAATCGATACTAGTGTAAAATCCTTGTTCTTTGTAGTACTTTTTTTTTTGGTATAATGTAATCCGCACATAATTGTTATTAGTATTATATCAATTAGTTGACATAGCACACACTTTGTCTTCTTTAAAAGAAATTTAAAAAAATATATTAAAAGATTGAAGGTAAGAGATAATGGGAGAGAAAAAAAATATATAAGTGTTTAAATGGAAAAAATAAAAAATAAAAAAAATTCATTATTTTGTTTACACTAAATTAACGGTCAACTTTTTTATTTTGCTTTATTATATAAATTTGTATTACTAGTCTAATAATTACATAACACATATTTGTATCAACTGAATAATTTAGTTATCAATTTTTCACCTATATGAAAAAGGGCAAAGAAGATAACAATTTTTCACCTATATGAAAAAGGGCAAAGAAGATAAAATTTCCCAAAAAATGGGTATAAATCAAAATCAGCTCTTATTACTTCAATTTGAATTATTCATTTGTTCGAATAATTAAACTAGTAGCTGAATTAATCGTGATTAAAAAAAAACGTAAACTAGTAGCTGAATTAGGTTTTGTAAAAAAGCCAAACTTTGGATTGGGCCGGGTTTAAGTTTATCTATCTTTTACAACTGGGCGACTTGGGCTTTTAAGCCTCACTAAAACACTGCCCAAAGCAAAGAAGAGTATAAACCCTAGCCTCCCTCTATATCTGTTCTTCTCTTGCAAAGTCGAAGGACGCTGCCGACTGAGGAGATTTGAGAGAGAAACCCTAGCTAAGAGATCATCTTCGGCAGCAGTGAAGAAATGGAGACAGCTAGAACCGTCAAAGATGTTTCGCCCCATGAGTTCGTCAAGGCTTACGCCGCTCATCTCAAGCGGTCCGGGAAGGTTTCTTTCTCCCCTATTGTACTACTGTTTAAATTGTATTAATGTATTACCATGGAGATCTAAGTTTAGATTATTAGTATTTTTCAATAGAACTGCTTTTCTTAATTTCGACTTCCATTGCTGTCGTGTTTCATTTACATTTGGTGCTGATGTTTTTCAACTCGTATTTATTCGCATGATCTGAGTTTATGTCAGTTGTTTGTATTTAATTACGCCAATGTTTCTGATAATTTATACATGCATTTGTTAACTTTTTTGTTTCCAGTACTTATCTGTTGCCTTAATGTGTTGTGTTATGTATTTTAGCAGAAAGCTCCTTTCATTTGTTATTTCATTAGTCTTCTCTATCGTTTGTATTCATTCCTGTTGATATAATCTAGTTTAAATTTTATATCCTTCCCAGCTTGTTTTTTTAAGATCAATGAGAGTTTAAACGATGTTAGGGAATTCAGCTGATACATTTATGCTAGTCCACTTTATTTTCGCATAGGAGATCACTTTAGCCCCCAGAGAACGAAGGTTGGCTGGTTGGGGTGGGTGCTATTAATGTTTTGATTGACTTCCAAATTTCAAAACACATATTAAGAATTTTATTTAATGCTACACCTTCGCATTTTGAAGTCT
Source organism: Aralia elata (assembly GCA_034770075.1). NCBI lineage: Eukaryota > Viridiplantae > Streptophyta > Magnoliopsida > Apiales > Araliaceae > Aralia > Aralia elata. The sequence goes on from CM068380.1 coordinate 87,061,231, forward strand.
ATAGCATAGTTTGCAGTAATCCTTGGGTTATTTTTTAGTATTTTGCTTTCGTATATTTTTGTTTTACTCATTTTTATGTCATATCTCTCACTTATTGGAGTATTTCTTCTTAAAAATTCGAGTCTTTACTACTGGTACTCATATTTTTTGCTTCTCTCTGAGATTACTTTCTGAAATGAGTTCTGTTCCAACTATATATGGCATTTTTTTGTTGTTTGGGAGGTATGCTTTTGTATAGATTGATTGATCGTAATTCTTGTATAACTTATATATACTAAGGATTTCTCTCACTGCTTGGCACTTTAGTCTTAATTCTCTCTTTATTGAGGGATCCAGCGATCTTTATTTTAAAATTTGTTCCATAAGAAGCAATGTGTACTGTTGTGAAATATTGTAGCAGCATATATTGTTCCTGATCTACCTTGTTCCTCTATAAATGATGTTCACAATGTTCTCTAACCTTGTCTTGGAGGACTTTTTAACTGTCTATCACAGTAGTAGGTACAAATGCAATGTCATTTAAATTGTTATTCTAGTTCGATGTATGATATTTGACAACAGAGAGGACATCAAGTTCTTTTTTTGTGAATGAGTTGGATTAGGTGCTCATAAACTCGCGCTAAATACTTGTTATGAGAGCAACACCACTTGTTCTCTATATTGTCTGAGCTTTCAGTTAAGTTGAGATGTAACATCTTGACTTAAAAATACATATAACAATTTCTTGGCACTCGTATTAAATTTTTACTAGCAACATCAATGCTAAATACACAATTAGTCTGAATATACTTGTGTGAAAAAAACAAATAAACTAGCATACATTATTATGATATTCTTTTGATTTTTGTTATTGATTATGATGGATCTGTTGTATTTAATCTTACTGTTTGCCACATTTTTCAACAGATGGAGCTTCCACATTGGACCGATATAGTCAAGACTGGTACTTTCAAGGAGCTTGCGCCCTATGACCCTGATTGGTATTATATTAGAGCTGGTATGTTGGTTCTTCTGGGACAATAACCAAACACGGACACATTTATATTGTGTTTCTATTATCTGTCTTTTGCTTATTTCTCTTTTATGTAACTTATGGCAGCATCAATGGCAAGGAAAATCTATTTGAGGGGAGGAATTGGTGTTGGTGCATTCAGGAGGATATATGGTGGACGCAAGAGGAATGGCAGTGCCCCACCACATTTCTGCAAGAGCAGTGGGGGTGTTGCCCGTCACATTCTTCAGCAATTGCAAAACATGAACATCGTTGACTTTGACTCTAAGGGGTGAGTGCCTTGTTTTTATAATGATTTATTATGTGAATTATAGCACAGCTTAGGTTGCCATTCTCATTGTTAATTAGCCATATGTAGTGCATCTGTTTTCAGATGGAAACACATGTTTTCTGGTAAATATAGTAGCCATTCCTAGTAGGTTGTATGCGAGAAAAATTATAATTGCCTAATTGTTAGGTTTTCCATGTAATAGCTGTTGTTTACAGAGTATTTATGCTTACGGTGAACAATTGAAGAAGTGTTCTCTATGTTTTTCCTTGACATGGGATTAAGGATTTACAGATCGATTATGTTTACTGTCAACAATTGAAGGATATAAGAACTGTTGGCCTCAATTTTATTTTTGTTGTTGACTAAAGCAACTTTCACCTTCTCTTTTTATTTGGGAGATTGAGATGATAATTCCCCTTGAATCACTACAAATTGAAAATCAGTTAAAAGGAACTCTGAAATAATTTAAAGAGTACTACTCTGAAATAATGCAAAGAGTGCGTATACTTCTATAATATGTGGACATTTATTTGTGAGATTGAGATGATAATTCCCTTTGAAGCACTACATATTGGAGATCCATCCCTACTGAGGGAGCTAGTCTGAAATAATGAAATAGTATGTTAACTTCTAAAGTTGCTCGTATTGAAACTGTTGTTTTTAGGTTGTTGAGGTGCGACAAGTTATCTATCTATTCTTTAAATGAATAGGATTAATTGTACTAATTTAAAATTGTAGTTAAAATAGGGGACAGGTTTAGTATTATTACTATTATTGTTTCATCAAGTGAACTCATCAGCTCTCTAAATTCTATTAAGAAGTATGCTAAAAGAAAGAGTAAGATAACTGAAAACATTTATTCTCCCACATTATTATTTTTTCAATAATTGTAGTACAAGTATATATATTTTTATGGTGTTTGGCAACTAATTAATTTTCTCGTTAAAAGAGTTGATGGGCTTACCTTTTAGTACTTCTTCTTAATAATGTTAATAATAATACTTAATAATAATAAGATCATTACGAAATAATAAGTGTTATGATTCCCCTCTCTTTTTTTAAATCACTAAATCATTGCTTTCCTTACCAACAACATACTATAGTTAAAACGCTTGTAATATTAATATATCCCATTATTATTATTTCATAAAAAGCTAGAGTTTTATACTGAATTGTCTGACGAGATGACATTTTTCTTACAAAATTTACACTGTTCTTGTGCAACAGAGGGCGAAAGATCACATCCAGTGGACAGCGGGATCTTGATCAAGTTGCTGGAAGGATTGTGGTTACTCCTTGAGAGATGTATCGGGCCCTCTTCTGGATAACATTATATACCGAGTTTTAATTTAAGTTTTGGTTGTCTGGACCAAAGTAGCTTTTGGGGGGCAGCGTTAAACCAATTTTTGTGCTTGGTCTGCCGCACACTTTAATATGAATGTTGTTTTCATTTAAATTAGTTTGTTGTTGACATTGTTTCTGAGGTTATTTCTGAACCCCATTTCCATTAGTAATGGTTCTACTTCTGTTCCTCTCTTTCTTTCTTCTTAACTCTGCGTCAATTATGAATTATAATAATCAGGATGGTGTTACATGGTACTGCAATTTAAGGAAAAGGTACTTTATGAGAAATGGAGTTCAAAAATTTCTTTTTCCAAATAAAGAACATATGTTTTCAGTTTTTAGGTGATTGAATTCGCAACATTTTTTGTGTGGATAAATTATTTAAGTTTTTGCGACTCTTTTTAGGCCAATTAATCTTGACCTCTAAATTGAATATAGCTCTTGTTTGGAAGTCTTTCAACACCCAGAAAATGCTAACCCATTGATGCTATGCTTAGTAAATGTTTTCAAGTGTTCCCAAAAATGAAAACCATTGATGTTCTAAGCACATTATTAGGCTATCCTAAGTACTTGTTTTAAAAGGGAAATGGTAGGCTAGGTACTTGTTTAAAAAGGGAAATGGTCAAATGAGAAAATTGCTTGGGGAAGTGTTAAAAGATTGAAGGCTTAAATACATTTTAGAATTTAAAATTTTCAATTTTTTATGACTTAAATTCTAATTTTTAACTTTAAAACATTAAATTTTAATGTCTTTAAATTTTTATAAATTAAATCTTTTGACTAACGACGTGTAATATAATGAGAGTATTTTAGGTAACTTCACTCTTTAATATATTTATAAGTATAGAAAATTCTAAGTACATAATTAATATGTGATAAAAAAAATAGAGTCAATATAAACAGTATATATTTTTAAAACTAGACTCAGTTGCTCACATTGATTAAAAAGAAAACCTTAAATATCTTTGAAAATACAAAATTGTAGTGATCAATGTGTGACAAAGAAAAAAAATAAAATTGGAGCCGGTATAAACCTATATAAGACTTAGTCCTTTCCATTTGAGTCACATGACTTATTTCAATAAAAAATGATAAATTCAGTGGCAAAAAAATGTATAACATATAGAAATTTAGAGAGATAAAAAGTTTAACATCTTAAAGTTTAAAAAAAAGGTTTAAGCCTTAAAAAGTAAAAATAAAATAAAATTTCAGTTTAAAGTGTATTTAAGCTAAGATTGAATTTCAAAACCTACTCTAGGAATTCAAAAGTTTTAAAGTATGAAAATTTTGACAACTAGTTTTGCTTTGAACATTTATTGTCAAATTTGAATTTAAAAATATCTCAAATTAATTTTAATAATTCAATAATGATCTTATATTTTTAAATGAAATAATTGTTATAAACTCTTTTTTACTATATATTAAATGAAGGTCAAAATTATTAGCCAAAATATTCAAGTGGTTGGTATTTACTACTAGAACTTGCATGATAAATTCACCAATAAGAAATGTAGTTTCAAGAAATTAAATTATCTTCCATTGTATAAAGTGTAATTCCTATCATTTGCATTCGTCCTCAAATATTTATAAAGAGAGTTGAAATAATTATATTTACCGACAGGGATAATATCTAAATTATTTACATTTTACATACAATTATTTTAGCACAAAACTAAATAGCAAATAATTTGATCAAATAAAAAGTAACTAGTATTAATAATACGTATAATATTGTATTAATAAAATACAATGTAGAGTATCAGGTATGATAATTACACTTTCGTGCTCATCTGTTATTGGTTGCTTGCCAATTTACAAGGACTTGATAATGTGTTCTCGAGTTTTAAAATGGACGAAAAGATAGAGAACAAATTTATATTTTCTATCTAATTATTTTATTATTGAGTTTTTAATGAATAAAAAAAAGAGTAATGTTACGTTGACAAAAGATATTTACAAAAAAAATTGATAAAAAATAATTTGTCGAATTATAATTAGTTGATCTAATGATTATATCTAATCACTATCATATACATCATTTTATATCATTTTGTTGCATCTAATTTTTTGCCACTAAAGTATTATTGTAAAGGAATTGGATGGAAAACCACGCCACTTTTTTTTTTTTGGGTCAAAATTTGTCACCTAAAAATGAAAAATTTTGGACGAAAAATTAAATAAAGCAAATCTTTTAATATAATCTCTATATTAGAATTAATATAAAGATTAAATAATTATTTAAATCTACTAAAATATAAGTTAATTTTTTCCCTTTATAAAAATAACTAGTATTAATATTTTTTTTGTCCTATCCTAAATTTCCATTATTTTCCATTTTGTCCAAAACTCAGGAAACATAACACGGTGTAAAATTCTAAAATCTCCACCAGTCCTTATCACTCGCAGCGTGGACCGTCGAGTAAGCATGCCGACGCAAAGGGGGGACCCACATCACAGCTTGAATTGGACCACGTGTAATCTCTGAGAATGCGCGCGCCATTACGCTGTAGACAGACTGCAAAATAAGAGAATCTGGATTACCCCACAATTACCAAACCAAAGTGAGAAGAGAAAGAATCTGAAGCTTATATAATAGTAGTAATAAGGAGTACAAATCTCTCTCTCTGTATATGTATATATATATATATATAGAGAGAGAGAGAAGTATATAAAATCTTCCAACTGTTTTGAGCAGCTAAAGATTGAAATTTTGATTTTTGTTTCTACTTTTTGGTTTTCTTCATTCTCGGGACACTCTATTCTCTCATCACTTTCTCTCTCTAGGGTTTGCTTTCCCTGGCTCGATCTCTTCTATCCGACCGATCATAATTTAGAAATCCCGTCGTAAGTGTGTCATTTAGATTATGTTCTTATTGTAAGGTTTATTAAAGAGCAGGGACTGTTATTTGGATTGATCAAATGCTTTAGTTGAAACATTTCATTGTGTTGTATTTAAAGTTATTAGTATTTCAGTTATTTGAACAGACGCTGCTTTAGTTTATTCATATCTTTTCTAATTTCGTAATGTCCTTTTGTGTTCTAAGATTAAACACAAGGATCACTTCGAGTACCTGTGGTGAAGTACTTATGCTACGTTTGTATCGGAGGAAGGAGGGTGAGAATGTGATGACTCGTTTCAATGGAATGAAAAAATTTGTATTTGGTTATTCTATTAGAATGGAATAAACTATTCTTATTTTTTAAAAATTTTTGAATTTCATTTTTTTTGAGAGAATATGGAATGACTCATTCCTGTCTGGAATGGAATGAATCATTAAACTCTTTATTTCATTCTCTCGTCTATTACATTCCATTCCATTCCTTCAATCCATACGTATGATTAGTTTTTTCTTAATGCTACTGTCTTTATTTCATTTTTTTTTTTGGTATGGGTTGTTGTGATGGTTCAAGCTTGAAAAGGTTGCTAATTTTTATCTCAATCATAATGGCATGGATACACAGTGCGATGAGGTGGTTTAGCGTATAAAATTTGAACCCATGATAGGAATGTCATAATCATTTTACTACTATACTGGCATAGATATTCAGTTCTACATTTCCCTCTGATATATATTTCAATGACTACATACTGAGCTGTCCAGGCATCTTTGGCTAGTCTTTTAATTTAAATATATGTTTGTATTATATTTCTCAAAGTTATGAGTTTTGCTTTATCCATTGCTGAAATTTTTAGCTTTTATTGTGTTATGAAGTGCTAGAACTTAATTCAGGTTATGCAATATTAGTTTAGTGTTATTGATACGTAATTCTAGTAGTTTAAGTTGGAACGGTACGAGAATGTTTACTCTGTGAAGACATTGTCTCTTGCATCTTCTTATATGCTTGTGACAGAATCTCAGGGAGTATCACAGCTTAGAAAGCTAACTATTCATTTTTGAAGCAATTTTTAGCTTGTAACTTGAAAGACATTAATTTTGAAACGTTACTTGAAGAAATATGGTGTAGTATGAAAAATTGCAAAAACCTTAGACACTTGAACCAGGAATAGTAATAATCATCTCAATCCTTGCAAGAAATATTTTCATTTTGGAAGGAAAATGAAAATATTGCCAGAAAGAAATTGCCAGCCTTGTAGTGGTCTATAGTCTATGGACTATGGTTGATGATGCTTGACAAATGAAGTTTCCAGCATTTTTGCCTGTTATTATATGAGTTTTGATGCATTCTATCGGAAGTCACATAAATAAATCATCTTCTTAGGGGTTTAAAATTTTGTAATTGCATATCTCACATTATTTGTGTTTTGCAGGTGATATGAATCCTTGTTTCTGAATTCTATTCCAGCTTTATTGTTATCTTGATGATTGACAACTTGGACCCATATGAGGAGTATATATAAATGATGTGCAAATGAAGTTTTAGACACAGTTCTTGCAGAAAAATAATTTTTGTATAGTATTCTTGGTGGACATTAAGAGACTAAGACTGCATGCATCAGGATGATGGCACCATGTTCTACTTACTTGCAGCTTGTGGTTGAACAGTGTGAGTGAGTAGAGGAATATGTAAGCTCTTGGAATGTTGTAGTTGACCATTGTTAATGTGATTAGGTTTTGTACCATTTATATCTGTGTTATGTAGTATGTGGGGAAATTCTTTTTGAAGAATGGATTACTATAGAGAATTTAGGATTCTGTTTCCATCTGACATGGCAGAATCTCGAGTTTTCATTGTCTCTTGTTTTATCGCTGGACTAATTGGATTCTTGAGTATAGCCTACAATGCCTTCCAGTGGAGAAGAAACATCAATCTAAGTTGGATGAAAGCCATAGCTATGTCAAAGAAGAACCCTAAAACAAAGAACAAGGTTCTTTTAGCTCCTCATACGTGGAACTTGGAATCCATCTCTCATGGGAAAAGCTTAAAATGCTGCGTATGCTTGAAGTCCATGTCACCTTCTCAAGCTCTTGGGCCAATGGGGGCTTCAGACAGTTTTATCCATCATTGTAGCATATGTGGTGCCGCAGCTCACCTCAGCTGCTCCTCTAATTCGCACAAAGATTGCAAGCATGTGTCTATGACTGGGTATGAACACCAGTGGGCTGTCTGGTGGACGGAGGTTGCAGATAAAACCGATGAAACTTCTTTCTGTAGTTATTGCGAGGAGCCCTGCAGTAGCTCTTTCCTTGGCGGATCCCCAATATGGTGTTGCTTATGGTGTCAGCGCCTAGTACATGTTGACTGTCATAGTAGCATGTCTAGTGAAACAGGTGACATTTGCGATTTGGGATCATTTAGAAGGCTGATTCTATCCCCGATATATGTCAAGGAATTGAACTGGGCTTTATCAGGAAGATTGTTAAGTTCGATCACTCATGGAGCCAACGAGATTGCATATACCGTACGTGCTAGTATTAGGAATCAAAGTAAGAAGTACAAGAGGGGAAATGAAGCCTCTGCCGTCAAAGGTAATGGTAGTATTGGCAACTCATCCTCTGAATGCACAGGTGACAGCAATCAAACAATAAATGGTTCTCATAGAACAGAGGAAAACTGTAATGATACCATAAGCACAGAGATTCTGGATCAAAATCAAGATAGCAATGTAGTAAATAAATTGGATTCAAAGCCAAGTTTCAAAAGAAGTCCTTCAATCAATCAGAAAGATGAGTTCCACTTATTAGGAATGAAGCAGAGATACGAGTTGAGTGATTTGCCTCCAGATGCAAGACCCCTCTTAGTCTTCATTAACAATAAGAGTGGGGCTCAGCGAGGAAATTCACTTCGGCTACGTTTGAATCTACTTTTGAATCCCGTTCAGGTAAGAGCTTTAATAGTTATACTTTAAGCTACTAACTATTTTTGGTGTCTTAATTAGAATTGGACTTGAGTGCTCATGTGTGATAGATATGGTCTCTCTTCTCTCTACATTGAAGTGGATCCATATGTAATCTCTTACATTTGTTAGATCGATGACCTTGGAAATGGAATCTGGGATGTCTTCTGAAAGATGTGTTGTCCTGTAAATTATGAAATGTGAAATGAAATCTCTGTTACTGTTGTACCAAGGTTTCCTCTCAGAGGAATTGATATTTCACAGACATATTTTCTTTTATGCGAAAAACAATATATTATATATATATATATATATATATATTCTTTCTTTTCTAAATCATAAAAAATATTTTCTGAAAAAGCAAGCTTTTCTTCCAATAAAGGAAATTCCTGACCTTGTTGTGTTGAGCCATTTGAAACTTGAATTTGTGATGGAGTTGATTTCAAGTAGAAAAAAAGAATCTAGAAAGGGTCTTTTTCTTTAATAAAATAAAATAATAGTCCCTTGGTAGCTGCTCAGCTGCAGCATACATAATTATAGCTCAATCTCATAATCATAAGTAAGAAGATTCTTGTTTGAAGTTTGAACTTTATGAGTCATATATTTTTACTTAATTATATGATTTTTGATATAACTATTTCCTTGTTCTAGTAGTTCGTCTACCTTTTTAACTTGAGTTTGAATTTTACATAGATTTTCGAGTTGAGCTCAACGCAGGGACCGGAGGCTGGCCTTTTTTTATTCAGAAGGGTGCCTCATTTCAGAATTCTTGTATGTGGAGGAGATGGTACTGTTGGCTGGGTTCTGAATGCAATAGATAAACAGAACTTTGTTTCTCCCCCTGCAGTAGCTATTCTTCCTGCTGGAACAGGAAATGACTTGGCTCGAGTTTTGTCTTGGGGAGGTGGTTTGGGCTCAGTGGAGAGACAAGGTGGCCTTTGCACAGTGTTGGACCACATAGAACACGCCGCAGTGACAATTCTTGATCGGTGGCAGATATCAATTAACCAACAGGGAAAACAGCTCCAATCACCAAAATTCATGAACAACTATCTTGGTATTTTGACCGATATTCTTTTCATTTTTGAGATTTGTGTTCACAAGAACCGTATCAAGGTTTTTCATAAGTTTTGTTTATTTTGGCTAACTTCATATGTTGTAGCACTCAAATCTCCTGTTGTCATTCCTATGGACATTCTCATTCGAAACAGTGACAAAGTCAGGTTACTATTGCAGGTGTTGGATGTGATGCGAAGGTTGCTCTGGAAATACACAATCTGAGGGAGGAGAATCCAGAGAAGTTCTATAATCAGGTCATTGACTTATACTAGACTCATGTCTTTGACTTTCAAAGAAATCTTTTACGAGGGTGGTGAATCATGTGCATCCACATGTTCATGTTTATGTTACTTTTCTTTTTCTGTCCTCATTTTGGTTTATGTACGTGTGCTGTTGTGGGAGGGGTTCTGAAGCTAGGAAATGTTATTTTTGTTTGGCTAAATCTTTCTAGATACCTAACACAAAGTGAATTATTCATTTCTGCTAGAGCCGAGATGTACAAAATTACATTGCAATTCTTGTTGAAAGAATATTGGCTTGGGGTATATTTTGATTATTGGTGGGCCGTATAGAGCATGAGAACAAGCATTATCAAGTACTTTGAAAAGTACTTTTGTAAGTTACTTTGTGTAAATAGAGAATGATTTTCTGCCCTTCTCTGCATCTTTTAAGTAATATCGCATTGTAGTGACTTAAGCGGATGGATAGTTTTCATTAGTTTTGGGCATATCTTTGTAATTACCAACTAATTGGGCAGGAAAAGCAGAAGTTATGAACATAGGAAGAAATAATTGCTATAGTAGAATTTGGATGATCAGTTTTCAATGTTGTTGAGAGTGGCTAGTTAGGATGCAAGAACACTTTTGAAGAGATTACTAGCGGAAATTGGCACTGCAGGATATTTTCTGAGATGTATCTTACAGTCTGTTCACATGCTACACAAACTTATTCTTATTTCATTTGAGGAGAATTCTTGACGCGACATCTAAGTTGGAGGATCAGTTATGTACCTTCTAAAAATTTTCCAGTGCACTTTTTGTTAAACAATTTCCATAATTTTCTCTCTAAATGCTAGGAGTGCTAACTGTTTCTTATTTTGATAAGTCTAGGAGGAGTAACTGTTTTCCTAGAATATTGTTGACCAGATAATGTATAAGATAACACCATTATACCCAATTTGTGAAATAACAACTGTACTATCCTTTTGTGAGCATCTTCCAGTTACAGTTGTAATTTCGGACTACATTTGAGGCTTTCTATAGAAATGTATCTGTTTTGGGGTAGGAACATTGTGTAGGCACTTTTTCTTTTACTTTCGTCCAGAATGTGCCATAATTCAGTCTTCGGGACTGGGATCTCAAACCCATATTTATTGCAAATTTATCAAGAGACGATATCATGATAGTAGAGGCAAATTTATTCGACTTTTAAGAAATGCAATTTTCAATTACTTGCATACTTGACTGGAGAATGGATATAGCCACTTGAATGAAAACTAGTCTGAGTTCATTGCGCTGAACTTTCTCTTTATAGGAGTAGATTGCTACTAATGAATTGTAATCCCTTGCTGGTCATTCCATTCTACTTCTTCATCCAGCTTTGTTGTTGTTATAATTAAGAATTGAAGGGGAGTACCTTAGAAAATATATGGAAAATTTATGAGAATTAAATAATTTGCTTCAATTTTATTTTATTTTAAATATTTTTATAACTTGGAGTTTATGATATACTTTACCATCTATTTAACTTTTGAAACTTCAAATCCTTCTTGAAGAATGCATTTGTAATTTTTTCTATAATTCTTGCATAATTTTCTTTTCATCTAATTTGTTGTTTTGTATGGAGGGGATGAGCATGCCCATTCCTTTCAGTAAGTTATGGTCATACCTAAAATGGACTGCAATTTGTCATTTTGATGAGGGGTTCTGTTTGAATTCGGGTTTTTCCTTCATTGGGGGTATACAGTTCTTGATTCACATATTAATTGTTTGTTATTTCTGGTGTTGTCCATTTCTTTGAAGCTTATAATACTTGTTAATTAACTGCAGTTTATGAACAAAGTTCTTTATGCAAGAGAAGGCGCCAAGATTATCATGGATGGGACATTTGCAGATTATCCTTGGGAAGTTCGAGTTGAGGTGGATTGTGTTGAGGTAGAGGTCCCCGAGGTGAGTGCATTTGGTGTTTAATTTTTTATGGATCCGCGGATTCTTTATTTGGAGCAGACTCTTTCAAATTTGATCTTTTTTCTTTTCCACCAAGTCTCTTCTTCTCTTGCATTAGTTTCCTTAGGTTCCAATTTGGTTTTTAGACTGAACTAAAAAATTATTTCTTTTTATGAATTTATTGCCCTAAGACCTTAGAAGACTTTTCTTGCTTCAATACTGATTTAATCTTTATGGATATATATATATATATAGCATATATATATATGTTATCTTTTTTTTAACTGAATTATTCTCTAGAGTCTAGAACTGGTAACAGGGCAATCATTCATAATTTAAATATTATTTTCTTCTTTGTTTCTTTTACTCTTCAGGATGCAGAAGGTATTCTCGTTGCCAATATTGGAAGTTATATGGGTGGAGTAGACTTGTGGCAAAATGAGGATGAAACTTATGATAATTTTGATTCTCAATCAATGCATGACAAGATTTTGGAGGTTGTGAGCATATCAGGAGCATGGCATCTCGGAAAGCTTCAGGTAAGGGTAAATTATTTTCGTAGATATTAAAAGAATTTCAGGTAAGGGTGGTTGGAAAAACTGTTTAATGAAGATTTTTCAGGATTCTGGAACCCACTGGCTTATCTTCTTCTCTCAATCTACTTTTAGCTATACAGTTTTTCTGGGATTCTATGAAAAGGTTCCAGGGTATTCATGGGCACTTAGACTTGAACCTGCAAGTCAAGAACTATTATAGACGTGGTACCTTGTCACCGAATCTTATAGCAATAACTGTAGCTGAAATGTGTACTGTGTAGTTAACAAACAAACAAAGCTTAAGTTTTGATGATTTGAGTTTTTTGGTTCCCACGAGCTTTTAATATTTTCTGCGTTGATAGAACTTGATTTACGTAGCCATCATATCTCAATACAAATAAGGTCTCTTCTAACTTTTAACTGTCATTTCTGGCTCCTTTTTACATAAACATTATGTGAAAGTTTCTGAATTATTGTTTAGCGTCTGACAGGTAGGCTTATCTCGGGCTCAAAGGCTAGCACAAGGGCAGTCTATTAAAATTCAGCTTTTTGCTGCATTGCCTGTTCAAATTGATGGAGAAGCGTGGTTGCAGTCACCATGTACACTGACAATATCACATCATGGACAGGTGGTCTCTTTACCTTTCCTGAACGCATCCTAGCAAAGCATAATACAATAATTACTGTATGTGATGAAGGAGTTTTGTAGCTTATGGAAAGTTAATTAAACTATTTAAACTAGTTATATGGTGCAAGCTGACGTGGTGGAATAATAAGCATTATTAGCTTGTTTCTAGGATATTGTTGGCCTAATTTGGAACCCAGGTTTTACTTCCATTTGGTGTTCGATCCATTACTTGATATCCCAGGTTTTTTCATTGGTGATTAGGACCATGGTAACTACTATCATATGATGGTTAACTTATCAAAGAGAGAGAATATCCCTCATATGATAGTTACATAAAACTAATTATCGTGAAGCATAACAATAAAACTCAATAATCTTCTATAATATAGACAGCTGTAGGAGTGTGTGATATCTCATACTATGGGTTATCTTTAGATGGTGATGTATACTTATTTAGCTTATTGCTGATTATCAAGAGTAATCAATAATCACCTATATTATGTAATCTAACATAGTAAGTTATAATGACAAATTCCACATTTCAATGTCCAATGTGCATTTCCCCCTCAAAGTGATGTCCCTCAGTTTTTTGGTGACCTTGTAATGAGTGTCAAAGAGATGGAAGTAATGGTAACAAAGTAGTGTTGTAGAGCATCGTTTTTCAAATATGTCGCTAGGGCAATCGCCGTTTGATTGTCATGTTCCCAACAAAGTATATCCTCTAGTTGCTTCCCCAGTTTTCCTACTGAATAAGTTATAAGTATATATTTTCTATCATGTAAGGACTCAATAGTAGAGTATTTCTTTAATATTTTGGGATATTCAAAATATTTTCAGGAACAAAAACTTATGTGGAAAAACTCTCTTTCTATAAGCAAGTAATCTAGAATCTCTAGTGAGCCAACGTTCATGTTTGGTCGTCTTCGTATGGATTTCACAGGCTTTCATGCTGAAGAGAGCAGCAGAGGAACCTCTAGGTCATGCTGCTGCCATAGTTGCTGATGTGCTTGAGAATGCTGAAACGAATCACGTGATTACAGCATCACAGAAGCGATCTCTTCTTCAAGAAATGGCGCTGAAGATGTCCTAAAGGTTTTTCACATGAATGTAAATACTTGGTGGCGAGTTTTGGCTGCAGTACTTGTCCTGAGAGTATGTATACCTTTTATATCCCCATTGGCAGCTCCATTTAATATCAACATAGGTGTTAGCTGGAGCATGTTTGTATATGAACTTTGATTAATGCAAGTACCCACATAAAAATATTCATGGCGACTGTATCTGTGTAAATAGCTAAATCTGTGTAGAATTTTTTGAGTCAAAACCTTTTTTGAAGAGGGAGTCCAGACTGTTATTTGTTAGTATATGTTGGAAGAAAATGCAGTCATATTTGTTCTCTAGGCATTTGGATCTATGTTCATGGTAAATAAGCAATCTTTCATCTGGGGGACTCCTAACAAATTTTATTGGCATCAAAGGCTTTGTTATTATAGTTGATCATGGTAAATAAGCAATCTTTCCTTCCAAAACCTCATTTTGTTATTGTAGTTGATCGGAAAAAGATCTAAACTTGGAAGGCATGCATTGAAACTAATTAACTTGCAATGTAACTCCGTCATCCCAGGGAGTCTGGAACTCTAGGTTACAATTTTGAAAGTTTGATTACAGATACACAAGGATGCAAATTAATTGATTCTAGAGTTCATAGGATTTACAATTGTCTTCTAGCAAATTTTCAGTTTCCTTTGCAGTTTGCACCATAGAAACAGAAAGCAACTCAGCTTTTAGAGGAGAGCAGAGAACTAACTAGCACGCTGTTTGATAGGAGCTGCACTTGAATACACAGGAGCTACAATAAAACAACTTGATCAAACTACTTGGCGCTTAATTATCAATCGATTTGCTCCTTGTAAGCCCGTATTTGATCTTCTTCCATAGCCGTAAAACAATTCCCCTGTTGCCCTTCTCATTCATGTTTAAATCATAAGTTGCAGCGTTCAACTGCGGGCCAGAAATCCTCTTTGTCGTGGTGGCGTTATTTCCGAAAATGCAATTCATCCGTTTGGAGCAGAAGGGGGAGGATTTCATATAGTACGAGTAAGGTGACAAGGGGCTTTTTGATCCCCGGATGGCGCGGTTGAGCTGTTTGGTCACCGCCTGGAGCTCGTACGAGTCGTAGAGGTTGCTACGTTTGCCGCTATGATTTCCGGGAGTCAGCTTCCAAATGGGGCTTAGGACAATGGCCGGAGATGACATCATGCCCTGCTGTTTTTCATCTGTCGGGATATTGTCCATTGCCACGCATTGGTATGAAGCCTTTTCCATATTTTGAGAAAATATGACACTTCAGTACTACAGTTTTCTCATAAGGGTTTTGAATCCCTTGAAAATTGTTTGGTTTGTATGTCAATATGTCATGCATGATTTACAAAGAAATTTGCATTGTTTTCTACGTTGCAATGTTTGACATATTCTAATATTGAATTTGAGGTGTCATTGTGGTTTTTAGTCCTTGGAAGTTACATTATACAGTCTCTGTATCTCACTTAGCTGTGTTTGGATCGAAGGAATGAGAGTGGGAATGAAATGAATCATTCTTATGGAATGAAAAAAATTGTGTTTGAATGCTCATTTCTCCCAAATTTATTAATTTGGAATAACTCATTCCATCTCGAATGGAATAAATCATTATTACTCTTTATTTCATTCTTTCAATCCAAACGTAATATTAAGTACATACTTCTTTTTTTCTTTCTTTCCAAAATATGAAGTAATTAAATTCAAACTCTTTGTAATTCCTCATGTCAATCAAACCTAATAATATATTAGAATTAAAAATTTCGTGTACTGTCGATGTATATATAAACAATAATAGAATTATGACATATTCCTAATAAAATATTTATATTATAAATGACGTACGTGTTACGAGCATATTTGTATCACCTTTTCAAATTGGTTGTTAGCTTGTTATATCTGTACTTCTTATATTTTTCAAAACGCAGATTTGTCGGGTGAGATATAGATATAAATTATTGTCTCCCAGCTAAGATAACATGTGTAGAAAATGAAGAGTCTGATGGCATGATTGAAAAATACATAAACCAAAGGTATAGTTTTTTAATCATTCATCATAGCAGATGAGTGAAATACTGAAATGATACTCGTCCTTCATCATTAAAACTTAATTCAGTCTAAGCCAATATTCGCAAGATTGAATTAATTGCATATCTCAAGCGCATGCTTCTTCTTTTCTATTCACGTAATTTGCTTGGGATTTTTAATCAAAATAATGTAAGAAAATTTTACTGCATTATTTACTTAAAAGTAAATAAAACTACTACTTATTTGGCCCAGTGGTGTCACTTAAAACACTTCCATTTCAAGAAATTATTTGAGAATGTTTTGAAAATCTAACAAAATGCTTTTAAAAAGGAAGAAGCTAAAATCTTCTTCTTCCTTTTTTTGGGGGAATCCAAAAATCATAATTAATTTACTCTAATGACTTAATATTTCATATTATCTTTACATTAAATACTAATTTATTTCTCTTTCAACTTTTCAATGATTTTTAGAAGAATAATATTAAGATTTTATATTTAATTTAATTAATCAAACAAAACATTAGTTATATTTTTAAATTTTTGTGATTTCTCCTAAAATTTTAAATTAAAAAAAAGAATGGGGAGGGATTACATTTTCAAACAAACACCTGTTACCCACAGAATTCTACATCAAACTAATTTATTACCAACTTTTAATATCTAAAAGAATAGAGAAATTTCGTATAGTTTCACATTTAAGAAAGAAATGGCCCACGCATAAATGAAATGTCAAAGACATTATTATAGGCAGTTGAATTATGGACTTCAATGAGATGCACGAGGAGAATAAAATAAGAAAATTGAAAAATGTGATAGAATTTCTAAATTTACCTCGACTCTTTGTTTACTTTTAATTCGTAGTGTTCGTTCGGTACAACTTATTTGTATTAGATTATAAAACTTAATTTAATAAATTGTAGTTATATAAATTATAATCCGATTATGTAGCTTATAATAATAACACGATCAGGGTGATCACTAGATTACAGATTATGCGGTCATTTAATATTTTTTAGAATTTTAAAAAATACAATCAATAATTTTAAATAACTTTATTATTAATATCTAATTCTTTAATTATGATAATCTCAAACGTCATTGTTGGGTTGGGATTTATTCAGCCCGATATTTTAGTGGGTCATACTGCACATGGCTCACTTGAGTCTATTTCTTCTATAAATAGGTAGTGGGGAGGGGGAGAAAAGGGGGACTTGAAACACAACACAAAGATACTCTCTGTAATCAAGATATTATTATTATTGTTCTCTCCGTGGTTTTCTCCCATTTTGGGTTTCCACGTTAAATCTTAGTGTTCTTATTATTTATTCTGTATTTATATTGTTGGCGCGATCTTGGGTCCGGTGTTTTGGTGATCTCATCGGATGGCCAAAATCTGGCGTTAACATTGGCGCCGTCTGTGGGAAACGAAATTAAGTTTGAAAAATCACCGATCAACTATGACGAAGAGGAAGCCTTGCGCATAAAAGATAACTAATGGGTTATGTTCGCACTAATAATTATCAATTTTCTCTTCGGTCCACTTCGACAAGGTGAACATCACTTCGGCAAGCATGGTTTCGCTCCAGTAAGAAATGCCTTAGCCATCCGTAGTCAGTCGACAAATCTCATCTTCGACTACACATATAAGCTAAGTGGTTCTCTTTTATTAAATTATAAAATTGTCACAATTATTGCTACCACTTAGTATTATCAATTTTATACCGAAGTCATTGTTGCCTCATGTAAATCAATTTCTTTCATTTATATTAATACATCATACCCATGCGACTTGGTAGTGCTTGTGGGACCCATGTCATCCACCTTCAATAGACTTATGTTCAAGTAACATGATGGCAACCTGCTGATCTCAAGTCCCAAGATAGGCCCACTTGTTTAATTCACATGGTTCATGGCAGCTTTGTACATAAGTTGTAGTATCATCATTAAAGTTACTTTAGTCTGTATATATATTATGTATACTAATTCATAGAAAATGCCTTTCTTGAGTTAGTGGGTTTGTTTTTTAGTGGCATGACTAAGGCTTTTGGTCCCCTCCTCGGTAAGAAAGAAAAGAAGAGCTTAAAAGCTTAAAATTTTTATTTTTAAATTGGGAAAAATTTTAAATGAATTTTCAGTGGCCGCTATAGTAATATTGACTGTCAGAACACGGATGCTTTTTCCTTTGTTTTCCTTTTATTATCAGAAGGAGAACTCCAAAGCATAATAAATATTGAGCTATGGCAAGAATGTGTTGGGCCTCTGGTGAATTTACCGGCGGCTGGGACCCACGTCGTCTACTTCCTTCAAGGCCATGGTGAACAGTTGGTTCATCTAATCGAGCCACCATGTTATTACTTTCAATGGCAGTATAGTTCAACACGCCACACTTGGATCACCATGGGCAGAGAAACCCATGTGCGGTGGAAGCAGATAAAAAGATGGGAAAAGTGTCTGAATATTCAAGTCATCTTACAAGCTTCGGCTTCGGTTCATGGCGAGATGGCTTCGGATCACGTCGGGCTTCGGTCATGCGTCGACTTCGATCTTCGCTTCGGATAGTTCTGGTATGTTGAGTTGGCTTCGGCAGTTCTCTTATGCCATCGGTCGATCCTCGACGGGCCGCCGTCGGACTTCGGCATCGGCGTAGTATCCACTTCGGGTTCATTGGAGACCACTTTGGCATATACCCAATTTCGCTTCGGCAAATCCTCTTCGGTGATAAGAGCTTCGGCGATTTCTTTCTTCGGGTTCGGCATAGCATGGCAAGGTGACTTCGGGTACTGTGCAAGGCCTCAATACCGAAAGAAGACTGCACTAATATACAGTTAAGGTGAATCCATTGGAGTTAATTAACTTAATCAAAGAGTGTCAACACTATGGGGTGGCATTTTGGAGTTATAAGGTTGAATGGCGTTATAAGGTCGGATTCGAGGCGTTCTTCGGGAAGGCTTAGATTTTCTGAATGGTAAATATTCAGGCGGATATACATCCTTCGGTGGGGAACGGGGATCTCTTCAGCTCAGGCCATTGGTCGAGCGGAGCATTTTGGGTCGCTCGGGCTAAGGTCGGGGACCTCTCCTCTTCAGGCCCTTGGTCGAAGAGGAGCGTTCCTCTCCTGAACGGATAAAAATCCCTTCGAATAGACATCATTTAGAAAAACTTTGTCCTCTTGAAAGGCACTCGTGTGCGGTTGTAAATTAATTTATTAATTTTGCTAGTTTGGTTGTTGGTGGATTTTTTGTATAGTCTCTTGTTTTAAGTTCCTTATAAATAAGAGACTGGGGGGCAATGTTGGGTTGGGATTTATTCAGCCCGATATTTTAGTGGGTCATACTGCACATGGCTCACTTGAGTCTATTTCTTCTATAAATAGGTAGTGGGGAGGGGGAGAAAAGGAGGACTTGAAACACAACACAAAGATACTCTCTGTAATCAAGATATTATTATTACTGTTCTCTCCGTGGTTTTCTCCCATTTTGGGTTTCCACGTTAAATCTTAGTGTTCTTATTATTTATTCTGTATTTATATTGTTGGCGCGATCTTGGGTCCGGTGTTTTGGTGATCTCATCGGATGGCCAAAATCTGGCGTTAACATTGGCGCCGTCTGTGGGAAACGAAATTAAGTTTGAAAAATCACCGATCAACTATGACGAAGAGGAAGCCTTGCGCATAAAAGATAACTAATGGGTTATGTTCGCACTAATAATTATCAATTTTCTCTTCGGTCCACTTCGACAAGGTGAACATCACTTCGGCAAGCATGGTTTCGCTCCAGTAAAAAATGCCTTGGTCATCCGTAGTCAGTCGACAAATCTCATCTTCGACTACACATATAAGCTAAGTGGTTCTCTTTTATTAAATTATAAATTGTCACAATTATTGCTACCACTTAGTATTATCAATTTTATACCGAAGTCATTGTTGCCTCATGTAAATCAATTTCTTTCATTTATATTAATACACCATACCCATGAGACTTGGTAGTGCTTGTGGGACCCATGTCATCCACCTTCAATAAACTTATGTTCAAGTAACATGATGGCAGCCTGCTGATATCAAGTTTCAAGATTAGCCCACTTGTTTACTTCACGTGATTCATGGCAGCTTTGTACATAAGTTTGTAGTATCATCATTAAAGTTACTTTAGTCTGTATATATATTATGTATACTAATTCATAGAAAATGCCTTTCTTGAGTTAGTGGGTTTGTTTTTTAGTGGCATGACTAAGGCTTTTGGTCCCCTCCTCGGTAAGAAAGAAAAGAAGAGCTTAAAAGCTTAAAATTTTTATTTTTAAATTGGGAAAAATTTTAAATGAATTTTCAGTGGCCGCTATAGTAATATTGACTGTCAGAACACGGATGCTTTTTCCTTTGTTTTCCTTTTATTATCAGAAGGAGAACTCCAAAGCATAATAAATATTGAGCTATGGCAAGAATGTGTTGGGCCTCTGGTGAATTTACCGGCGGCTGGGACCCACGTCGTCTACTTCCTTCAAGGCCATGGTGAACAGTTGGTTCATCTAATCGAGCCACCATGTTATTACTTTCAATGGCAGTATAGTTCAACACGCCACACTTGGATCACCATGGGCAGAGAAACCCATGTGCGGTGGAAGCAGATAAAAAAGATGGGAAAAGTGTCTGAATATTCAAGTCATCTTACAAGCTTCGGCTTCGGTTCATGGCGAGATGGCTTCGGATCACGTCGGGCTTCGGTCATGCGTCGACTTCGATCTTCGCTTCGGATAGTTCTGGTATGTTGAGTTGGCTTCGGCAGTTCTCTTATGCCATCGGTCGATCCTCGACGGGCCGCCGTCGGACTTCGGCATCGGCGTAGTATCCACTTCGGGTTCATTGGAGACCACTTTGGCATATACCCAATTTCGCTTCGGCAAATCCTCTTCGGTGATAAGAGCTTCGGCGATTTCTTTCTTCGGGTTCGGCATAGCATGGCAAGGTGACTTCGGGTACTGTGCAAGGCCTCAATACCGAAAGAAGACTGCACTAATATACAGTTAAGGTGAATCCATTGGAGTTAATTAACTTAATCAAAGAGTGTCAACACTATGGGGTGGCATTTTGGAGTTATAAGGTTGAATGGCGTTATAAGGTCGGATTCGAGGCGTTCTTCGGGAAGGCTTAGATTTTCTGAATGGTAAATATTCAGGCGGATATACATCCTTCGGTGGGGAACGGGGATCTCTTCAGCTCAGGCCATTGGTCGAGCGGAGCATTTTGGGTCGCTCGGGCTAAGGTCGGGGACCTCTCCTCTTCAGGCCCTTGGTCGAAGAGGAGCGTTCCTCTCCTGAACGGATAAAAATCCCTTCGAATAGACATCATTTAGAAAAACTTTGTCCTCTTGAAAAGGCACTCGTGTGCGGTTGTAAATTAATTTATTAATTTTGCTAGTTTGGTTGTTGGTGGATTTTTTGTATAGTCTCTTGTTTTAAGTTCCTTATAAATAAGAGACTGGGGGGCAATGTTGGGTTGGGATTTATTCAGCCCGATATTTTAGTGGGTCATACTGCACATGGCTCACTTGAGTCTATTTCTTCTATAAATAGGTAGTGGGGAGGGGGAGAAAAGGGGGACTTGAAACACAACACAAAGATACTCTCTGTAATCAAGATATTATTATTACTGTTCTCTCCGTGGTTTTCTCCCATTTTGGGTTTCCACGTTAAATCTTAGTGTTCTTATTATTTATTCTGTATTTATATTGTTGGCGCGATCTTGGGTCCGGTGTTTTGGTGATCTCATCGGATGGCCAAAATCTGGCGTTAACATTGGCGCCGTCTGTGGGAAACGAAATTAAGTTTGAAAAATCACCGATCAACTATGACGAAGAGGAAGCCTTGCGCATAAAAGATAACTAATGGGTTATGTTCGCACTAATAATTATCAATTTCTCTTCGGTCCACTTCGACAAGGTGAACATCACTTCGGCAAGCATGGTTTCGCTCCAGTAAAAAATGCCTTGGTCATCCGTAGTCAGTCGACAAATCTCATCTTCGACTACACATATAAGCTAAGTGGTTCTCTTTTATTAAATTATAAATTGTCACAATTATTGCTACCACTTAGTATTATCAATTTTATACCGAAGTCATTGTTGCCTCATGTAAATCAATTTCTTTCATTTATATTAATACACCATACCCATGAGACTTGGTAGTGCTTGTGGGACCCATGTCATCCACCTTCAATAAACTTATGTTCAAGTAACATGATGGCAGCCTGCTGATATCAAGTTTCAAGATTAGCCCACTTGTTTACTTCACGTGATTCATGGCAGCTTTGTACATAAGTTGTAGTATCATCATTAAAGTTACTTTAGTCTGTATATATATTATGTATACTAATTCATAGAAAATGCCTTTCTTGAGTTAGTGGGTTTGTTTTTTAGTGGCATGACTAAGGCTTTTGGTCCCCTCCTCGGTAAGAAAGAAAAGAAGAGCTTAAAAGCTTAAAATTTTTATTTTTAAATTGGGAAAAATTTTAAATGAATTTTCAGTGGCCGCTATAGTAATATTGACTGTCAGAACACGGATGCTTTTTCCTTTGTTTTCCTTTTATTATCAGAAGGAGAACTCCAAAGCATAATAAATATTGAGCTATGGCAAGAATGTGTTGGGCCTCTGGTGAATTTACCGGCGGCTGGGACCCACGTCGTCTACTTCCTTCAAGGCCATGGTGAACAGTTGGTTCATCTAATCGAGCCACCATGTTATTACTTTCAATGGCAGTATAGTTCAACACGCCACACTTGGATCACCATGGGCAGAGAAACCCATGTGCGGTGGAAGCAGATAAAAAGATGGGAAAAGTGTCTGAATATTCAAGTCATCTTACAAGCTTCGGCTTCGGTTCATGGCGAGATGGCTTCGGATCACGTCGGGCTTCGGTCATGCGTCGACTTCGATCTTCGCTTCGGATAGTTCTGGTATGTTGAGTTGGCTTCGGCAGTTCTCTTATGCCATCGGTCGATCCTCGACGGGCCGCCGTCGGACTTCGGCATCGGCGTAGTATCCACTTCGGGTTCATTGGAGACCACTTTGGCATATACCCAATTTCGCTTCGGCAAATCCTCTTCGGTGATAAGAGCTTCGGCGATTTCTTTCTTCGGGTTCGGCATAGCATGGCAAGGTGACTTCGGGTACTGTGCAAGGCCTCAATACCGAAAGAAGACTGCACTAATATACAGTTAAGGTGAATCCATTGGAGTTAATTAACTTAATCAAAGAGTGTCAACACTATGGGGTGGCATTTTGGAGTTATAAGGTTGAATGGCGTTATAAGGTCGGATTCGAGGCGTTCTTCGGGAAGGCTTAGATTTTCTGAATGGTAAATATTCAGGCGGATATACATCCTTCGGTGGGGAACGGGGATCTCTTCAGCTCAGGCCATTGGTCGAGCGGAGCATTTTTGGGTCGCTCGGGCTAAGGTCGGGGACCTCTCCTCTTCAGGCCCTTGGTCGAAGAGGAGCGTTCCTCTCCTGAACGGATAAAAATCCCTTCGAATAGACATCATTTAGAAAAACTTTGTCCTCTTGAAAGGCACTCGTGTGCGGTTGTAAATTAATTTATTAATTTTGCTAGTTTGGTTGTTGGTGGATTTTTTGTATAGTCTCTTGTTTTAAGTTCCTTATAAATAAGAGACTGGGGGGCAATGTTGGGTTGGGATTTATTCGGCCCGATATTTTAGTGGGCCATACTGCACATGGCTCACTTGAGTCTATTTCTTCTATAAATAGGTAGTGGGGAGGGGGAGAAAAGGAGGACTTGAAACACAACACAAAGATACTCTCTGTAATCAAGATATTATTATTACTGTTCTCTCCGTGGTTTTCTCCCATTTTGGGTTTCCACGTTAAATCTTAGTGTTCTTATTATTTATTCTGTATTTATATTGTTGGCGCGATCTTGGGTCCGGTGTTTTGGTGATCTCATCGGATGGCCAAAATCTGGCGTTAACAGTCATCAAAAGTGTATTAACCTTTTCATGTTTGTAAGACAAAATTCATAATCACAATGTTGCATACGTGTGTAATTTGTAAGATAAATTTCTTGAATTCGAAGTAGGATCTTTCTTATTTAGATTTATTGCTTGAAGAATGTCGGAATTTTAAAGAAAACTTTAAAGTGTAATTTTTCGCATGATCGTACACAATGGAACACTATAACTCTTAGTTTTTAGCCGCTTTAACTCAAAAACTCATTTGCATTTTACTCATTTTATAGTTGGTTAATTAATTATACAAAGAATAATTAATTGTACAAGTCAGCCCAACAGTGTTATAAATTAATACGAAGGGGACCCTTCATGGTGCTCAAGGAGACTTGCCGAACAGACCCAAGATTTCCTCTCTCTCAATATATATTTGTAGTGTAATTCACGCTTTTCCACCACCACCTTTTGGCTGCTGATTTGAGGCCATTTTCTGAGGTATCTGCATGTTAAACTCCTAATTTTGTTCCTTCAAATCAAGGTCTCTAACAATGACTTTTAGTTTAAATGTCTAGTTAATTAATCATGTCTTTGATCTTACTCAATGCCTTTCGAACCTACCAAGCACGTTATTTCTGCATTCTGAAGCTTTCTTTATCAACTTTCGCATCATCATAGTTTGGTTAAACCCTAATTTTCACATGAAAAAGCGCCCATTCATGTTTCTTAATTATTAATGCTTCCTTTTCAGTTGAAAAATCAGTTTTTTGGCAATTTCTGTGACTTGGGTCGTGTAAAAACTTATTTTTCCGAAATGGGTTTCAGATATTTTTTTAAATTATTTGCTAATAATATGTGAAATAAAATATTGATAAAGAAACTCTGTGATATTAGAAATTGTTTTTCTGAAAACAATGTTTTAATTGTACTACATTAAGGTCAACCATATGTAATCTAATATTGGTTTTATCAGAAAAGTGATACTAGTAGCAATTAGTTTTGTGTTTGGTCTCTAGTTTTGTGTTTAGACCAAACACTTTTTTTATGACTTTAATGCTTTAATATTGGTAATGTTAAGTCAAGATTGGTTCACACGCCCAATCACCAAACTGCGCGTCCAACCCCGCCGGGAGAGAATAAGTACAGGCTGATGTCAAGGTTAACAATGGAGGCTTAATGCTTTAGTGTTCAAAGTGACATTACTTGTGAATTAAGATTTAGTCTTGTATTTATAGTGATCACACCACCTTTATCGCCCTATCCTGTATTGTAATAAGATTCCTTATCATGGTAGTTACCATGATAGGATAGAAGTCAATTTCCTTAAAAGAAAGGAAGTCGGATATAGTCCTGATTTTTTCTTTAAGAATTAGAATTTAAATATAGTTAGGAATCTTAGATTCCTTAAAGTTCTCCCACTGCCCAAAATAGACTCATACGTAGTACTCCACGTGAACTATGGCCCATCAAATCCAACCAGGCCCAATTATTCATGCCCCAACAGGTAAAAAGCTGATACAATAGAAGGAATTGTTCAGTTTCTACCAGAGAAAAAAGTAGTTGAATTTCCCTTGTTTGTTACTGAAAGGTGCAGTTTGAAAACGTGTCTGAACATTCTTTGTTGGGCTTTAAATCAGTACTTGGCACCTTTGCTTAGTTTGTGAGAATCCTATAGGGAGTAGATCTCAGAAAATTTTCTGGTATATAAGGAGGTGAAACCTTTTAGAATGCAATATGAAGCCAAGGTTTCTGTCTGCTTCCCTCTTATTTTGTAGAGGGGAGAGATCATACAGAGTAGTTTTCCATTCATCTTTCTGAATTGAACAAGGAAGTCCCTAAGGTAATTTTTATCTGAATGCTTATATATTGCTAAAGCTTACTCTTTCGAGTGAATCAATATTTAATTGCTAACTTCTTATAAATGCATAGATTTGCGGTTATTTGTTCTTTGTGCTGTTTTGTAGTCCATAACCATCTGAGTTACTGTGTTCAGATTCTGGGTCTGTTTAAATTTAAGCAAAATATGAATAGATGTAATCCTATGTCAGATGTGGCCTTGAACACAATGAAAACTTGATTAGATGCTATGCTCTGCCTAAATTTTCTTCTGCCGTTGAGATTTCTCTGAACCAATTGAGCTTTTCCATTTTCTTGCTGAAGATAGAGAGAGATAGAGAGTGTGTGAGAGACAATTCCAAACATTTCCAATTTTACATGTCCAAATTATGAACATCTTGTTCTTGGATCCTCATTTGATCTTCAAGTTTATATCTTGTTTGGCTGATTCAATATCTTTTAAGCATAAACAATCCATAAGGTAATTCATTTCACTCTTTTTTACTCATTACTGCTTCAGTTGGTTCATGTTTATGCCCAAGCTTTGTTTGTTCACCGTAAATTTTTGACAAAAGCCTGCCCGAGTATTTTGATGCATTTTTTTTGATTCATAGTTCAACAATCAACTAGGTAAGTGCAGTGGAAAGTTAGTCAGTATGGAGATATGTCATATGAGAATCATCTCTTTAAAAGAAATGACTCGGGGGATATGACTTGTGCAATACACGCCAAACTTGATTCTAAATTACATTTGTTTGTGTGTGTACTTATTCGTAACTGGTATCAGTTCAAATATGCTTTTCCAGTCTTTTAAAAGTAATCCATCTTTAAAACTTTATAGATTCTTGGTTTTGTTAATTTTCCCAACAAACTTGTATGAAAAGATGCTCTCTCATGAATATGCCTGTGGTTGTATAGTCTCGCATACATGAAATTCTATTAATTCTCTAAATATATGAATAGATGAGCTATTACAAAAAATGCTTGTGTTAATTTGATTTGATGCATAACATGTCCCATTTTCAGTTCTAGATAACAGCAAAGACAATGGTGAAGATCTGCTGCATTGGAGCTGGGTATGTTGGGGGTCCAACAATGGCAGTTATTGCCCTCAAGTGCCCCTCAATTGAAGTAGCTGTTGTTGATATCTCTGTTTCTCGGATCACAGCCTGGAACAGCGAGCAACTTCCCATTTATGAACCAGGTCTCGAAGAGGTGGTGAAGCAGTGCAGAGGAAAGAATCTCTTCTTCAGCACCGACGTTGAAAGACATGTCTCGGAAGCAGATATAATATTTGTTTCCGTCAACACCCCAACAAAAACCAGAGGCCTTGGAGCTGGAAAAGCTGCAGACCTCACCTACTGGGAGAGTGCAGCCCGGATGATTGCTGATGTTTCAAAATCTAACAAGATTGTTGTTGAGAAATCGACTGTCCCAGTGAAAACAGCTGAGGCAATTGAAAAGATATTAACACACAACAGCAAGGGCATCAAGTATCAAATTCTGTCAAACCCAGAGTTTCTTGCCGAGGGAACTGCCATACAAGACCTTTTTAACCCAGACCGTGTTCTGATTGGAGGGAGAGAAACCCCAGATGGCCAAAAGGCAATCAAAGCATTGAAAGATGTTTATGCTCATTGGGTTCCTGAAGAAAGAATCATTTGCACCAATCTTTGGTCAGCAGAGCTCTCAAAGCTTGCCGCCAATGCCTTCTTGGCTCAGCGGATCTCATCAGTTAATGCTATGTCCGCGCTCTGTGAGGCAACTGGGGCTGATGTTTCTCAGGTGGCTCATGCCGTGGGAAAAGACACTAGGATTGGAGCTAAGTTTCTGAATGCCAGTGTTGGTTTTGGCGGTTCTTGCTTCCAGAAGGATATTCTCAACTTGGTCTACATTTGTGAATGCAATGGCCTCCCTGAAGTTGCAAACTACTGGAAACAAGTTATCAAGGTGAACGATTACCAGAAAAACCGGTTTGTGAACCGGATTGTTTCCTCAATGTTTAACACTGTTTCAGGCAAGAAAATTGCCATTTTGGGGTTTGCATTCAAGAAAGACACCGGTGACACAAGGGAGACTCCCGCAATTGATGTGTGCAAGGGACTGATAGGTGATAAGGCCAAGTTGAGCATTTATGATCCACAAGTGACTGAAGATCAGATTCAGAGGGATCTGTCGCTGAACAAGTTTGATTGGGACCATCCAGTTCATCTCCAACCCTTGAGCCCCACATCAGTGAAGGAAATAACCGTAGTTTGGGACGCATATGAGGCTACAAAGGATGCTCATGGTATCTGCATTCTGACAGAGTGGGATGAATTCAAGAATCTTGATTTCCAGAGGATTTACAACAACATGCAAAAGCCTGCATTCGTGTTCGATGGAAGGAATGTTGTGAATCCACAGAAACTTAGGGAGATTGGATTTGTTGTGTACTCAATCGGGAAACCTTTGGATCCGTGGGTCAAAGATTTGCCTGCTGTGGCATAACAAGGGCTATTTTTCTCATGGGACCAAAAGATAGAGATCATCAGGCACTTGGTTTTTTATGTTGGATTTTTATTTTATTTTTTAATCTATTTTTTGTTTTTTGAATATGCATACTTACTTTATTAAATAAGAAAATGATTTTTTTACTCGTCACCGTGTCGTTGGTTGGTCTCGATAAGTGGTTTGCCTTAACTGAAGCATATTAGACAATTTTAACTAACTGATGGCCATTTGATTATAGTGGTCGAGAATTTGGTTTTTGTTAACAGTAAGTTATGAAGACGAGTCTAAAAGGTAACAGTGTGAGATGAAAATTAAAGATAATAAGTTATTTCCTTCCCTCTTCACTCATTGATTGTAATAGATAAAGACATTAAAAAAAAAAAAACCTCGACCCGACTCATTGGGCATAGTTTCCTTCCAAAATAAGAATCTTATAATCCTATTAATTACTATTCAATGAAAGCTATATTCAACCAATTCCAAAATAAGAATCTTATAATCCTATTAATTACTATTCAATGAAAGCTATATTCAACCAAATTTTAGTAAAGAAAAATTTTAAAACACTCGTTTGGCAATATTATTTGTTATGAAGTCAGTCATGTGGATTGCGGAAGTATCAACACGTATAATGATTCATATAAACTAGTTCAATACACGCACGGGCAGTTTAAATATGTATCGTTATGTTTTTATAAATTTATTTATGAAAATAATTATAAAAAAATTGCAATGAGACTCCTTACTCCCTATATACATAAACTTATTCATTAAGAGAATTAGAATTTAATTATAATAGTCCTATTTTCATCGATAGTAATATAAAATGACACTAAGTCATCAAGTTTTTTGTTATAATTTATTATCATAACATTACTACTAAATTAATAACTTATTATTTTTTAAATAGTGTGGTGGATATTTTTTAAACCACTTTATATGTTCAATCCTGTTATATGTTATTCCAAAATTAATTCTTCTGAGTTTTAAAAAATAATATCATTTATAATAAAATAAATGATAAAAAATATTAAAATGGTTTATGACACCTTTATAATAAAGTTATAATTTTGACTTTACAAAGTTAATTATTGAAAAAAAAAAATTATTGACGATGTAAATAATATATGTAATGAAAAAAAAGCGGCAGACAGACAAAAATATTAAAATGATTTGCGACACCTTTGTAATAAAATTATTGTTCTTAATACTAAGGTGTTATTTTACACAACTTATTGACAATGTCAGTAAATTCACAAATAGTTTTTTTTATGTCCTAATTTGAGAATGTATTATAAGTTTAATGAATCTCATAATTAAATAAACAATTATAATTATTAAATTGATAATCCGTACAGATTTTTTATAAATTTTATATTTTTAAAATTATTTTTTGTATGGAAATTAATATAAATAAATGAGTTATATCAGATTTTTGAATTCTTATTTTAATGTATAGTATGCAATTTTTTTTATTGACCAATAAATTCCATGATATTAACTTAGAGTTGTTATTAATTACTTCAGTATATAGCTTTATTTAATTTTGGTGATAAATAATTAGCTTCTTAACTCGAGTTATTTTTGATAAGCAATATATATATATATATATATATATATATATATTTATATATGAGTTATGTCAGATTTTTGAATTCTTATTTTAATGTATAGTATGTATTTTTTTATTGATCAATAAATTCCATGATATTAATTTAGAGTTGTTATTAATTACTTTAATATATAGCTTTATTTAATTTTGGTGATAAAAAATTAACTTCTTAATCTGAGTTATTTTTGATAAGCAGTACAAACACACACACACACATAAAAATGAGTTATGTCATATTTTTGAATCCTTATGTTAATGTATAGTATGCATTTTTTTAATTGACCAATAAATTTCATGATATTAATTTAGAGTTGTTATTAATTACTTCAATATATAGTTTTATTTAATTTTAGTGATAAATAATTAGCTTCTTAATTTGAGTTATTTTTTATAAGCAGTATATATATACCAAAAACTCTATATATATACACACAGAGAGATAATAATCCAAAGACATGATTTATTTTTATATATTCAATCTATTTTTATGTATGAAATAATTTTAACCTAGGAGTTGTCTTTTCATATCTAATAGTTCCCAAATTATGTTAGACATGCATGCATGTATAATTATTGTATATATTTTATGGGATATGAAAGTTTATACACTGTATAAAAAAATAGAGTATTAAATAATTGACTCAGTATTAACTCATGATCAATCAAAATAATTTGGTAAAATTATAAAATTATTAGATAAGATCTTTTAATGCTTGTTATATCCTAGCTGGATGTCTCGTGCCAAGTACAAGATTTATAATTGAATTTTATTTATTAATTGAAATTATATTATTAAATATATTTTTAATATTAACCAAATAATGGTAGTATGATATTATAAATAATAGTTAAAAAAATAATAATAAATTAAGAACATCATGTCACTTTATTATTTTAAAATAAAAACATATCTTTAATTTTGGATCGACTAAAAAGAAAACTGTATCCGTAGTTTTAAAACAAAGCAAGTATTAATTAAAAATCCTATATAAAGTAACTTTAAAAATATTATTTTAATCATTATTTATATATTACCCAACAATGATATTCATATTTGTTTTTAGTATCTAATAAAACACATTGGCTCATCAAGGCAAAAAAGAAAAAGAAAAAGAAGGAACTATTAAAAGTGGATTATAAATGAATGTATAATACATTTTAGATTTTATATAAAGAGAGAATCAGATACAATTAAATACCTATAAATAGAAGAAATCTACCAATTCTCATATTTATTTTATAAGATGATATAAATATTATAAAAATAAAAATATCAACCAATTAAATTTAAGTATAGTTTCATAAATCAACTCAGTTCAAGACTAACTAAAATATGTGAGTTAACTTATACAATAAAGTGTTATTTTGTGGTATTATAATAAGTAAGTAGGTATATAGATAATTATTGATAATGTTATTAATAATCACAAGACCCTAATATTTTCTTTAGTTTTTGTAAATAAATTATGCAAATTTAGTACCCGCACTTAGCTTCCAATCTGCCATCACCTAAAATTACCTGCTCTATTTAAAACGGGATAGTTAGTCTCCAAACGTAACTAAGTAAAGGGCAACTTTTTTACCAATCTACTCTATCAATGTGCACGAGCAGGACTGATAAAAAAACGAATAAAATTGAATAAATAAATCGATTATTTTTAATTAAAATATTTTGATTATTCAATTATTTAATTATTTTAAACATTTTAATTATACCTGTTTTAATATTCATTTTTGGGTTCGAATTTAATTTTTTTAATCGAAATATTTTGCTTAATTGATTATTTTAAATATTTCAACTATTCAATTATTTTAAATATTTCAATTATACCGTTTTAATATTTATTTTTGGGTTCGGATTTGATTGTTATTCGGTTAACCGAATAACCGAATCAGATGTAAAAAAAAATTAAGGCGTAAAAGTTAAAACAGTTCATTGACAATTACCCAAATCAATTCGTCTCTAGCTCTCTGTCTCTGCCCTAACCCAAAACCCCAAATTGCGACACCGCCTCCGGCCTCTCCGCCTCCGGCCTCTCCGCCTCTCCTCTGCCTCTCAAGTCTCATCTCTCGCCACTTCCAAATTGCAATACTTGGACTTCTCTGGTGTGACCTTATTTTATCTGCTGGTTCTATTATCATCCGTCATATAGAGTAGCCAATTTTTCAGGGTCCCCTTGGCTTGATGCATATGTGCAACTTCTACATACTTCGGTATTCTTATTATTATGCAAATTGAAATAGTAAGAGTCATTGGCCTGTTCTTGTCACTTACATTTAGCCTTAGGTATCCTTCTTGGTGAGGATTCTTACTGTTGATAAAACCATTGTTTGTGAGATATTTACCATTGGCAATCTATAATTACCGACACCGGTTTAGTAAAACGGTCGATTTGGCAAAGTACTCGGGAGAAATTAGGGCAAGTTCAATTTGATTATCGGAAAAGGTTCCCGTTCAAAGGCGACTCACACTCCTGACACCCGACCGGATTTGACTTCAATATCAATCATACGGTTACTTTCAATCTTAGGATTTTTCCCTGAGAATATTTGGTGTCTGGTCCTTTTTTCCCGCCCGATAAAGCAGATTTTTTCTAGACAACCAAAGACAGTGTAAGTAACCAAAGACAGTGTAAGTGTAGGATATTCAAAGTAGACAAGTGATTGTTTGTTATCTTAAAAAAAGTAGATTTTGGTGTCCATTTTATTATATGATTCTGGGATGTAAGACAAATTTTGTTTTGTTACCAAATGCAGTCAGAAATGGGGAGTGATTTGAAGATTTGGGTTTCGGACAAATTGATGTCCCTTGTGGGATATTCGCAGTCTACGTTGGTTCAGTATGTCATTAGTTTGTGTAAGTAATATTTTCTATTGATCGATATGTTTGTGGATTAATTTGAATATGGCATATGTAGATAAGATTATATAGTTGTAAGTCTTGCTTATATATATAAAAAAAATTGTTGAAGTTTTTCTAGTGTTGTGTATTATGTGTCAATGGTTCGCTGATGTTGGTCTCGTTGCAGCAAAGAAAGCTAAATCACCTGCTGATATTGCTGATTCGCTTCAAAATGATTTGAAAGGATCTTCTGTGGGTGAATTGCAGGCATTTGCAAGAGAAATGTTTGTGAAGGTTGAGAGGAGGACTTCGGGTGCTAATGTGAGTTTCATTTAGAGTTTTTGTTACGTAATAAGTTTATTGTGCTCGAACTATAGTATCTTGTTTATTTTCTTGGGGCTTGTGGAGCTCTCTCTTTGGAGTTTGGAGTGTTAGTAGAGGAATGGGTGTTAGATATTTTTCTGGATTTGAAGCAAGATGTATAGGAATTTTTTTTGGAAGTGTGCTTTCTTCTCAATTTTATAATGAATTTGGAATGAGCTTAATGCTTGATTATTTAGAACGAGCTACTTATCTTTTAAGTTGTTGAGGGATAGGATTATTTTTCTAGCTTCCTTTTAGGCTTCTTCTGTGGGGGCCTTTAGATGCATCTATGCGACTGATTTGTGAAGAGATTGGAGGGAGTGCATTCTTGGTCTTGTATTTCATTATTATGATGACAATGGACGTCTTGTCCCCCTGTTTATTGTGTCCTCTTTATTCTATTAATAGAATTTCTTCTTATATGTATATAAAAATTGTAGCTTGTTTACATTTCTTCTCTCCAGAAATGGTGTGTTTGTCTTCTTTGCAAATTGATATTTAGTTTTTCCAGCTTATCATTTACTTTGGAATGTTTCCAGCTTTATCAGCAACAAGAAAGGGAGGCAGCAATTTTAGTGAGGAAGCAGAGAACCTATACAATTTTGGAAGGTGATGATGATAACAATGATGTTGGAGGTTCCATTGGCAATACTTCGGTTTCTGCAAATTCGGACTCCCAGAAGATGGATACTCGGAAGAAACGTTTTAGGAAGAAGACTGAATATCAAGATGATGAAGATGATGAGGCATAGTGCTTGTACTCTTATTTATAGAATTCAATTTTGTTTCTTATGAGTAAGCTGCTGTATCAGTCATTCCTGGCATGACATGGTACTTTTGTTTTGACTGACTTCAATACTGCAGGTAGTTGCAACTAGGAAAGAAGAAAGACATGTTAAAAGACGGACTGCTCAGGATGAAGATGATGATTCTGAGGTATCTTTTCTTTATATTTTTTCCCATTTTGCTACAATTTTATTAATTGTTTATCCTAGTTTCTTGTACAGCAATATGATGTCCTCACTCCTTAAATTTCCTCCTGCTCGTTCCGTCTCTGTTCGCAATATGATGTCCTTACTCCTTAAATTTCCTCCTGCTCGTTCTGCCTCTGTTCACTCTAGTTGTCAAGTCACAAGGTGGTGTTTTTGTTGGCTCAGCAGTGGCTGGCATAACAAACGTCTATTTTTAATTTGTTGTGTAGTTGGCATCTAATAATTCTTCTGCAGAAGTGTTGTGTTTCATTTCGTACCAAAATGTTCTAGATTCATCAAATCTAAAATAGGATGACATCTTCTTTTGATGCAGTCGGAGGAAGAGAGATTGCGTGACCAAAGAGAAAGGGAGGAATTTGAGCGGCATATAAGAGAACGGGATGCAGCAGGGACAAGGAAGGTACACTCTGTGGTTTGAATGGGTGCTTTAAGCCAGCCCCTTAATAAATGTTGTTGATTTGTAGACTTGGGGGAGTTGACCATTTTCGTCATTTGTGTGCTTTTAAGTTCGAAATATGGTAAAAGCCTTTCAAATTATTTAAGACTTGTGCAATTCATCCTCTTTGGGATACATAGATTTCGTAAACTTAAAGAAGTGGTCATGCAGTGCATCAGTTATCTACTGTGGCTGGCTACATTAATTAACATAAGAGTGTGATGCAAATTTTGGCTTCATCTTCACATCGTGGTCTCCGCATATTTCATTATCAATTATAGAATTGTACATGCTGTGCTTCAGTTGTTTGAAGTGGCTTCTCTAATCTATTAGCTCAGAGTGTCAGACGATGTTTGACTCTCTCTAAATTTGGCTTGGGTTTTGTCTGCTAGCTCAAATAATTAACCTTGTTCGTTTAAATCACTTTCTTACATGCACATTCACTGCATTATCTATAGATAACATATATCATTGAGTCTGTACAATAGTTATTCTACTTATATCGTCAACAATAAGCGCAAAGAAAGTCTATCTACTTTGGTTTTTCGGAATAAACTTCATCTATTTCGGCATTTCCAGCGTACTAGCAAACATGTTCTAGATGGCCGAGCTTTAGTTTTATACTCCTGAATAGGCATCTGCAGGCATGAATTTAGATTTACATCTGGATATGTTCCAATACTTTATGCACGCTTAATTCCTTAACTATGCCTCTTGGGTATTATGTGGTGACTGTACATATTAATTTCAGCACCTTGCTTTTTATGATTGGTATCATAGCAATGATACTTATATCTCTTTGTCCTTTGTGCAAATTTTTTTGGGTTTGCTAATGATATTTTTTTTGGACAAGAGTGGGTTAATGTTGTGCATGATATTATTGTTTAATATTTATGTAATTGCTTCCTTTGATATACATTCAAATGCAATTTTCCATATTTTCTTACAAATATTTATTTTATTGTTAATTTCAGTTGGCTGAGCAAAAATTAACCCGAAAAGAGGAAGGTGAGAGATCTTCCATACATGTATTTTAAAATAATATCCATACATTTTATATGTACATCTGCATGTATGTGAGTGTGTATACACTCAAATATTTATTATCATTTTATGCATAATAATAAGCCATAATTTCTCTCATTTGATGTATATTTGGACAATAGAAGAAGCAATCAGGAGATCTAAAGCCTTGGAGGAAGATGACATGGAGGCTTTAAGGTTTGTGATGATATTATTTTCTCAATTTAACGTTTTTCCATGCATTTCTGGTTGATTCTATTTGGTTGGTTGAACCGTGATGAGTTTAATTTTCCTATATTTTATTGGTGTTATTATTTCTATAATCGAACAGATTGATGTCCAAAGTAGTGTTTTTCTTTTAAACTAGCAATAAAAGAAGTAGAGGGTGTATGCGTTATTCACTTATTTATGATTGGAGTTCTATGAGGAATTTATCATATGGAGGCTTGAAGGTTTGTCATAAAAATATTTGCCCAATTTAACGTCTTTCCATGCATTTTAGAACAAACCCATTGATGCTAGGAACATAATCTTTACCTTCTAATTATAATTTTTTATATATCTTGTTACTATTGGCTAAAAATATACTTTTAAGTGTGTTGTCATTGTTTCATTCCTATTAATCCTCATCACTGACAATACCATCCTAGTTGACTCAGTGGGGTTGCTTTTTGTCCCTCTGATAAATACTGAAGTTCATGCTTGTTTATATTCTTGTTCCACTTTCAGAAAAGTTTCAAGGCAAGAGTATCTGAAGAAAAGGGAGCAAAAGAAACTGGAGGAAATCAGGTACTTTGTAAGATAATGAAATGGTATTATGTAAGATTATGTTTTACATTTACCTTTTCTAGGTTTTGATTCTACTTGTAGATGATTTACATTGATGGCAGTGAATATTTGGCATGAATACAAATGATTTCTTGTTGTGTAACTCTTCATACTCCTTATATGCTACTGTGATTTGGCAATTTCAGAGATGATATAGAAGATGAGCAGTATCTGTTTGATGGTGTGAAATTGACTGAAGCAGAAACACGCGAACTAAGGTAATTAATGTTTCATGATTTCATTTTCTAAGGTGGTAGGAATGTTTCATGATTTCATTTTTACCTCCTTGTTGCCAAATGGTATATTGCCTTTCTTACAACCATTTTTCTCTTCTTAATATTAAAATTAAACTACTTTACATTCTATTTCTTTGACAAGGGATGAAACCGTTATTTGACTGCTGGAAGTTAACCTGGTCAGAGTATCAGGTTAATTGGTCACTGTCCGAGTTTGCTTCGTATGATTAGACTGAGGACATAAAAGCTAATATGGGATATACTCCCTCCGTTCCAAATTATAAGATCATTATTGAAAGTCAAATTGAGACATTTTCAAATGAGATGATTAATTAATAATTATAAAAAAATAAATCATATAATGAGTAGTACTTTTTAGATAGATTACAATATTCATCATTGTATTGACTAACCTTAAAGGAATCTATGTCGATTTTGAGTTTGAAAATGTCTTAAGTTGACTTTAAAAAGTCAATAATGATCTTATATTTTGGAACGGAGGAGGGAGTACATCAATAGAAAATGCAATAATTAAAGGAAAATGATAAAATGTTGAGTGCACATGTAAAAGAGTAATTTGATGGCATACTTTGTGTTTGTCGGTATTTGGCATTTATTTGAAAGTTGTTAACCTAGTTCATTTGCATTATCTCATTTATGCACCAACTTAAAACATGCAAACAGGCTCCGGTTGTTCCTCTGTTGATTTGAGTAGTTTGAGGATAACCTTTTTTGTTTGAAGCTTTGGATTGCAATGTAAACTCATTTTTCACGCGGGAGTAATATAAATAATTAAAAAAAGAAGCTGCCCTCAGCATGAGCTGCTTGGGTTTAGCAGGTTTCTTTATACCATCCTAGTTTAAGTCATCCTCTTCACACCACTTAGCTTAAGAAATAGTATTTGACCCATTTTGGTTCCTATTATACTGTTTAGTATTCCCTATATCAAGACTTTAGTTTTGCTTCAGATTATCTTTTAAGTAATGCATTGATACGTGGAGTGGGGCCTATAAAGTTTCAAACTATCTATTTTTTTTTCAAACACAAGGGCAATGTAGTCAGTTTGAAAATTTATTGCATTGATGTGGAAAGGTTCACTAAATTGCGGGCACACTGAAATCAAAAGTGGGTCATTTAAATTGGGAAGGAAGAAGTAACAAGTCTGTTTCATAGTGGGAAACAGCAGGTTGCATGCTAAAAATTTGAATTTTGAACTCATCTTGGCTGGTAGGGTGGGTTTTATAACATTCGATAAAATATTTTTCCTACTGTAAATTTTCCTTGTCTCTGGGCTTGCAGCCAACTGTGATCTTAAACAAAGGATGAAAACAAAGTTTGCCACATTATACTTGCTATTCGATTAGCCACGGTAATATGATTTTCCTCGATTATCACATTTGAGAAATAAAAGACATTTTTCATATTTTTATTCAGTATCCCCCTCTCTACCTTGATGCCTCTTGAGAGAAACAATTTAAAGTTTTAATCATGAGATACAATTTTTTTTTCAATGTCAAGTGTTTCATCTTTTCTAAAGTTGTTTTGATTTGCCTTTGTGTGAGTTAAGTGTAAATTCTATATTTTCTTTGTTCTATTTTGACTAATTGCCCCATGGAATGCTAGTATGTTAGAAATATTCATGTCTGGCCATTTATTGTCCAATTTCCTTACCCTCTTGGAAACTTGATTTTGATTTACTCACATCTTGTTCCTCATGCACAACTCAGCAAATATGAGGGTTACAGATGCTGTAACACACTTGTTTCACTATATTAAGCTGAGCATCATCAATTTGTAATATTTTTATTTTTTCATGGTGGGATTTTACTTTAAAGTGGGACATTAAAGATCTATCACTTCTTTTTGCAATGCTAATAAAGATTCCAAATCCGTATGTGGCTCTGTGCCTTTGTGGTTATGTTATTTTGCAATGTTTACGAGGAAGATTGATTGCTTCATCGGGACTGATATCCTAATATGTTGGCAGATACAAGAAACAAATATATGATCTTGTTAAGAAGCAATCTGAAGAGGCTGATGACATAAATGAGGTAATCCAGTATTCATTTTGTAAATATTGATTCAGTCTTCTTTTAGTTTTCATCGATTCTTCTACTCCCTCTGTTCTAAATAAGTACCACTTCTTTTGTAAATTACATTGTAAGTATTGCTGTGTCTTTTAGGACAGAGGTTTATAAATTACAAAAAAAAAGGACTTTTTTAGGACTGAGGGAGAGTACCCAAGTGCTTTTTACAATAGTAGTTACTTTTTGTAGTTATTTTGGATAAAAATGCAGTAGAGCCAGAGTACTACTGTTATAGTTC
The DNA here is from genome assembly GCA_034770075.1 of Aralia elata. NCBI lineage: Eukaryota > Viridiplantae > Streptophyta > Magnoliopsida > Apiales > Araliaceae > Aralia > Aralia elata. The sequence goes on from CM068380.1 coordinate 87,100,081, forward strand.
ATGGATTTCTGTCTCAGCATGACACGATTCTTTGAACAAGTTTACTCACAAGTCTCATCAGATCAAGCTTGCATAGTGAAACTAACCTTATACTCCATCCGTTCCAAATTATAAGATCTTTATTGACTTCCTGAAACATTTTCAAACTCAAAATTGATAAGATTCATCAAAAATTACGAAACCAGAAAACTTATAATTAGCTGTACTTTTTGGATAGTTTACAATATTCATCATGACTCAAATTAAATGAATCTGTCAAATTTGAGTTTGAAAATGTCTCAAATTGACTCCAAAAGTTCTATAATGATCTTTTATTTTGGAACTAGGAAGTATATGAGTGGCCAACTAGTGGTAAATGAATATCTGGGCAGTGGGTACAGTGCGAAGCACCATTGTTCTAATGGCCAAGTTGTCTTAATTATAAGTCAAACCTTTTTAATTCTATATTGTTTGTATTTATTTTTGTACGTTAAAGATTTGGATTAGTTTAAAACAATTTTTCTTTTGTTCTTTTTGGAGTGCAGTACAGAATGCCTGATGCTTATGATCAGGATGGTGGTGTAAATCAGGAGAAGAGATTTTCTGTGGCTGTGGAGCGTTATAGGTCAGTTAATTTCTTGGTGCTCTGGATATTCAACCATCACAACCATTTTCACACATTGGCACACATCATAATACATCCTGGAAACTTCATTTAGCCTGATGCTGAGATGGCCCTGTGTCCTACTTCTCCAGGGATTCAAACGCTGCAGATAAAATGAACCCTTTTGCAGAGCAAGAAGCATGGGAGGATCATCAGATTGGTATCTCTTGGTTAATGTTTTTGCATGTGTGACTCATGACAAACCAGTGATTTTTGACATTCTAATCCTGGAGGCATTACATTTGCAGGAAAGGCAACTTTGAAATTTGGCTCAAAAGACAGAAAACAAAAATCTCAAGACTATGAGTAAGCTTTTATGTGGTTACTCTTTCTTATGTTAGCAATTATTTATTCTCTTGGTCCTTTTTTTTTGGCTTAGAAAATAGATGAATAATATGTATAGCAGAGCTAACTCAATCAGTTTTTTGTTCTCTCCATGTACTTTTTTAGACTAATGAAAAATAGGAATGATGTTTTATACATGTATGAGCACTCATTCTGAAGCTGTCCTGTATGTTTTCTTTAATAGGTTTGTTTTTGAGAACCAGATCGAGTTCATACAGGATGAAGTGATGCATGGTGAAAATGTATGTACCACACTTTTATTCATAGATATGCTCCCCAGGTCTCAGTGAATTTTCTTTTAAAAACATCGCTCTATGCATGCAGTATGCAGAAGAACCACATAGTGAGTCACTTGAGAAATCTCTGGCAAGAACGGCATTTGAGAAGCTACAGGTATGCATCTTTTGGTCTCCTTTTTTTAAGAGTTTAAATGGCTTGTTTTTGGCTGGAAACATGCACAAAGATGTTGAAATCTCTCTCAGTTAAAGCCCCTTTGTATAGTTCGCCACTCTACTGTAATTTGGCCACTTCGCAAATGATGCCAATGATTAGATGTGTGTTTATCTCACCTATCTTGGTGTCTATCTAGTAGTGGGGTCATAATTGGGTGAAGTTTTGAAGTGGAAAATATGGAATGCAGAAGATGGAAGTGGTTAGGAAGGGAACAGTTCTTTCCTTCCTCGAGCCAGATTGAAAAATTCTTTTTTAAACAAATACAAGTTGAAAGGGAAAAGTAATAAGTGAACCAAGACACCAGTAATTGAAAAATACCACGTTAATGCTCGGAAGCTATAGGGAATTCCAGACGGTATTTGTTCTTCGTATAAAGACCAGACAGTTGCTTAGCGTTTTTTTTATCAAAAAAAATCTCAATAGTATTAACAGATCTTGAATATTTTGAGAGAGCCATCTTATAGAGATTGTATATGATATCAAAGAATACGTCTCAAGTTTAAGCCCATGATAAGGCCAAATTAGCCAATTTGCAAAGAAATCATTTTTGATGTAGGACAAGAATTGAAAATAAGAATAATAATGAAAAGATAGAAATTGCCCATCTCTGCTGAAAAATTGGCCGCCCCGTAGTGTATTTTGAGATCACTTGCGTCCGTAATCAACTATAATTTGAATAACCAATACTCTCAATAGTAATGATCTCCTCAGCCGGTAGGATTACACAGATATTATAGGGAACAAAATCGTAGTAAAGACAAAATCCATAAATAGCTAAATCAATCAATTGAAAATCCTCCAATGATTGCTCCATGATTAGGTAAATCAAACAGCTGAATATCCTCCCCAATTTTACTGTTTTAGGCTTCAATGCTAATTGTGTTGGTCTGGTTTCTCCAGCTACAATGCAGTACCCAGAAGGTAATGTACCTGCAAAAGAGAGGGAATAGATCTAGGAAAATTTTTCATTGCTCTACTGGGTTGTCACTTTCGCTTAAAAAAATAGTTTTAAAGATAGAGGCCTGGTTATTGTTATATTCATTTTTGGCGCCACAAACAAAGACAGAGAGCGTCATCATAGATTCATAATTAACTTAACTATTTCTAGATGAAGCAGAGAATCAGTAATTTACCTGAGATAATAATTTACTCTCTTTTCTTTAAAAAAAAGAAAAAGAAAAGAAGTCGTAGCGGTGGATATTTCAGCCAAAAAGTTAACTATGTCTTTATTTTAGAATGATAATTGGGTAGAAAAGAATTAAAAGTCTTACTTTTTTGCTCCAGGAGGATAGAAAAACCCTACCTGTCTATCCATATCGGGAGGAGTTGCTCACAGCTGTTAAAGAACACCAGGTTAATTTTCTGCAATGTGTTCTGTATCCTTATTATTTCCAGTGATTTTCATTTACCTTTTCATCTATTAATTGTTATTGACCTTTGCCAAAACTTATTAGAGTCTAGGGTTTTAAACAAACATAGTAGTCTACTAGTCTATATTTGAGATACGAACCTGGTTTTGCAGGTTCTTGTCATTGTTGGGGAAACTGGTTCTGGAAAGACTACTCAGATACCCCAATATCTACATGAGGCTGGGTATACAAAACTAGGAAAGGTATGAGGTTTCTTTTGTTCATCTTGTTTTGTTTGCTATTAATTGCCTTCAGTTTGTTAAAAGTTTCTTTTGTTACTTCTTAGTCAATGTTTATTTTTCTTTTTCCGATGCTTCACTGATGACTCCATTTAGTAACTGGAACCCTATTTTGCCAGAGAAATTATCAGACTCTTATTTATTTACATTATCAATTGATTTCCTTGCATGGCGAGCAGCCTATTTGTTTCTTGAAAAACTTAAAATTAATTGTAGTAGGTTTATGTTATTGAAGTCGTATGTCGTTGCTGGAAAAAGCACAGAATATTTAATGGTTACTATATCTTAGTTTCTCTATGGAAAATTGAATCAGTAATTTCCACATGGAAACTTACTTCCCATTTGTTTAGTGTTGAGTTTTTGAGTACTTGTCATGACATTAAAACAGTAGGAAACAATTTTGCATCCTGCTTTCTTATAATTGCATATATTTCAAGGTTAGGAATCTATCAGTGGATCAGGTGGGAACTAACATCTTTTGAAAGCCTTGAATTTGTAACCTTGTTCTGCTTTTTCACAGATTGGATGTACCCAACCCCGGCGAGTTGCTGCTATGAGTGTTTCTGCTAGAGTCTCTCAAGAAATGGGCGTCAAACTTGGACATGAGGTATGCCTTATTTATACAAGTTATTAGTTCTCCAGACGGGCACTCTGTGTTGGCTTTTTAGTCAGTTTACCAGTAATGTGGTTCATATTTGAATATTATTTTAATGTTTTTTAAATGAACTGTCTTGGTGTTGTATGCCTTGACATTATAATATCTATAATTTGTGCTAATAATGGAGTGGCCCTATGAGATAGTTGCTTGTAATACTGATGTTACAACCGTGGAGTTTTTATTACTAAATCCTGTAGACTAAATGATGAACCTACATGTCACTGCAATTCCAAAGCGATTTCAACTGTGTCTTTCCCGTGAATTGTTAAGTGGTATTAGAAAACTTTTAGTATTAGGTTTGTCTGTGGTGTCATATATCGTTGCACTTGTTTATCAAATCTGATATTGCACTTGTTTATCAATTCTGATATTGCACAGCCAGACAGGCGATTCTTAACAATTGTCGTATCCGATTTTAGGTTGGTTACTCCATACGATTTGAAGATTGCACTTCTGAGAAGACAGTTATCAAATATATGACGGATGGAATGTTACTTCGGGAGTTTCTAGGGGAACCTGACCTATCAAGTTACAGGTGTGCATTTTTTAGATGCAATTTTATAGTTGTGCCAGATGGTTTTAAACTGAAACTTATTGATTCTGCATATCAGTGTGGTGATGGTGGATGAGGCCCATGAAAGAACACTTTCAACTGATATTTTGTTTGGTTTGGTTAAGGTGAGAAGAAACTTTGACGCGTAAATTTCAATATTTTCTCTTAAAAATGTTAGGAAGGGGGAGGTAGAGAAGATACAATTTCTTGCCTGACTAAACTATTTTTGTTGTTGACAGGATATTTCTCGATTTCGCCCTGATCTCAAATTGCTGATCTCTAGTGCAACTCTTGATGCGGAGAAGTTCAGTGATTATTTTGATGGTGCTCCAATTTTTAAAGTACCAGGAAGGAGGTTTCCTGTTGAAATAAACTACACAAAAGCACCAGAAGCTGATTACTTGGACGCAGCAATTGTTACTGCTCTTCAAATTCATGTCACTCAACCCCCTGGAGATGGTGATATATTGGTCTTCCTCACTGGCCAGGAGGAAATTGAAACGGCTGAGGAGATTCTTAAGCATCGGACAAGAGGGTTGGGAACTAAAATAGCGGAGCTGATTATATGCCCAATATACGCAAACCTCCCAACGGAGCTGCAGGCAAAAATATTTGAAGCTACTCCAGAAGGTGCGCGGAAGGTTGTCTTGGCCACAAATATAGCAGAAACATCGTTGACAATTGATGGGATCAAGTACGTCATTGATCCAGGATTTGTGAAGATGAAATCTTATAATCCTCGGACTGGGATGGAGTCCTTACTGGTCACCCCTATCTCAAAAGCATCGGCAAATCAAAGGGCTGGTCGATCTGGACGAACAGGTCCTGGAAAGTGTTTTCGGCTCTATACTTCCCACAACTATTATAATGATTTGGAAGATAATACTGTCCCAGAGATACAACGAACCAATCTTGCAAATGTTGTGCTTAGTCTTAAGAGCCTCGGCATACATGACTTGTTGAATTTTGACTTCATGGATCCACCGCCAGCTGAGTCTTTACTGAAAGCCCTGGAGCTGCTCTTTGCGTTGAGTGCACTTAATAAACACGGTGAGCTAACAAAGGTGGGCAGAAAAATGGCCGAGTTCCCTCTTGATCCCATGCTGTCCAAGATGATTGTTGCTTCTGACAAGTACAAGTGTTCTGATGAGATCATTTCAATTGCTGCAATGCTTTCTATTGGAAGTTCAATCTTTTATCGTCCAAAGGACAAACAGGTCCATGCGGACAATGCACGAATGAATTTTCATATGGGTAATGTTGGAGATCATATTGCATTACTCAAGGTCCGTTGCCTAATTCTTATCTGTATATTTGGGGAATTTGGTATATACTTTTTTTCATATTTTGCTATGATATTTCATTTGATGTAGTAACATGATAAACATGATAATTTTCTTCGGTATCAAATTGCGTTCATCAGGGGATACTCCACACTGTGCATGCACGCACACCCACAGTGCACACATGCGACACAGAGTGTGCACAAACTTCTAATTAACTAGTCAAAATTATCCTCAAGTTGAATGGTAGGGTTAGTGTAATATGCAATTTTGTAAGCTGCCAGAATGATTCTCGATTTCTCATATAGAGGAGAGTAGCTTGTTTCTTGAAGTGAATCTACTCATACTAAGAGTAGATTAGCTTGTGGTGGTGATTTACCATATTTTTTTGGGGTTATTCTTTCAGGTGTACAGTTCTTGGAAGGAAACTAACTTCTCGACTCAGTGGTGCTATGAGAATTACATCCAGGTGCTTATATATATATTCCCTTGCTTTTAAATTGTTGCCAATTATGTTTAACCATATAAAATGGCAACCCAGTGGATTATCCCAACTATTTTGTCAAGGGCTTCATTAGTTTATCTATGAAAATAAATTCAAATATTTGCTAATTTAGCCTCTTTTTTTTATTTAAGTTTTTATTATATAATACACACACACACACACATTAATAAATTATGTGTAGTAGTGTTAAAAGAATGCTCAAAACTTATTTGCATTAGAGTCTTGCTACGTACAACGACAAACTCATGTCGATAGTAAATATCGACGTATGTGTATACATGGGATATGAAGGAATTAAGAATGGTCCTACCTTAATTTATTCTATCCTATTGCTTAGGTTCCCTTTGCATTATAGATGAATACAGGAAATTCATTTGCATTTCCAAACAGTTTATGATTCAGAAACCAATTTAAAGATTTAACTAACTAGAAAGTAGAAATTTCAAGTATACTGTCACAATGTATGAAGTTTGTAGGTCACTATAAATATAGCTATTACGAGTCAAGATGATAAATTTGAAACAAATTTGAGTTAGTGAAGTTGTTCATAGATGAGCAAATATTCTTATAGGTTCTGTGATATATATCAGGTCAGGAGTATGAAACGTGCTAGAGATATACGGGATCAATTGGAGGGGTTATTGGAGAGGGTTGAAATTGAATTGGTATCAAATCCGGGTGATTTGGAAGCTATAAAGAAGGCCATAACATCAGGTTCCAATGCAACTATCCTGTATTCCAGTTTCAAAAAGACACTGTGAATCGTGCACTTGGTCTCATGTTGGGTTTATTCATTTTTTGGAACAATTTTCAGGATACTTCCCCCACTCTGCAAGGCTGCAGAAGAGTGGATCCTACAGAACTGTTAAACATCCTCAAACTGTTCATATCCATCCGAGCTCAGGTTTAGCACAGGTAAACTATGTAAACATTTTTCTAGTATACATCCCAGCTCAATGTATCTTTATAATATAACTACTAATATCGATCCCACCTCAAATATGAATGTATTTATATATTATATATTTATATATTTATACATGATTCATTTAGTTGAATGGCATGATTTCATTATATATTTTCTAAACCATTATTGTCACGATCCGCATAATTGTGATGTTTTCTTTTTTCTCTTTTAGGTGCTTCCTAGATGGGTTGTCTACCATGAATTGGTACTGACAACTAAAGAGTACATGCGACAGGTAAATGATTTTCTTATTTTATTATAAAATGGTCAAGCTTACTAATTTATGTCAGAAGATTTTTTATGATTATAGGTTAACTTTTGAGTATTCCATTGCAGGTTAGCGAACTAAAACCAGAGTGGCTGGTTGAAATAGCTCCTCACTTTTACCAGTTGAAGGATGTTGAAGATTGTATGCTCTCTCTCTCTCTCTCTCTGTGTGTGTGTGTAACCATCTCCGTGTGTACATGTATGTGATTATTTAATACTGCCTGGAAGTTTAAAAATGGAGGGATAAGAAGAAAACTGGAAACAAAGTGTTTCACTTTTCTCCGTTTTCTTGTTTAAGATTTGTATGGAGAAAAGAATGAAGAGAATTAAATCCCTGCTCACTTTTCTTACTTCTCTTTCTTTGCAAATTGGAAGAAAAAGAGACGAGAAATTCTCTTTTATTGAACTTAACTAAATCTCAACTTTACCACATAGTTTCTCCTCTTTCCTATTTTTCCAATTTTTAGATAATGGTAAAATAGTGGATTAACATTCTTACTTCCCTATTTTTTCTTCTCAACTTCAAAGTGACGAAGAAATAAGGCAACTTCCTCTTCTCTTTTTGACTGCCAAACCAAGTGGAATGAAAACTTCTCTCTCCCCCTCCTAGACTTCATCTGCTTCTCTTCTCTTTGTTTTAAAAGTCGCTGGCAATGCCCTAGAAGTCATCATTTTTGTGTTAGTTAAATGTGCAGAATGTGCTTCGAAAGCCTTATTTGGTCGAAATGTTGCTACATCGTGTTGGCATCAAGTTAAAGTTGGCATAAAGCCATGCTAATCATTGAATGATACAATCTAAAATTTTATAGATAAATTAATATGCATGCATAGATTTACACGTGTACACATATATATATATATATATATGTGTGTGTGTGTGTGTGTGCATATTAGACTTTCTGGATATCTTTGCTTTTTACCGACAAATTATCGTGCTGTCTTTTTTTTTTAATTATTATTTTTTTTTATAAAAAAAGCAACCTCATTACATCCCGTACATAAGGTAGGTAGTGCGCTTGTTCTAATACAGTTTGTGTTACAGCTGGTACAAAGAAAATGCCACGTGGAGAGGGTCTTGCATCTGATTCGGGAAGATTGGGAAGATAGGGTTTGCTGGCTGGAGAAATTAATTACTGTACATACAATTTTGTAATTCACAGCTATATATTAGAGTACGTTTTGTATTTAGCTGAAAATTTTAGCATCAATCTTCTCATGCATCCATATCATTGACAAGAGAGAGTCCTTGACGTGTAGAGTTGACATAATGTATATGAAAGGTTTGTATATTTTATTAATCTGCCATCAAATATTATTTAGGCATCAGTAGTGTAATCAATGGCAGATCCCATTGTTTTCAAGTCTTTTTCGTATTGTGGTCCGACTAGCTATACCTAAATATTATGAACCTGCTTCCGCTATCGGCCATGGTTTGGCAAACCTCTTTACCAAAACCGTCGGATTGCCTTAAAGAACTCCGAATTCATCTCTGTGATGTCTCGGCGTTGCTTTTTGTCCAGTCGGTGGGGAACCCAGACGAGCAAATGGCAGCTGGGCCTGAAGCTACCTACTTGAATCAAGTGATTGGAGATATACTTGGGTGTCAAAAAGAGTGCCCATTTTGAAGTATAATTTTTAAAGTGTATTATTTCGACTAGTAAATTGACTGGATCATTTTGGTCGTGCTGAGAGTCCGTAGGATGAGATACATGTTTTAGGGAATGTATACAATTATTTTGATATGCATATAATACAACTGTTTAATTTTATATTCATTGCTATTATCCATATTATACTATTCATCTTTCAATTATAATATCAAATGACACACCATGTTTTTAAATTGAATTATCGAGACTAACTCGTGCTTTAAGCACGGGTTGATAAATAAAGACACAAAATATGTCATTTTAAAAAAATCACTCCCAAAATTTCAAAAATTCAAGGGCATATCTATGTTCAATGTTTGTACTTGAATTTATTGAGTGTTTACTCTAGGCGTAATAATAAATATGATAATATAGTTGTGATGACAAGTATAAGAGTATTTTGTAATTTTACACAAATATAAAAATAATTACTCAAGATATAATGGATTTGTTCAGTTATCATAATTTGTAGTATTTAAAAATTTAAACGTATTATTGAAGTGGTAACGACTGTGAGTAAGTATGAATATTTATATCACACTGTTTTTCTAACTTTTAATTTTGTTGACAGCCCTACAATAAAATAAGCAGGTTATTGTTAAAATTCATAAAGTTTCAAATTTCTGAAAATTCTTAAAAATCTCAAAATAGATAGTATACACTGTGAATAAACTAACGCTGTGAATCCCAAAAACGCGGTTTCGTCATCGTTCCAAGTATTCTCCCATTAAAATTTTTCTTCTTCTTCGTTGGACGCCGCAACAACATTAATAGAAACCCAGCTAATACCTGAAACAACACCCAATTCCGTTGAATTGAAACGAAGCTCTTCATCAGATAAATCTGTTTATTTTGTTATATTTATGTGGTGATAATCGATAGCAATCCGAGGTAGATATGGGGTGTTGTACCAGCAAAGACGTCGATTCCAAAGCCAGCCGGGTTGCTCGCTGGCGATCAACCGGCATTGTAGCCTTGCGAGATTCCAAATTGAAGGCATAATTTCTCTCCTTTTCTCTCTCTATATTTATTGAGTTTGAAGAATCTTAGAATCATTTGTTCAAATGGTAAGCTAGAGAGTTTGATTCGTTTTACAGGTGAAGGAATAGAATTTTGATGATGATACCTTTGCAGTATTTTTTTTTTTTATAAAAATAAAGGATTACTGATTGTCTATCATGACTTTATTTTAATTTAAGTCATACTGTTTAATTTTGCATCACTATAATTTTCTACTTCCAAGTTCCAATTATCCCTTATTAGGTGTTAATTAACATTGTAGTTTTTAGTGCAAAAGTGATACTACTGTTGTTTATAAGGAGGTTGTCAAGCGTGCGAGCTGACTTATCTTTTGGGTAATAATCGATTGCTTCCTAGATACACAAGATATGGCTGTATTGCTTTCTTCCACATCCAAAAAAAAAAAAACGGTGGAAAGGAAAAACCTGCTCCTCCTAATATTGACAATAACTTTAGGCTGCATCAGTTACTTAATTGGCACACCCAGCATCCTGAATCTGATGACACTCAGGAAACCACATTTTTCACCAAAATACATTTTGACAACAATTGTCACAAAAATACATTTTACAGAACAAAGTTAGAATTCTTTTTAATCATCATCTGTTTGGTTTATTTACTTTAGGCACGGAACATATTCCACTCACAGATTATACACTTGCTGATACAAATTTTGATCAAAGTTTAAGGTGGAGAATGATTTGATCTAAGTTAAGGCTTAAAAAAAGACAAGAGGAGGCTCTAAGAAATGAATTGGTTGTCTTAGATCCAAGGGAAGACATGAGTTTGGAAATGGCCTACTGGTGATTAATGTCCGTGCAGCTGTCTTATTGAGTTGAGTGAGTAATGTTGGGGGGAAAGTAGTATCACTAATGTAATTAGCCTTGTGAGCCTCCAAATGACTGGTTAACCAATGATGGCTTTCGCCCCACCAAATAGATTGAAGAACAAAGGATGTTTCCGATGCGTTCTTGATGCATCTCTGTCACCCATTAATTTTGTCACGCAAAATCATTCACGAAAAGCCTCAACTTAGTTGATCATTGCTTGGAATTATAATTTGATCCCATCCATACTTCACAAGCAGCAGCTAGTTGAGGATTCCAAAACTGCTTTTCATAATTGTTACTATGATAGAAGGAAGCTTTCTCATTCTTTCAGGCAGAAATATGTGCAGTGATACTTTCCGTGTAATTTAATGTGTTTTCATTATATTTTAGGTAGGCAAGGGAATTCCCTTCCCCCTACCGCATGATTTTTTTCCTTCTGCAATCACTATATGATTGTAAGGTGTTTGCAAAACTTACACATATAGCTTTGCTTTTGTTTTAAGTTTATAGTTTAAATGGACCAACTGAATTGTTTTTATGTGAACAGACATTTCCGGATGAAGTGCTTGACTTGGATAGATCAGTAAGAACTCTTGATTTAACGCACAATCGATTAGGTAATGTTCTTTGGTCTTTGAATCACCTGGTTTTACGTATTTTTCATCTTTTTCTAGAATTTGGAGATTATTATACAATGATATTTTCAGGGAAAGGACGACAGATGTGCTCTGTTGCATATCCTAACATACACCTGTGGGCTGTTACTTTCCCTCTTCTATTTTGTTTATTCAACTTGTTAACATGTAAGCTGAAGGGAATAGCTATACATTGGCATCTTTGAAAACTTTAATTGGGTTTGCATGGAAGGATATGCTAAAGATTAGCTCAATATAAAATTTAATAGGAAGTACTTCAAGAGATGAATTACTTGAAAGGACAATATTAGAAGGAGACTGGATAGATACTTGCTACCTCCTATGCTTTATTCCAATTTAACATTTGTACGAAAAATAATGTCACTTTTTTTTTAGCCTTTAAGCATCTTGAAGAGGAGAGATATGAGTCTATATAGGCTAACCAAGGAGATTACTTAAAGCGAAGTTTAAAAGTTAAGTAAAATACTGAGAGACAGGTGATAAGTAAGTAGGAAAAATTGTCTGTGGATTAGCAGCCTAGTAAATTAAGAAATTACCTTTTCTTTTTTTTTTTATTTGCTAAGGTAGATGTAGTATAAAAAGGAGTTTAACACAAGGCACGAGATTAAGTACTACACAATTCAGAAAAACTACAAATGTTATTTGGACTCCAAACTAAAGATCAAAAGTTCTCATGTTTTACCTCTGTTTGTCAAAAAAATGATTACTGCTTTTCATAATGTCACTTACATTGGAATATCTCTTTGTTTTACGTTTTACAATCTTTATTAACAGCGTAGTTCCTTGTTACTGATAACTGCAACTCACACAATTGAGAAACACTGGACTGCATGTTAGTTAAGTAATTTGTAGACCTTAATTCCTATGTGTACTAGAACTTTTATTTTCTCTTTAAATTCTGATCATCTTCCCTTTTGTTAACCTGATGTTTATCTGTTGTCTGCCACTCTCTATCTCTCACTTCCCCTACTCCCTCTTTGTGCTGTGGCTGCTGCAGTTGATGTTCCAATGGAGATCAGCAATTTAATTAACATGCAAAGGCTGGTAAGAATCCCAGCTTACATTTTTCATCTATATGCTCAAAGTGGGTTGTTATTAATAGTACGATCTGTCTATATAACAGAGATATGAACATCTGACAAAAAATTCCATTTTTCCAGATTTTAGCTGATAACCTTATAGAGCGCCTTCCGATGAACCTGGGGAAGCTTCAGTCTTTAAAAGTTATGACACTGGATGGGAATCGAGTCACTAACCTTCCTGATGAATGTAATTCTCTTAATCTCTTAGTAAGAGAATGCCATATTGAATGCTATTTGTTCTATGGCGTTCTAGCTTGCATTTTTTATTTCATTCTTGAGCTTTATATGATTGTAATTTCTTGATGTATTTACTTATTTTAACTGACGCAAGATTTCATGCATTCAGTGGGCCAGTTGGTGAGACTAGAGCGACTATCCATCTCTGGAAATTTGTTAACGAGCTTGCCTGAAACCATAGGCAGCTTGGGCAACGTGAGTAACTGCATCTATGTTTCATCAAACCTGTCTTGTGATACAAAATTGTACGAGTTGATAAGAAACTGTATTTATCATAAAAAATAAATATTTGAATAGTTTTTGTAAAACATAAATTGATCTAGTAAATTATTTTACTTGAGATTCAAGGTTGATGACATCTGTGTTGATTTTGACCCATATGAAGTGATGGAGTTTCGAGGGGTGGACTGGGTCTGAACCTAGTCATCAGTTTTATATTTGGGAAGTGTGTGAGCTCATCAGCCTCTACAACCTGTATTTAATGTTTTGGCCATGCAATGGTGCCATATTTGTCTAGGTTTTGTAACTTTTGTACTTTTAGCAGTCAAACCCATCAGATATTGTTTTGCCGTTTGATTATAAGAGCTTTTATTCGGTCCTGATCTCACCTTGTAACTGTGTGTTTTTGAATTATTGAAAATATTATTAAAAATAAAAAACTTGTACAACTGGTTTCATTTTCGCTTTTGGTCCATCATTCTTTTTGCAATAGTTTGACTTGAGTGAATGTTTGCATACTTTAAAGTGGTGTTTGATTTCTTTTAACAAAGCTGTTATTAATTTTATGGGTAGGTGGAAGTTTAATTTTAAAATATATGGTGGCTGACTATGAAATGCTTTAGTAGCGCCATTCGAATTGCAGCCATGGTTTACTCTGGAACTTTAATTATGAGCGCTATAGCTGCACTATTTTCAATAAAATATGCTACATGTATGTAACCTCTTTTGGTTTAAAACTAACAAGATATTACGACAATGCAGTTGGTGCTGTTAAATGTGTCAAATAACAAGTTAAAGTTTCTTCCGGAATCAATTGGGAGTTGCTTTTCTCTGGAAGAACTACAAGCAAATGGTAATTTAAATTTGAGTTCTTTTATTTTTTTCAGCATATCGTTCGTATTATTTTGTCATTTCTTTTGACAACAAATGCTATTTATGAAGCACAACATTACGTTTTGATCAAATTGATGTCAGCACATGCATTGCATTTCTTTTATCATAATTTTCCGCAAATTTTGGAATTCTGTGACATCTTTATGTCTAGTGATGGTCTGACCTATGTTATCTACTTATCTCTAAGAGATTATTTACTTGTACCCTTCTCCTACTTTGCATACCAGATTTAGTGTAACATTGGTATTTCACTCATGGTGCTTAAGTCCATGAAGAGTTAACAACACCTCTATTTGATTAAATGCATGTGTTTAGGTCCTGATGATTAAATATTATGTTTTAAGCGCTGCATTGGTTGCTTTAGCTTTGCAGAATTTATTGTTAAGTCAGCCATTGCTCTGAAAGCTTAAGTTGTTATATAACGTGTCCAAAAATTTATATCATGCTTTAACACTTCTCTTCATACGTGACTCTAGCTTGCATGTGGAGAGGCAAATCCCACTGCATTATGATTTACAAATTTAATAAATTGTAACTACGTTAGCAGAAGTTTGAATCCAAGGCTTCACAATCTTGATAACGTGTCGAGCCACGAATGTGCTCTAAAACCTTAAACTGTTAGATAATGAGCTCAACAATATATATCATACTTTAACTTATGCAGCTCAAGTAATTAGAACAGAAATGATACAGCGCAAGAAATTATAATGTAATAAAAGTGATGGATGAAATCTGGTAGCAGAAGTAATGTGTGTGAATAGTCCGACTCCTTCTGCAGATATTGTAAGAGGACAGATTCCTATCATTAACACTTTCGAAACTATTAACACTCTTGTGTTGGTATTCAGATTTTGATTATCCATCTTGTTTCTAGTATATTATGCTGAGGTTGCAAATAATGTTTTTAGTAGATTGAGGCCAGGAAATGGCAGGTATCAAGTGTCGGAGAAGGTAAACGTCTTACATCAGTTTATTATGCAAGTTGTTTCCTGCATATCTAGCTATTTCCTTTCAGCTTCCTTCTTTTAGAATGGAGTGTTGCACATGTACTGTTAGCTGAGTGTTCAGTTACTATATAATTAAAAAAAATATTTATAGAGATTCCAAGAACCATTGGCCACTGTTTATAGGTAGCCTCTTCTCTCATTTTCTATATTGTAGATAAGAATCACAACTGATACATTCCATCAAGCTCATTTAAACGGTATAAAGATCTAGTTTAGATTTTAATAAATTTAGACATATATATATTTCTGTAATTGTGTATAAATGATTTAAGATGTTAATGAAGGTGTTTTTATGGATGGAGTTGTTGGTTTACTGAGATAGATTTTTACTATGAACATATCTTAGGTTGCTGGTTAAAGAACCAATATAGGTGCACATGTATTTTTGTATTCTTTTGGGCTTTTGTTGCTTGTTAAAAAAAATATTTGGATTCTTGTTTGTCATTAACCTGGATGCATATTTTCAAGCATGGATTTATCTATTCTAGTTGACTAGTATAATCAAGATAGTAAGGCCTACCTACTTTTTGATTTCCTTCATTTGTCGCGCTGGGTTCTTTAATTTATATGCAATCAGTTTAATGAATTGCTTCGTGATAGTTGATACACATCCTCGTGAACTTCCACCTCTAACAATATGTGACCATGAATTTTTGTGGAGAACCATAGCCCAAAATTCTAAGGGTTGATGTGTAATTTTTCCCTGTGTAGTATTACGAAGTACATGTGTTTTTAATCCCCGTGTTTCTACTCAGCTTCATTATTATGTCTGTTTCACTTTCCAGAAAACTCTATTGAAGAACTTCCTGCTTCAGTTTGCAATCTCATTCACCTAAAGTCGCTCTGCTTGAACAATAATAGCGTGAAACAGGTAATCAGTTAACATTTCAAATTATTTTCAACTTACATGATATTATCTACGATATTTGTATATTACCTTTTTTTCAGAATTTTGACATAATTTCATGGTTATCTGCATAATACCCGAGTCACTTTAAAGAAATTTCTCTATTACAAGCGATTGTTTCTCCAATCCTTGTATTATCTTTTAGTGTCCTGTGTGTGTGTGTGTGAGCGTGAGAGGGTCCATGCATGGGTGCACATGTTTCTGTGGGTGGATATGTGTTTTGGCAGAGGCAGTTCACAGCAGGAGCAAATCTAACACTGATCCACCCATTCCGGCAGCACACGTGATTCCGTGGATTTCATTACAAGTCTGGTTATTGATTACAGAATGCTTCCCTGAATTGTAATATATCTCTGGGGTTGTTTATATATGTTAATTTATAATGCTGCAACTCACATTGTGTTGGTGACTGCACTTGGCCTGCCAGCATGTGCTGCTATATGGTTACATCCTACCAAAAGTGATACGAGCTTCCACATTTCTAGATTGTTTCCCAGAGTTTAAATTATATATATATACACATATACATATATATATATATATACATATACATATATATATATATATATACACATATATATATATATATATATATATGAAGCAGGAGATACCATAAGCAATAAATTAACATTATGCATATCACATCCTGCAGATACCTACTAATTTATTGAAAGAATGCAGAAGTCTGCAGAATATTTCCCTGCATGATAATCCCATCTCTATGGATCAGTTCCAGCAGGTAAATCATAGTTTACTTGAGCATTGCTAGATTCATTTCTAGATTATAAGTGTAAACCCGAAGTATGTTTATTGACTCAAATAGAGCTTACTAATTTGCTCTCAGATGGAAGGATTTCAAGACTTCGAAGCTCGGAGAAAAAGGAAGTTTGACAAGCAAATAGATTCAAATGTGATGATCAGTTCAAAAGGCCTTGACGAGGGTGTTGATTTGTGATATTCAGCAGTGGATTTCAATTTGTAAGTGTTAGGAATTACATTCTCACTAAAACTTGTGCTCTAGATTGACTTTCAATTGCTATTTTGTGTGTGATCAGTTTTCGTTTGTTTTGAATTTTTCAATTTGAAAATATCATTATTGGACTAAACCTTCCAATTCGATAACACGATTTGATAAACAATATTTAAACCACCGATATAAATTAATGAGTCTTATAAATTCCAAGGGTAAAATAACTTTGCCCTCACTCAATTTTATTTGTTTTGAAAGTTAGAGGTTATATCCAGTTTCATGTAATATTGATCACATTGAAAACTTAACGTTATCCAGTTTCATGTAATATTGACTTACTCTTTATAAAATTGAGGTGGAATATTCAACTAAGCACGTCATACACCTTACACAGCATTAACATGCGGCTGTATATACCGACTTAGATGGGGTTCAGCCATATAAATGTAAACTCTTGATGTCTAATTGGGAATCTATATTATAGATGCTGACAATATATTAGGTAGGTAAATCAGTAGTTAGAAAAAAATCGATAACACTGATTTTTCATACCCACACATGCAAGTGTCGTTATTCAAGCATGTTCCGAGCTTATGGATATGATGTGTTGTAGCAACTAAAGTTTTTAAAAGAGCTTTAGTGTGTTATTCAGTGTTTTTTTTATTGTCCGTTGCATATCTGCCATGTTTTCTACTTTCATATGTATGATAGCTGCAGTTCTTCTTTTTTTGCTATTAGTATTCTTCATTGTTGTACCTAATTTTCACTTGAACGTCTCCAGGATTGGTGGGATTTATGTACATTGAAATGCTGGCATTTAAGGAACGAGTGCTTTTTATTTTTTTCTGGGGCGAAGGGATAGGGGGGCTCCTTTTCTTTCATACAGCTATTTAGCCTCCCTTGCAGCTTAAATAGATTTTTGGACAGATTGATTGTATTCTAGTTGAGCTTTGTTGTATCAGTGTGTAAATGGTGGCTAATTAGTGAATTTCTGCTTGATGTCAATAGCAGGGCTGTACTACATATGACAATTGCTTGAAACCTGTAAATAGCCAATCCCTTGTAATCTCATTTTGCAGGACACACTCTACTTATACTTGAAACTCTTCTATTTTATTTAAGTCGAATACTGAGCTTTCAATCTCAACTGAGTTTTTCATGGAGTTAGTAAGCTTCGAAGACTTTAAAAAAAGAAAAAGAAAAAAAAAGTGACTATAATTGTGAGGGTATCAAATTTTTATGTCTAAAATTTGTGCGTTATTACATCAATTACTTATCGTTGTTTGGGACCTAATTATGATATTGAGTTATCAATATAATTGTGATACATTTGTCACTAAAAAATTTGAGACCTTTAATATTATTTGTAACTAATTTGATCAAGGAAGAAAAATTCACTTTGATTATGATAAGGCTATAGTTAGATAAAATCAAATTTTTTATCGTGACCTAGTTTAATTTATGTGATTGTTTTAAATTGATAAATTGCGATTTCCTTTTTATTTTTAAGCCGGACACAAGGTTCAGATAATAAGAAGTTTTAATCATTTATTTTATCTTTTTAAAATTAAAAATATATTTATTTATTTGTTTTTTATTTTAAAATTTTCAACATACATATCTATTTGGAACATGTATTTACAAATAAATATTTTAAAAAAAAAATTATTTTGAAAATATATCTTAATTCTTGAACGGAGAGAGTATTGTTGCCTGTTTTCCTTGTTTTCATAGAAACAACTTAATTAGGATTTCACAAATATATCAACTAAATTGTTTGTAATTGCTACTTTTTTGATTTACGTGTGGAATTCCAACACGTGACTCAAGTCAACCAAACCCCAACTATCTCATTACATCCTCTATATATATATTTAAAGTCTAAAATTTTTAATTGACGCCACCCATTTTATACCGACAAGCGACAACCATTCGTTCGAAAATAAACGAGAAGGGTGTTTTCCGTAATTACGTGTTGACCTGATTTTCGTCAACCGTATTACCATTTTCGGACCACCCGTTTAAAAAAAAAGGCGAACCCTAGCTGTATCTTTTTCATCACATGCCACCCTCCTTTGCAAATCCTATCTTCCCTCGCTCGATTAATCCGATTTGTTGAATTAATTTATAAATCAATCTCGGATTCTTTCGATTTTCTCTTTTCGCTATCGATCGATCCCTTTATTTATCCTTTCCGTTTTGTGTGTCGAATTTTGGTGTTAGGGTTTCAGATTTTGTCGATCATCGTCAGATCTGTAATTCTGTTTAGTAGATCGGCCGTTTTTAGGGCTGGATATTGGTTTCTCTCTCCGATTATTCCAAGTTTTTATTTTTTGTGATTTTTTTGGGGATCTAGGTTTTCTGGTTTTCAATTGTTAATCTGATCCCAAGATCTATAAGTTTATTTCTGGGTTTATTTTTAGTCTTACAAATTGGGGATCTAGGATTTCTGGAAAAAGTTTTTTCCTCTTGTTCTGCAATTGGTTTGTGCAGCACTAAATACCTAATTACACTTTTACCCTTCTACCGAAATTGCCCTTTGGTTTAACCAGGACTAGCTATTGGAGGTATAAAATCTATCTTTCCTAATAATCTTAGAAACTGTATTAGCTATTTAATGCTATGCTCCTAATTGGCTGCCTAGTTTACCAAAGCCGGGCCTCCATATTTTATTACTTTGGCATTCTCTGTTAAGCTTAATACTTTATATAATGTCTAATTAGATCTCCTATATGTAAATTTGTCATGCTATTATTAAGTACTACATCTAGTACACATGTAACTCGCTATGTGATGTGTTCTAAAGGTTCCTAATTTTTAAAATTAAGAGCCCAAATGAGCTCTTACCCTTTATTTTTCCTCTTCAATCTATATGGATTGACATTTAATGTATGAAATTGCTATATGGATTAACATTTAATTTATGGATTGACATTTAATGTATGACATTTATACTTGTCTTCGATGGAATATATGATTTTCCTAATATGTTGTTCTAATTATTGGGGCCACAGCCATACTTGAGCTGGAAATCATATTTCATGAAGCACTTGCTGAGTTATATTTTTCAAAAAAAGTGGTTGTGAAGTTGTTTCTGTATCATTCTCATACATTTCAATGCAAGTAAGCTAGTGTAGTTCAGGTACTTATACAGTTACATTAGGATAGTATTAATGGTTTGTTCAGGTATTTATATTATGGATCCTACCTTTGAACTTGCATCTGAGACATCCTTCTTTTGGTGGTTTTGACTATATTGTGGCATAGCTTAGGTAATATCATGCAAAACTAAATTTTACGAATGCAAGTGATTGTGGGAACATCACTTGCAAAATATACGATAAATACACTGAAGATTCTTGGAGTTTCCACAAGGGGGATTCGTATTTAGGGTTTTTTGTTTTATTTTAGGATCAGTGGTGTTGAATGAACTATAAAAGAACATGTTTTGCTTTTTTTTATAAGTCTTTTGGTTCTGTTGCAGTTAAGCATGGTTCAAAAACGACCTTTTACCGGGGAATTATTTGAGATTTCATCCAAGCACCCAAGACAATTTGAGCACAGTGACCACCTAGTTTCCTTTTTGGAATTTCCTTCTAAGGGAGTGGGCTGGAAACCTAACACTTCAGGTGAAAAAAAGATTCTGTCATTCTTTGAGCAATGCTTTTGACTTTGTCTAACTACTTTGTATTGTATATATACATATATATGTATGTATATAGTGCGCATGCGCATTATTTTTAAGTCAGTTTAAAGATTAGCTTCCCCAGTTAAAGTCCTTGCTATTCAAAGGGCATTTTTATTGATACCTTTAGCTGGTTGAATGATCTTAACTTGTAGTCTTGTATGACTCATTGAATGATAACGCTCCCCCTGCTTTTAGAAGAAATTTGGTCGACTCAAGTTTCTATTGGTATTCTATTTGGAGTTTACTCTTTGCATAGTTGAATATTTGATTAGTGTATGTCAAGTGTCAGCTCCTGAATTTATCTGATTAGAAGTTTAAGGGTATTTATTGTATAAAGTTATACAACGGTACTTGATACGTGTATTGACTCTTAAGTTCTGTTTATTGTAATATATTTACTTTTATGGTACTCAAGTGCCCATCTAGTGCCTTAAATGATGTTACTTCTGCAATCTGATTTGCAACTGGTGTTCATTTTGCAATTTTCTCAATCTATCAGTTGATCTGTCCAATTACGTGATAGGTGAAGGTAAGGATGGTTTCACAAGAAGTATACCTGAACACGATAGGGAGCCTGAAAGTGGCAATATTACTGAAATCCCAAAAGAGGATACTGAAAATAGTTCTCCTGGTGGCATTTCTAACTCTTCCTGGGCCAGTAGCTATGCCAGTGAAGAAGATGTCAGATTGGAGGCACCATTTCATATATTGGTCTCCCCTAAATACTATGATTCTGATCGGCCAACAAAGACGCTAGTTCATTCTGAGGATATATATACTTCTCATTTGGAGCATCATCCTCAAAAGTTGGTTTCCATTGGACCTGATTTTCAAGCTGATGTTCCTGAATGGTGCTCACATGGTACCAAGAACACATCTGTTTATTCAGATTCAGCTGAAACATCAACTCTATATCCTCAGGCTTATGGATCAAATCTCAATGACTATTTAAATGTTGAAAAGTTCTCTGGTACTTGTGTCATTCCAATGCCTGAAGATGAACCACATGCATGCAATGATGATAGAATTGGAGATTGCAGAATTATTTGTTGCTGCGAGTATCCTGGCTCTTTCAAATGTGTCAGCCAACACATAGTTGAAGCTAGAGAGAACCTTAAAAGAGCAGTTGGGCAGGAGGGATTTGTTGATCTGGGGTTCTGTGACATGGGAGATATAGTGGCAGAAAAATGGAGTGACGAGGACCAGCAATTGTTTCAGGAGGTGGTATTTTCTAATCCTTCATCAGCGGGAAAGAATTTTTGGGACCATCTTTCTGCAGTCTTCCCTTCCCGGACCAAGAAGGAGATTGTTAGTTATTATTTCAATGTCTTTATGCTGCGAAGAAGGGCTCAGCAGAACAGATGTGATTCAATGAACATTGATAGTGATGATGATGAGTGGCAGGAGAGTGATGGTGAATTTGAAAGTTCAGGCGAAGATGAAGTTTCAGAGGAAGATGAGGACTCTGTGGTCGATTTGCCAATATGTCAAGGTGTTCCTGGTTGGAGTGAGATCCATGATGACCATTCACATGAATATGTCAGCGGCATTGTTAGCGCTGCTTCTCATCATTACGATTTGGATTTTATTGGTGGCACTAAGGGAATCGCCAATGTTTCAGAAACATTCCCAGAGAAGGTGGTTAACAATTACAGAGCCGATCCTATGTTTCAAACCTCTGAGCAAACCCTGTTGGATGAAACGGGGGACCATGATATAAATGATCACTCGTGCACATCCACCGACATGGGGTCTGAAGACTCTGAGCCACAAGCTAGCCAATTAAGGGTAGAATATAGCAAAAGCTTTACAGCTCCTTTTAATGGGGTGAGTGCTGAAGGTGGCCATGAATTTCTTTTGGAGCCCTGTGATGCTAAAGTTTGGGATGTTGGGTATTTGACCTGCCCAAGGAATGATGTTGAGTTTTTACCCACATGCAGTATGATTGAAGAGGTATTTGGAGTTGGATCTTGGAAGTAAGATTGTGTAGTGTAGGAGTACACATCTTTTTGCACCCGAAGTGGTCATGGAAAGTATTAGGTAGATTCATAAATATGTGAATTCCTTTGACGATTCTTCTTTTGGACTGTGGGAAGCTCAATTTTCTTTTGTACATTCATACACGACTGTAGATGGAAAGAAAAACTCTTTCTTTACCATATGATTAGTGTTTTAGGTGGTGGGTTTAAATGCCTTGAGTTGATGAGACGGCCTTAATCATTTTCCAGGAGTTCCATAATTCTCATCCTTTTGTTGTATCGCTCTTAAACTTTGTTTCATATTATGTATATTATTATCATTAGTAATAGTTGTGATTCCTTCATCTTTTAAGTTTAGCTTCATAGAGATGGTGTTTATTTTTTGACACTTCAATTTCAAATGTTCATCCCTCGAACTCTGCTTATTTGCTTTTGGAAATTTGGCAATTAACTGTCCATCACACACTTTTGTGGCATGATGATAAGATGACTTCCTAAAAGGAGGAGTTTTGGTCTGTTGGTGATTTATTAAGGTAAATATTTAGACTAATATTGTGAATTGTCGTGCTGATAGTGCAAAGTTATTGAAAATCAGAAGTTTAGAGTGACTAATCTCTTTCTGAAGAATAAGAAACTAAAATTATGTTTCATTCACCTTGCGTATTTTGGGTATTTTAGCATCTGTTGGTCTCTTATGTATTGACTATCCTTTTGCAGAAAAAAAAATCCCTAGCAGTATTCAGGTTGCATAAAATTTTGAATAGCTGGGAAATTTGAAGGCTGTCTTTACTGCACATAGTGAAGAAGTAGTTCTTTCTTTCCCTATTGTACTGTACTTTTCTTTTAAGATGTTTTAGTTTGCTTCTTTGCTGTAGATCCGTTCATTTTTACAAAACAGGGACTAGAAAATTTGTTGCCACACCTTGCAGGTTCTTGGACTGGAACAACTAGTGCTGATAAATCATCTTTTTAAGCGTTTTGATCATGAAGACATATTTATGCCAAAAACTGTGTCATAAAATTCTGCATTCTTTCTTACTGATGTAAATGGGGAATGAGATAAATAACTCTAAATTGGGTTACTTTGGACAGTCAAAAGGGCAGGTGGACACTGAAGTGAGATTACACCTTGGTAATCTGCAAAAACAGTAGTGCATCAAGGAATATGTTCTTTGAGGATTGGGTGTACAGTGCTTTCTATCATTTTCATTTGAAATGCAGGAGCCCCATTAAAGACTAGCTAACATTTCATTGAGATGGCTCTGGTAGAGAGATGCTTTATTGACTAAACTATTTAGTATTATTACATGTACAAATCTCAAAGATGTATGACTATAATTTAATAAAGTAAAAGTCTGTCTGAGATGGTTCTTCCAACATTTGCATTAAATTTTGTATGATACAACACCCACATGGCTTCAGACAAGAAGTGCAACTAAGCAAGGGACCTTTTTAGCTTAGTTAACTAAAAGAGCAACCAAATGCTCCAATAAAGTCTAAGGGTAGTGTGGTAGTGCTCGAGTACTCACCCATCCAAATTTCCAAACTACCATGATCCATCCAAATCCAACAGATGCAGACTAGGTGAAAAATGGGCCCCGCTTGTTTGACATAATACATAAGTATATTGTTAATATTTCAATTCAGTTTCTCTCTTTTGGATTAATTTCATCCGACTATTCTGTTTATTCCCTAAGCAATGCTAGTGAAAGCTTGCTCACTCACACATGCACCATTACTAACCACATAAATTCATGCACTTTTATCATTATTTCTACATTTTAAAAAGGGTGGTGGATATCTAGCTGCTATGCTTTGTGTGTTTGTGTCAATTGTGTGTGTGTGTGTGTATATAGATAGATATGTTTATGCGTGTGTGAGAGAGAGAGAGAGAGCGGGAGAGAAAGAGAGATTGGAACCATTAACATGGACAAGTCTAATCAGCTTAGGTAGATTTGGGAAGCTTGGAGTGCATGGGAGTGGTGGGACTACTAATAAACAAGACATATTAGCTTAATGAGCTAAAGGTACAGTTGAGGAATAATGCCTTAACTACGAAGACAAACAATTAGGTTATGATTTTAGCTTAATGTGCTTGAACTTGTATTTAATTATCACTATTTGATTCCAAATACACCGTGATGATCGATGACCAGTTAAGGACTAACATGTTTTAATTACTAGACTGTATTAATTTGCTTAGTAGAAGGGCAAGGCAAGCTGATATTGTTCAATAACAGTGTTGAATTTTCAATATTTGGAGCTAGGATAAGGTCATGAATGAGAAGAGGTTGAGGTAGATAGAATAAAACCAAAGTTGGACATCTTATCTTGTCTTAATAATAATGTAACACAGAGCATGGGAGAGGAGACATCAGACAAGTAGTGGCCAAACTTTCCTTGGTGTGTGTTTGTTTGCTTTGTGAATTTGAGCATCACTTTTTCCGAAGCCTTTACTGTTAGAAAGAGACACTTGAACTTACATTTCATATATTTTGATTACCTAGAAAGCTTACAAGGTTACCTACTTATACAATTGGAAGAAATAATTAAGACAAAACATGTTCCTTAATATAAGGAAACATGCAAGCTAATACAAGGAAGAAAACATGGAGTGGGAAACATGGAATAAAACATAAGGAAGAATATAGGGAAAAGGTGGAGGAATATTGGAATAAAGTGAAGAAAAATATTCTCCATTATTATTTCCAACACTCCCCCTCAAGCTGATAAATAGAAATCTCCTATTTCTCAGCTTGGAAAACGATCGGCAATTGGACAAAACTCCGTTTGTGAATAGCAATTCCGGCAGTTAACAGTACTCCGTCTATGAATAGCAATTTCGGCAGTGAACAGTACTCCGTCTATGAATAGCAATTCTGGTAGTGACTAGTAACTCCGTCTATGAATAGCAATTCCGGCAGTTTGGACAATACCTGTAAAAACCTCCATCTCCTTACCAGCACCAATCGTCATCTTCGTGAGACGATCCTTTACTGTAATAAACTTGGGATGGTTGTGGTGTGTTTGAGTTTACCCCAATTGCAAAAGGGATTTCTTGTTGAAAAATCATCACTGGAGTAGAATCTGAAGTTTCTAATTTTTCGCCCATTTTTTTTTTTTTTTTTTAAAGAACTGTGGGTAAGTTTCAGAAAAAACAGGTTGTGGGGTACAAACTGTAATAGGCAGTTTCAGAAAACTGCATAGATGGTGCCGGAAAAGTCGCCGGAAAAGTTGCCGGAAAAGTCGCCGGAAATATGCAGTTTAAAAAACTGCACAAGTGACTGTTGGAAAAAGTCGTCGAAAAAAGTTGCCAGAAAAAGTTGTCGGAAAAGTCACCGGAAAAAGTCGCCGGAAAAGGTCGCCGGAAAAGATCAGGCTCTGATACCATGTTAGAAAGAGACACTTGAACTTACATTTCATATATTTTGATTACCTAGAAAGCTTACAAGGTTACCTACTTATACAATTGGAAGAAATAATTAAGACAAAACATGTTCCTTAATATAAGGAAACATGCAAGCTAATACAAGGAAGAAAACATGGAGTGGGAAACATGGAATAAAACATAAGGAAGAATATAGGGAAAAGGTGGAGGAATATTGGAATAAAGTGAAGAAAAATATTCTCCATTATTATTTCCAACATTTACCACTCTTCTTCACTCACAATCAAGTGAAGGTTCTGAAGGCAACATGTCATATATACTATATACTACTTAAGTTTACATGTACTACCTTCCCTATCATGAAAAAAGAGTACCAATATTTTCGTTACTCTTTTAAAACTCACTTTAAAGATTCTAAACTTGAGCGACATTCCAATGGAGTCGCTAACCGGCCAATGTATTACCCAACCCCATTTTTAGTTTTAAGCATTGTGAAATATTTTGTCAAGGCTCAAGTTAAAAACTTCCTCAGTTCTATGGATAATATTGTACAATTAGTGGTTATATACTTTGATACCATCAGTTGGTACAAAATATAAAAGGGTAGTGGTTGGACAACCCCTCAACATGCAACAACATTAACAACAAATGCAAGCGAATTCTGAAGAAAGGACAGATCCTACAAGGACAGTTTGCACAATTGTTAATAACTAAATAATATCAAGGGTGTTATTGACAGTTCAAAAAGATTAAACTCTGTCAATAGCATAGCCCTGAAAATGCAATTAGATGCAACCTAATCAATAAATTCAGTAACTGGTCACAAGATCATTTATACGTTAACATCGTTTTAACCATAATTTGGAAGCACATTATATGTTGCCATATTTTTGTTCCTTTTTTTTTTTTTCTTCTTCTTGGTTTTAGTTTATTATCCTTAATTGATTCAATCCTTTTCTTGAAGTGGTATATTGATTACTACAACACTACATATTACAGAGGTTATTAGTTCAGATTTGTGAATTAACTAACCGGTCAAGCTGCACAAATAATGTGCATGCACGGCTGCACATGTCAATTATTAGACTAGAGACTATGTTAATACTTCATATTTGCTTTGTCTACTTTAGTTTGCTCTCTCTCTACTCTTTCTCACTTCATAAACTACAAAAGAAGAAAAAAGAACCGACAACTTGCAGCTAAACAAGGTACTAATATATATATATATATATATATATACATACAGCTAAACAAGGTACTAATATATATATATGTGTGTGTGTGTGTGTGTGTGTGTGTGTGCCGGCTAAAAAATTAAGGTATGTAGAAAGGGATTTATCAGAGCCAAGATGTGATTAATTGCTGCTAATAAGACACTGATATTACGGTTAAGGCAATGAGAGAGCCGGCTAGCTACAAAGGCCGGCAGCAGAAGCTCATCTATTTAGCTAGCTCTACTGGCCAATTACTGACAATTTATAGTGAACATGAACTAACATACAAATCTAGTATATATAATATAGTTACTATTAAGATAATCAAGTACTTGGAAACCCAGACAAAAAAAAACAAAACAGCTAGTTAAAAGATACAAGTTTTGAGCTGGTGCCTCTATCATACATATCTATATATGCGGTAAAGTTGAGTAGCTCATGCCACTTGAAATAGATGGACCAAGTTGGCTATTGAAGCAAAGGTGACCTTCCTTTATTCGAAGAATACAAGTAGCATATAAGAAAGTGTGACAACTGATTATAACATTAGAATAGTTATATTATCGCAAAAAAATAAAAATAAATAAATAAAATGAACAAGTACAAAGAAAAATGGCAATACATCTCACTTCGAGGGATGGATATGTACCATAATGGCTGGAAAAAGAAATAAAATAAAGGAAACTGGGTGTTGTGAAGATTTAGTTTAGTGTGCTCTAATAGGTCAAATAAGTATATGGGAAGGGGGAAAACAGAATAATTAAGAAATAACAAAGTGAAAAACAATAGTGAGTACCAAAATATGAGATAAACAAGAAGCATAGAGGAATGAAACATGAAATAAAAGAAATTGGATGTAGTATAGCTACTAGAGAGGTTCACAAACAACCAAAAAATGGTTGTTGGTGTAGATGCACAAATCTTCAACTGCAGGCTAGGAGTTGGAGCTTCCCATGTTATACAACTACAAGTATAGCTTATTAGTGTAGGACCATTTTCCTAATTTATTCCCCACCCACCAATCATTGCATAACAACCAATCCCAAATGACCAAACTACCCTCAAGCCTTACTCAAATGACCAACTGTCACTAACAGACTTTGAAGTCCTCTAAACCCTGTCATGTTTTCATTGGCTAATCAAGTCCACTTGTAATAAATTATCAATATTTTGATTCTAAAAGATTTACTATTAATAACAGCCAAGCCAGAGGGTGGAATTGAACTTGGAGTGGTGGGCTTCCTTTCTTAGTAGCAAGACAAAGGAAAGAATAGTTAGTTTGAGTATGAGTAGGGGAGTAGAGGAGTAGGCTCGTTCCACAACCATAGCCATAGGGATGCTCAATTTGGGACGAAAGCTGAGCCGTTTGATTGGGTTGGCGTAGGATCCTCAGTTGAGTACACGTGCTGCTCTTCCCTTTACCCCTTTTTATCTTTGCTTCCATGCATGGATTTCTCCTCCAAATTTAGTAGTGCCTTGTTATTTGCATATGTAGAGTGAGAAAGAAAAGGGATCGAAGAGAGAGAATAAACCGCTCTCCCTTTTAATTTTTCTTCCTTTTTTGCTTCTTCATCGCCATCATTAGCAATAAAAGTAATACAGGCCCATCTCTTCAAATTCCATTTTTACGCTACCAAGAGCTACGTACTAGATATTCTGTAGCTACCCTGTCTTTGCTTTTCTTGTACATCAGATCTTGTTTCAGCCCAAGAATTCAGTGATTTTTGATGTGGGTTTCTTCTTATTTAGATCAGCTTGATGTGCAAGAATTAATACTTGAGATTTCAACTTTCAATCCAGTTTCTTGATCTGGGTATTTGTTGTTTTTTCATCAGTTCCTCTGTTTCATCAGCATTTCGACTTGGTACAGAGTTGTTTAAAAGATCAAAATTTCAGCATTTTTGTTCAGTTTGTGTAACCAGATCAATCAGACCTTTTTGGACGTTGCTTTCTTGATCTGAATTTTCACTGTTCAATTGTAATTCAATTCGATGGAAGAAGATCAAGAACCGAAGCATATGTGTAAATTGTGCAACAAGAGCTTCCCCTGTGGCAGATCCTTGGGGGGTCACATGAGGTCTCATGTGATTTATCCATCTGATCATCAACAAAAGTTTAACATCAAAAAGAAGCTCTCTTCAGTCAACAATGGTGGTAACATTAATGCTTTCATTGATGCCGGTTATGGCCTCAGAGAGAACCCCAAAAAGACGTGTAAATTTAAAGACTCGAGTGAAGATACTTTGCTCACTGACAAGCTTTGCAAAGAATGTGGCAAAGCTTTTCAATCTTGGAAGGCCTTGTTTGGCCACATGAAGTGCCACTCCGACAAAATTACACAAACTCGTGTGGATGAACAAGATTCCTGGACCACTGCTGATCAATCCGATAACGAAACTACGGCTCCGAATAGGAAAAAGAGATCATCAAGGAAAGTGAAAAGGTATAACAATATGGTCACTACTGCTACTACAGCTTCATCTTCTTTACCTATTAATGCAAATGCTTCATTATCTGTTTCTGAGATTGAGCAAGAACAAGAAGAGGTTGCTATGTGTTTGATTATGCTTTCTAAGGATGTGAGTCATTGGGGTGGTCTGGATTCTATTGGGGATTCGTCTGATAACAATTCTGAGTTCTTAAAAGCCAAGAATTTAGTGACCAACGGTAGTGAAATTGTCAAGTTTAAGAAGCTAAGAAATGGGAAGTTGGAGTCAACTACATTGGATACAGAAACAGAATTTGGTGCTTCTGGGAATCTGATGGATGGGTCTAACATGAAAAAATCAGAAACCCAATTTGCTGGGCTAATTGTAGATGTAAAGCTGAAGAAGTCCAAAGTGGTTGAGGAATTAGATTTCCAGGTGCCTGAAGTGGGAATGAGAAAGAATTTGATCAAGGAAACTGAATCTGATCAAAAAGCTGAATTGGGTACAAAGAAACATCATTCAAGCAAGAGAAAAGTTCTTGATTTGTTTGACCCAGAATTGGGAGTGAACTACTCAGAAATATACAAGGAAAAATTTGAGAAAAAGAGCAAATTCGAGTGTGCCTCTTGTAACAAGGTCTTCCACTCTTACCAAGCTCTTGGAGGTCACAGAGCAAGTCACAAGAAACTCAAAGGCTGCTTCGGATTTAAAATCGATGGCTGCGAAAACAACAGCATTGGGACTGATCAGAATCTCTCTTCAAACCCAAGTACTGCTGATGACACTAGCCCCAATATCGATCATGAAGTGGTAGCAGACACAAATTTTGGGACAAAGAAGATAAACAAGGTGGGATCACATGAATGCCCAATTTGCTTCAGAGTTTTCTCATCAGGCCAAGCTTTGGGTGGCCACAAGAGATCACACTTGATTGCCGAGGCCAAAAACAACCAAAGTACCAGCAGCATTGTAGTTCAGAAACCAATTCCGGAAATTCGAGATTTTCTCGATCTCAATTTGCCTGCTCCTGTTGAAGAAGAAGAAGAGAGCAGTATTTCTGGACTTGGGTTCAACCCATGGTGGATTGGAAGCAGCCACAGGCATGAGACGCTGCTGGGTCTACTCTCAAACTGATCATTTCAATCAAGAGTGTACAGATTCATTCATTCTTTACATAATTGAATTGTTTGCCACAGTTTAACACACAATTCACTCAGCTGCTTATAACAACTCCAGTTAGCTTTTAAACAAGTTTTATTTATTTATTTATTAATTTTACCTTCCAATAACATTTTATGCGAGTAATATTGTTTGCTTTTTTGCATCTTAACAATCAAATATTGGTGCTAATATATAGAAAGTGTTACCAAACCAAAGGGACAAGGGTACTTTCTTTTTTTACCTTTTCATGCATTACTGCAAGATTTAAGCTCATTCTTCAAAACAGAAGTACTTGTTATCGACACTATATATATATATATATATATATACACACACACACACACACAACAAGGCTCTCCAGCGAACCAAATTTTACGGACTAAAGACGAATTGGAGCAAAAACACACGCGGGTTGCATTTGAGTTGGGTGGGTTGTCAAAATGGGTCAACTATATAACAAAATAAAACCCAATTTAGATCAGATGCAAGCACCGATTTCTCTCTCTAACTCTTCCCTCTCTCTCACTACGAACCAAGAAGCTACGGGATGCAAGCACCGATTAGAGCTTTTGGCATATATTTTTTTAATTTAAAGGCATTCTTTGTTTTGTAATTCCGTTGTTGGTCTTGTTTGGTTGGGGGATCCTTGTGGCTGTTTTGTTCGGGTCCGTCTTTCCAAAAATCCTTGACAGATGGGGGGCTCTCTCCTTAACTTGCTGCCGATATGGTTATCGCCGCTGGCTTCTGGGTTTTGGTCTCCTTAACTTGATGTATCTGTTCTGCGGTGGTTGTTTTGCACACTTCCTTGGCCACGTGTTGCTTGTTCTCATTTGTTGAGTTTGATCTGTTGACGTTTATTCATGGCTTCGTCTATTTCTGTCTAGATTATCCCAACTGTTTTGTGCTTTAATTTAAGTTTGTATGTGCCTATTGTTTATCCCCAACTTAGATTAGATGTGTTCATCTTTGCTTGGCCGGAATCTATGGTTTTGAAATGGTGATGTTTTGCATTGCTGTTCTGATTCCATGGTGGTTTGCCGATTTCGGATTTTGGGCAATGTGTGCTGGAGCTTGGCCGGAAGGTGGTTTCGCCGGTGGACCTGCCGATGGTTTGTGTGCTTCTGCTGTTGGCCACTTACTTGGTTGATGCGCCACACGTGGGCCTTCTGTGCTTCAGTTGGTCCTTTGCCTTTGGCAGTGTAGCTGACTTCATTGGGCCACACGTTGTGGGTTGTTCTTGTGCTGATTAGTGCTATTTTTCCGCCTACTTTTTGGACTTAATGCTGATACCTTTAATTTAGCACCAAAAAAAAATTGTGATTGAGGTTTTGATAATAAGCAACCAATTTTCAGGAGTTTAAATAGGGCAGAGGTCAGTGTTTGCTAAGATTAATGACTTATTAATATATATAGATTACTTCATTTTTGCGGACAAAGGTGCAGATTGCAGAATTAGTACTAGTACTCCACTATCTATCTAATTCATGTCTATTTACAATAGTATTATTGGTGTAAATTTAGCTAACTATTAATATCGAGTACTCATTTTTACAAGGTTAAGACATGGATATATGATAGAAGGATTTGTAATAAAAATGTTAAATCAATTGATTTACCACAAGTACTGATAGTCCTCTTATTACCCCTGACATGAATTTACACCACAAAACAGAGTACCAGAAGCTATATTGGCATGGAAGAACTTAATGTTAAATACAGCTAATCACATCATTTCAGCCATGAACATCCACTTGAACCACCTGCTTTGGCTGCAACCTCACTATATTCTCAGGCAAGTACTGCTACGAGTGCAAAACATGCCCCTGTTAGTTACCTTCACCAAATATGCCACAACATGCCCAAATGTAAACAGGGAAACAACTCAATTCTTATAAACAACATTAATTCTTTCAGAAAGTAAGTACATCTCAATATTACCCAATTTTAGTCAAAACAAGTTAGTGAGTTATACTTTTGAATGGAGGGAGTAAAAAAAAATTCTTCAATACCAGAGGAAGGGGAGAATAGGAAAAAAAACAAAGGAAAAACTAATGCGGCAACAGTATGATCCATGAATTGCTATAATATAAATTCTTATGATGTCTACAATTTGTAGTAGCATAATATACTCATTTAACAACCAAATCATAAATATAAATGAACCATAAATACAAATTTTTAACAACCAAATCATAAATATCTTTGTTCTCTAGCCCACTTTTTTCTTTCCGATAAATGCTCTTGCAATTTATTTTAAGTTTATAGGAGTAATTTTTTCAGTTTCTTTTCTTTGTGATTTTAGTTTCTCTGTTTTGTTCTTTGTACTGGCAAGTTACAAGCCATCTTTTCTTTTTGTAAATATCTTTTTTTTGTTCAATCCCATGAAATTTGAGAACAATAAATCCCAAATTGAATCTAAACGACAACCATAAGTGAACGTACACTCGAGAAATGCAAGAGTGGGATTTGAAGGGAAGGTAATGGCAGATAGAAAAAGCACATGTCCCTTTGGGACTGTGACACTGCAGAAAGTTAAGGAAGAAGAATTTGCCGGAGTCGTGTCAATTTGGCCGGAGTTGGAGGAACTTTGGTTTGTGCTGAGAGAGAGAGAGAGAGTTCGTAGAGTTTAGAGAGAGAAATAGGTTTTGTCAATTGAATTTAGATTGGTTTTTTTTTAAGTCAGCTGAGTCGTTGACCCACTTTTTGATACCCAACCCCCGCTTTTTTTTAGTTCGTCAATAGTTGGTCCCAGTTGGTCCGAGAGAATGACCCATATATATATATATATATATATAAAATCAGTGTTGTAAATTTATTTATTTTTATTTACTCTGACCACTGTTGTGATTTTTTTTTTCTTGGGATTGAAGACAAATGAGTGAAGTGAAGAAGAAATAAGAGGTGTAATTTTATAATGTAGCGCAAAGATGGCATGTAAGATGAAGGCCAAGGGGGTTGTTGTTTAGTCACCTAGTGGTACAACCCATCGCCCATCTCACTTCCATTTCTTTCTTAAAATTATGTGTTCTGTTGGTGTTAATACTTTTCCTAAATTGTTACACGAAAAGAGTATTATTATTATTATTATTATTATTATTATTATTATTATTATTATTATTATTATTATTATTGTTATTATTATATTATGTGCACTTGTGTACTAATTGAGTAATTGTACACTAACATGGATCGGAGAGAATAACACGTTGCTCTCTTCATTACATTTTTCTTCTATTTCATTCAATATACAAAATATTTATTAAAAAAAAATTTGTTGGTAATAATCTAAAAATATTAATTAATAGTTCATTCCGGATAAGTTTCGAAATACATTAGAATATTTTATAGTTAAAACTTAATAATAATTTTTA
The DNA here is from genome assembly GCA_034770075.1 of Aralia elata. NCBI lineage: Eukaryota > Viridiplantae > Streptophyta > Magnoliopsida > Apiales > Araliaceae > Aralia > Aralia elata. The sequence continues at coordinate 87,134,104 of CM068380.1, forward strand.
TTTAAACATTAAAATTTTAATTAAATGTACACGTGTTTATTAAATAGTGAAAAATGTCAAATTATTCTTAGATTTAGTTTGATTATATAATTTAATGACATAAAACAACAAATATATAATTTGGTATATAAGAAAAAATATATAATGGAGAGGAGCTAAATCCTATAAAAAAGCACAATGTTCTCAGATTTCATGTCATAATTCAATTATCGTATCAAGCCAATAAAATTAGACCGATCCATACATGATACCCTTTTTGTAAAATGGAGAATATTATGTATTTTATTTGTTGTAAAATTATAGATATAATTTTTATAGTCTATTTTAAAATTGAAGATATATATTTTTTATTTTAAGATTATAATATTATATAAAGTTTTTAATTGTTATTATATTTTAATCATCATTTTTAATTTGTTATGACTAACTTTAATAGGAGTCTCTAGAGAGGGAGAAGAAAGGGTCTAATTTTGTGAGCTAAGAACTCAAAATGGGGCAGGCCAGTTCAAAGTCCACTTTTACGCGCTTCTCCTTTTCCCCTTCTGATCTGTTCAATACTACTGCCAAAGGAAACTACTATCGATTGAAGAATAATTAATTTGTTCAAAAGATTGCCTCTTTATTTAAAAAGAAAAAAAAAAGATAAAGGACTATTTTAACAAGTTTATTGCCATTTATCTATTGGTTATGATTTCGTACAGGATAATTTATGTTTTCATTTTTAACTTCTTTTTCATATATAAAAGTAATAAAACATGAAGTATATAAGAAAGAGACTAATCTATAATCTTACGATGACTATCACGAATGGAACAATTAATAGAGTTCTCGTTCGCAGTTTAATTTTTAATATTCCGCAGTTTAGTATTAAACTATAAATGGTAAGTATTGTCATAATATATATGTACATACTTTCTTTGTTTTTTTAATGTTAATTTTTTAATAATTAGTTTGACATATTTTTAAATTTAAAATTATTATTAATATTATTCCCCTTTTGACCTGTTCAATACTATACTGCCAAAGGAAACTACTACCGATTGAAGAATAATTTAAACACAAGAGTATGTCTAAACAAGTTTCTGGAACCGGGGGAGTTGTAAACAATTTCTTTACAGTTTCCACCCACTAGACTTTTCTTGGCCCCCCAAATAAGATTTTATATAGACGACTCTAAATTAATACATCCACTCGGTCTTCTCTCTCAAATTAATACTTTCTTTCTCTCTAGATTGCATTTTGGGTGCCGTCGTCTGTGCTCTTTCCGGCCAAAGATTATTATATCCATCTTCTGTGAAATCGCAGGTACCCCCGCCAAGATTTTGATTCCAGCTTTCGATACTCGATATCCTCTTTCTCTTTTATCCTAAATTTTTAATCTTTTTTTCTGGCTGTTCTTTTTAAGATAGAATGATAAGTATGTCTTCAGTGGATTTCTTTTTGTGATTTTGATTGATGGTATTAGTTTAAGCCTGAACCATCTTTTTTGTTTTTCTCTTTTTGATTTGATTCTTTCTTGGGAAGTTGTTCTTGTAACGGCTATCTTGGAGTATTTGGTTCTCTTTTCATTTTTTTTCTTCTTTTCTCTCTCTCTTTTTTTTATGTATATTTCATGTGTATTTGTTGTTTTGACTTATGGGGTTGTGTTTGATTGCTCAGAATATGGAGGAACCTGAAAAAGATAATATTTAAAGGAAAATTGTGTTATTGATCTGATTTAAATTAACTCGTTTTGATGAAGTAAAATGGGGAGGTGCAGTTTATTGGACGTTTTTATTTTATTAGAAAAGAGAGATTAAAGAATGATAAGTAGATGATGATAAATTCTCCTAAAATAGAAAAGTGGAAAAATACAAAGCTCTTATAAGTGCCCTCGACTGCTCTAGAAACACTAAATCCCACCAAGAGCACTCATTGCCTAAGACTACAAAGCCCACCACAAAAATGACCAGAGGAGATGAGTAGGGGTTTTGGTTTTCTTGGCATAAGGGTATGAAGAATCTGAGGGTCAAACTTACTATACATTGCCTTTTTGTCAATGGGTTGTGATTGCGTTTTCATTTTTAAGTTCTTTTTCATATTATTCCCCCACAATCTGTTCTTTTCAACAATGGGGAAAAGTAAAGCAGCTCAGCTTTATTACTTTCCAGTGCTAGTTTGTTGAGTAAATTCCTCTGGTATTTTGGACCTGATATTCATCATATTTCCTGTGTGTACCCTTTCTGCTTAAGGTTTTTTTAATCACTTTCTTTCCTCGAATTGTTTGTTTTTCATTAGACTTTGAGAGTTTTGATGTTATGTGTGTTTTTATCTTCACCAGCATATCTAATGAGTTGCTGTTGTTTGTTTTGCCAGGCACTTTGTGAAACTTTGTACAGATTTATTTGAATTTGCGATTAATTTCTGTGCGATTAATTTCTGTTCAGATTCTTCAAGACTTTAACTGATCAACTGAGTGATTAGACCCTCCATTTTTGCCCATTCAAGTATGTTTGGTCACAAGAAATCTCCTCTAAACAAAAACGCCAAACAAACCTCAGTGGACCCTGGATTCCTCGGTTATCATAGCCCCAATCCTTTTGATTCCGATGATGAGTCAAATAACAAGCAAAGCCTTAAACCCTCAAGCAGAGCATCATCAGACTCAACTCTAGCTTCCCGTAATATTAGTACTAACCCTTTTGATATCGATGAAGTTAGAAAGACCTCCACATCTTCATACTCTCTTTCTTCAGCAAGAAGCAAATACAAGAATGATTTCCGTGATGCAGGGGGGTTCGAGAACCAGTCTGTGCAAGAATTAGAAAATTATTCTGTATACAAGGCTGAAGAAACTACAAAGACGGTCAACAACTGCCTAAAGATTGCAGAGGACATGCGAGAGGATGCTACTAAAACTTTGGTTACCTTGCATCAACAGGGTGACCAAATTACAAGGACACACGCAGTTGCTGCTGACATTGACCATGATCTTAGTAGGGTATGACTTATTTATCACTTCACTAATCTAAAATTCATTGAACACAATTGAAGAAGCATAATGTTTTGTTAGAATCCAAAAATTTTAAGGCCATCATATATTTGTGTGTATATTTGTGTTGTGTATATATATATGTGGTGATACAACCTATCTAATATACCAGCTTGAAATTTTTTATTTTACGATCTGTTGTTCTACTGTGTCTACACTGTACTTGTATTAATGTGTTTTATGAACACATTTTAAGGTTTAAGACTTACTTAAGGATCTAAAGGGATAAAGAATTTGCAGGACATATATATGGTATTTAAGCATTGCACATTGGTTGATGGAGTTGTTTTCCTTTGGTTATTATCATTATTTTAATAAGAATGGAGTAGGTTAAATGTTAGGATTGCATATATCACATTGCCTGGTTAACAGTATTTGTTATTATCTGTCAGTGGATTGTTTTATTTTTGTTCTCATATTGCTAGATATTGTGCTTCCGATAATTTGTTTGTGGCAGAAGTGTTATTAACTTATTATCTGTCAGTGGATTGTTTTATTTTTGTTCTCATATTGCTAGATATTGTGTTCGTGGCAGAAGAAGGAAGCAAACCATCCCAATTCTAATATAGGCACTAGACAGTAATTATAAAACTATAGAAGTAAACTATCTCAACACTACTGTGTACAACCCTTCAATTTTGTTTGTCATGTGTAGAAATGTTCCAGTTGATCACGAAAGTTGATCCTAGGAATGCTCTAGATAATTGCTAATTGCTAGATTTTATTTTTTATTTATTTAAATCAGAGTATATTTTATATTAGTAATTTCTTGATTATGTGTCGAGAGCAATTTGTCATATTTTGAGTCCCTCCAAATTTTCTAATAACTTCTTTAGTTATCCTTCATAAGCATTTGAAGAAAGTTTAAATGAAGTTAATTATTGTCCTGGATCTAGGCTTCCTGTAATATTGGTCTTAGTGTACATCTAGTCATGGCCCATATCAAGTTTATATCCAATCATAGTTAATGGGTTGGAAGTCATGGATAGACCTTTTGTTTTTTTAATTGAACTTTCATTGATTTCCGTGTAACCACGATTCCCAAGCTTTCATGATAGGTCAATGGGGGCTTAGTCCTTCTCTTGTCATATCCCACTATTTGTGTTCTGTTTAAGTAAGTTGTTTTTATTTTATTCTAAAGCAATCACATCTTGCATACTGGGAGTGAAACATGTTCAATTAGGGATACAATGTGTAAAAACACTGATGAATGTCCCGTCGGACTCTTCCACTCTGTAAATTTTGTGGAGATGATTCTTTTCACGGAAGAACTGGATGAAGAGTTGAAATAATTCTCATTGTTTACGTTACTGCTCTTTGTGTTGACTGTGAAACCTGAATGTCATTTGAGATAGAGACCTAAAATTTTCTATGTTTGATTTCAGGGGGAGAAGCTTTTGGGAAGTCTTGGGGGTATTTTTTCCAAAACTTGGAAGCCTAAGAAGAATCGTCAAATAGTGGGACCTGTTATCATGAAAGGTTAAATTCTCAACATACTTGGCTAGATTGTTCATATCTCTTACCCAGATTTATACTAAAAGAACTTGAGTGAAAAGATGGATCTGAAATTTGTGGGGCTATAATTTTTTGCAGATGATGCAGTGCAAAGAAAGGGTAGCCACTTGGAGCAGAGGGAGAAATTAGGGTTGTCTACTGCACCTAAGGGACGGTCTAATGCACGAACACCACCTTCTGAATCCACAAATGCACTGCAGAAAGTTGAGGTATGTGTGCGTGATCATTGATTCAGCAGAATGTGAGGTGGTCTGAGAATAAAATCGAGTCAGATGAAACTATTCCATGTTGGAGCTTGGCATATGGACCAAGTCCACCTGTCAACAGAATGTGTGAAGATTTTTAGGCTAGTATACTCGTAATTCTTGTCTGGAGAACTGGGTTCTAAGACTTGATGCCTGAGTTTTGTCACCTTATCTAATGTGTTTCCATGAAAATAAAATGATATCGTCTGTCGTCTTTTTTTTTTTTATATATAGTTTGATTTACTTAACAAATTCTGGTTACCTTGTTGAAAACTTCATAAATTCAATATGTACCATCATTTGTTTTGTTCACAGGTAGAAAAGACAAAGCAGGATGATGCACTCTCTGATTTAAGTAACCTCTTGGGAGAGCTGAAGGATATGGCTATTGACATGGGATCTGAAATTGAAAAGTGAGTCATTTTTTGTTGTATTACAAACTCCCAACATGTCTTGTTGGATTTTAGAAGTTCATCACTTTCTCTCTCCTCTTTCTTCTCTCTATTTTCTTAATTAAATGATTTCTAGTTAACAGTCAGTTTGTTACTTTATTTTCTAATAGTGACTCGTGCGAATCTTACAGGCACAACAAACTTCTGAAGCCTATCGAGGATGATGTGGAAGAGCTAAACTTCCGAGTAAGAGGTGCTAACCAACGTGCTCGCAAGTTGCTAGGGAAGTAGATCAGCTTAGGTCTCTGTGTTTCTATTGAATTCTGGAAGTGAGACATTGATTAGGTTTCTGTTTAGTTTTTTCCTCCACTTCCACATTGTTGTCATTTACTTATTTGGTTTTGTACCCACCTAACCTTTGTACACAGAATTATGATAAATGGTAACTCGCTCTCTTTACAAAGTTTAGTGCCATTGCCACAGTTAAATGTTGTTTTTTTACAAAGAGAAGCTCACTTTCTAAAACATTAGAAATAATAACAAAAATAATTTTATATGGGTCAACAGCTATATCTCATGGTCATTAGTATTGTTAAATTTTACAGGGCTCCAGGTTTAGACCCTGTTGATGCTATCAGTTTGAGGCTTTCTCTGAGTCTGAGGTTTTTAATTTGGAAATTACCGAAGCAAATGAAATTGTTTGTCTGTTTTATTAAGTTAATAACGAGTTCAATTCGAACAAAATGATGATTGCGGAAGCTAAAAATTTCAAAACTTAACTAACATGGGTCAAACGGCTAGGATGCCAATGTGGGCTTGGTGCAATGCCCAGGAAGAGGCTTAGGATGCTGGCATTCTGACACCAGAGTACAGAAAAAAGCTGGCTTTCCTTTGGAGTATCGGGACTTGGAGGCATTTGACTCTTCATTTTTACATGAAAAGCAAGGGAGAAATATTTATTTAACATTCTTGTTTTTCTATTGATAGCCAAGGTATTTATCAAAGTTTCCACTCCCAAACATTATACAAGGAAAGTAGAGCTTCTTTTCTTTTCCTTTTTTTTTTAAGAAAATAAAAAAATAAAAAATTATACAAACATTGATTAGATTCCCAAAACCCAATTGTTTATATAGTCCGGTGTAGAGCCGAAACTACCAGCCATAATTGCATGTGATGATCCCTCATATTCTGTGGGTAGAGAAGCGTCAGGGGTAACCATTAGGCCAATTCTTCTGCATGCCAAAATCACTTGTTATAGGATTAGGAACCACAATTTGCAAATTACATTAGGAGATGGCGAATCAATAGGTGAGTTGGCTAATTTTGTACCACTGGGCCAACGCAACCTTTAGCCAAAATCACTTGGCAGTTGTGCTAAACACTAGCACTCTTAGCCCATCGTTATTGTGTAAGGAGGTGCGGGGGAACAAAGGAAAAGATAGTGGAACATCTCAAACACACAAAATTTTAAATACCATCCTTTTAACCCTTGAAAAGAGGGGAGGGAGAATTCCTCAAAAGTCTCAGATTCTGCCAACCCTCATTGACTAGGCAGTTCCAACCAGGAGCCATAAATGTCTCAAGGAGATTTTAACACCCTGAACTCTCCTAGAGCCTGCCAAATTCCAATGGTCCCAGAAATTTACTAGTTAAACGTCCTAACCCAAGAACCATATTTTGCTCTTTCTGGCACAAAAGCAAAAGGCTTCATTCAATAATAGCATTTATGTAGTTTAGTCCCCATTTTTTTTAATTTTTTTTCTCATGGGTCTCCTATTCTTCTTTTCTCATGCTCATGCATTGTGTTTGCATCTCTCCATCAATTGACATCCTCATCCATTATCTTGTCATATTCTCATCAGGCTTTTCTCCTTCCCTAGCTATAGCTTGTTGCTTTTCATCTTACTACAGAACAGCATGCAGAGCTCTTTGGGTTGTTGGATTCCAGCAGCAGCGGCCATCTTCATTTTCCTTGTTGCAACCCCACAGATGGAATCCTTTCATACATTTCATCATCATCAACACCACCACACCCGCTTCTCTCGTCCTCCTACCAAATCTCTCTCTTATAAAGACCCATCCAGGCATCGAAGAAATGATCCACACTTACCTTTGCGGCCTGATGAAATTGATCCAAGATTCGGCATTGACAAGAGACAGGTTCCTGGTGGACCAAACCCCCTCCATAATTGACCATATCCGTACTTCTTGAGGTGAGTTTCACATACACCTGAATCTAGGAGCATCAATCTCTCTCTAACTCTCTCTCTGCTGAAACAACTTCAACAAATCACATGATCATGTAGTTGGTCAATTTCTGCAAGATTATCAACTATTAAAGAGCAGAGAAATCAGATTTAGCTTGGGTCTTACAAGAAGTCTCTTTCACATAATTTATTGATCTTTGTCAACAAGTTAGTCATTAGAAGTCAAGAAAAACAGTATATACATTTCAATGTGCCAGCTTTTCTTGGAAGTCTACATGAGACTTTTCTTCGCCAATGCCGTGAACCTGCAGGTCTGCATTGCAATGCATAAGCTTGTAACACAGTAGCCATGTATATCAAGCTATCAACTAATCCTTTTGCTCGTCTCTTTCTTTCTCTTCACATTAATACTAGCAAAAACCAGATTTTTGCTTTGCTAATGTAGAGCACAGGAAAGGTGCTTTTCTTTTGTGTACTAGTGGTATATTGTACCAAGCTATAGTACAACTAAATAGGACCACCTTTAAGTCTTTATCGCAAATGTTAAAAATCTGTTAGACTTATCAATCAGTAGGAGATTTACAGATTCTCCACATTATGGATTAGAGAAAGTAGCCTAACAATAATTGCACTTATACATACTACAAATGCAGTTTAGCAAGCCTTTCTTTAAAGCTATCTTTCATGAATCACAATATAAATTCAAAGAACCACCAGTGTGGTAATGTAAGAATTCTCTCCCCAAGTGTGTTTGTGTTTTAATACTGATTAAACTCAGTTCCGCACACACACAAATATAATACGGTACTTTATTTCTTTCTTCAATATGAAGTAACTCTTTAGAAAAACACAGGAAAATTATGCAACTGTAGGCTTATGCCTTTTAATAGAAGTACTTGCAAACATGAGTTAAAGTTAGTAGAGAATGGAAAAAATGAAGGGGAAGAAGTTTGAGGCTTTTAAGCTAGCATAATCCATTTGTTTGACATTTATACCTCTATGTATTTGCAAATTACTTCGGTTTTATCAAAGTGATAATAAAGAAGCCTAAGGGAAGGATCTATTTAATATATTATTCCTTATAACTGATTTAACATGCATAGTATATATGTCCTTGCAAAATAACTTAATCTTTACACAAAAGATTTATTTGTATCAATAAAATTATATAGTTTCTCGATCTGTATGTCATTAGAGTTACTGTTAGCATGATATACATTGTTGGGCTCTCCATCTAACAACTTAAGCTTTTAGATGAGGTCTAACAACTTAAGCTTTTAAATGAGTTGGTTACTTAACATGGTATCAAAACTCTTGGTGTGCAAGGTTTTGACTTCAAATCTTTCCCGCATGATATACATTGTTGGGCTCTCTAGTTAAGTTTTAGATGAGTTGGTTACTTAACAGTTACAAATAATAAAACTGAAGCAACACAAATTTACCCAAGTACTTCACTTAAAATATCCTCAGCAAAAACAAAAAAGAAGAACTTATGCAGCCCAAACAGAGCTATCACATGTCAATCTGAGATAGTATGGGTCAATTTTATGGAAAAGATAGCTATATTGGTAAAGTCCGAATGATGAATAATGGACTGAATCATCAAAGGTCATGCTACACGATCTTGAGCATCTGAGTTTCTACCACTGTTCTGCAGTCATTGAAGCTCATAATTTTCTAAAAAAATTCATAAATGAATAAGAGGAAAACCCAATATCAAATTGGAAGTGGAAAATGGAGAAGGCCAACACTTGCTAATGCAGTAAGAGACAGGTTTGACAGATTATTTACAGATAAAAGAGATCAAACCTTAAACTTTATAACAATGAGCACACGATTTGGCACTAAATTTTATTCCGATGAACCCATAAAGCTTATATAAATGATTATAAATATTAACTAGATGTTGCTTAACCCAATCAAATAATAATTTTAAGTGTGCAATTGCCGTATTAGGCAAATGTAAATTGAGAGTGGTGGCTTTCAATATCTTTCTGAAATCATTGCTCATTGATATCACATGCTCTAGCAATTTCTCTTCCTAGAGAAGAAGAGAGAGCTTGAAGGAGAAAAAAACATTTCCAGAAACCAAATGGGAATAGTAAGACAGCTGATATAAAACCAGGAAAAGGAAATATTTTCTTTTCAGCAATCTGTACTTCACATATCCAATTAGAATCGATGCTTTTACAGCATATTCATATTAAAAAGGAAATATGTTCTGATATGAGCTACACATAGCTGACTTTAGCACGCAATACTCACAAGAATATGAAGAAATACCACTTATCAACTGAGATGTCCTCTGACAGAAAGATATGCTCTAGCATTCCACTCCATGACCGTCTACCAGCTGATCATAAAATGATTTTCAAACAATTTTACATGAATATTAAACCCTTTTGGAAATTTGATCACGGATTACAGGTTAGAATGGGATAAAAGTAACTGCTTAATTGAGTTGATTACATGTAACTAACTGCATACCGTTGATTTGTATTAAATCAGGGCAAATCTTAACATGGTAAATCAGTCACCTCTCACTTTGAACCATAAAAGAGTTAATAGCTTAAGGACGCAGAACGTTGAGAACCATATTTATTATGCAGATGGCCGAGAAACTTCCCCTTTAAGTATTAAGACAGTTACTTAGAACGTGTCCAAGTTTAAGGATAGTTCTATCAAGGCAGCTGGAACATTTTCAACAGAACCACCCATAGATATACAAACTAGATCAGGTCTTTAGTGCTATCAAATATGACCTACCTCTCTGCATTCGACGAGAAGTTGGAACAAGGAAAAGAAATATATGATACTAGAGCTTCACATCAAGAGTTGATGCATCATTGGTGAATAAAGTGAACTTCAATGCATCATAGTAATTATATTTGAGATACAAAGCTAAGGCTAGGCTATCAACTGGAAAGCAACATCACGTCACAACTCCAATCAGAAGTTATTCATTCCCCGATAAAGCTGCTAGTACCAGGTGAACTCATATTGGCCAAAGTGGAAGAGAAGAAAATGGTAGGGAGATTCAGCATGGTGCTCACTGAACCTCCGTAATATCTAACAAGTCAAGTCTTATGTCGGTCATATAGAACACCAACACATAGAACTGGATTGACTGGCTAGCTTGCTTGACCGGACGAGCCAGCATATAGTGCAAAGCACCTTTTCGGAAAAGTCCAGTTCAAGCAAAGGGAGGACAGAGAGAACTCCATAGATCCCTCCTAGGTCAACGGGCAACGGGCTTTGACTTCGTTGAGCTTCAAAGCATTCCCGCTCCCTTTGCAATCCTTTCCTTTCAATCTCTCTCTTCCCTTTCCTTTAACACTATACTTGTTGTGTAATAGGATCTTTCCGAAGGTGGAGCTAAGGCAACAAGCATAGGTCCTTCGGTTTCCGGTAGCAAGTAATCAGGTATGTGTAAAGCAAATCCGTCCTAGTAGGCGCAGGAGATCAAGCATTCAAAAAAAAAAAGTTGGATCTTCACTCTTCATAATCAACATAAAAAAAATTTAACCCCAAATACAGATAGAAGCATCATAAACTTCTTTACAGAGGATTCTTTTCTCTTCAAAGCAAAGAAAACACCATCCATTTAATTCTCAGTACCATCCTCCAGGAAATAGGCTTAAAAGAGCTTTACTTTCGGAGTTAAAATTTGACACACTGACAGTGTATACACGAGCAATATTAGGATCATGACACGTCATTAAAATAAGGATAACGATGTCCAACATAAGTATTTCATTAGTGAGATGTCATAATCCTAACACCGCTCGTATATACACTGACAATGCATGAAATTTTATTTCTTACTTTCTCATCACACTTTTCTTTTAAGACAAGTCTTTTATAAGAATACTTTGCAATCTTTAACCTAAAGTCACATCAATTACTGTTGATAAAGCACTTTTCTGATCCGTTTCTCACTCAAAAGCCGAAGATTACTGCTTTATTAGTATATAAATAGTGTTTAAATTACTGTTAAAAAAGTTACCAGCATGGTGAGCTTGACATATCAAACAAGTATCTAGTTGTGACAATAATTCAAGTTATATTGCACAAATTGCAAACATTAAAAGAAAAAACTATTTATCCCCTCCACAAAAACCGTTAACCTAGTCTCTTGAATTAGAACCCTGCAGGAGAAGGGAAATAGCCCCATGAAATAACACTGAAACAAAATCTAAAATTCTATAAACTTAGTTACAACTCCAGCTCACAGAAATTAATCAAAAAGCATCGGTAACAGCTATATATAAACCTATGTTGGAAATTGAAAGGGTAAATTCACATCCATCATAGCTAAATGCATCTAAGTAGAGAGATTAACCAAAACCTACGGATTTCAAATACTTCCTGGTCGGATAAACTCGGGAATGTTCGCATACTCAATAAAATAAATCTCAGAAAACTATACCACTAATCAGAAACCCAGTTCATGATTTTGTACTATAAATTAAGGGAATTGGTAAATTAGAATAAATCACAAATATAATACTCTCAGTGTAGACAAATTATAATTAAAAAAATATATTAGCGACAATAAAAGTAAGAAATACACCATAATTACCAAAGGCCTTTGTCCGAGTGGTATTACTCAACCCATGATAATCATGAGGTTGGGGAATCGAGCCTTGACATGCAAAGGAAGGGTGTGTGAGTGTGTTTAAATTTCAGTCTAAATTAGCAAAAAAATAAAATAAAAAAAATACACCATAATTCAGAAAAAAATAAGTAAAACCATTTATATATTTTTTTTATTTTAAAAACACCCAGTTCAAACAAACTCGAGATAATCATATACTCAAAAAGTTGAATCTCAAATTCAATAACACTGGTAGGTTACAAACCCTAAGTTCATAAAATAAAACCCCTAAAATCAGCCTCGAATAACAAAATTACCGCTTGGAAAGCATCAGGGCATGATGTAAATAGGATTATTGATTGAGCTCCATGATGCTTTTAACCTTGGGTGCGTAGAGAGAGTAAACAAGAACCTGTCTTTTGGCAATATCCAGCTGAGACTTTCCCTGAGAGAAGGCGGCGGAAACAGAAGATGGGTCGGTAAGATGTTTGTTCTGCCGAAAGCCGTCGATGGTCCGACGCTTGCTGTATTCTCTGATGTTGTAGTCTGCGAATTGACGGGATGTTCGCAGGAGTGACCGGAACAGAGACAGGATTTCCGATCGACAAGGCGATGCTGCCATCTTTACTTCAAGTTCCAAAGTGGCGTGTGAGAGAGGGAGTGGACGATAGGGGAGAAGATAGCTTGAAAAGGGTTGGTTATGTATTTGTGTTGTATGTATAATCCTCGCCGCAGCATATATGTAGAGTGAATATCAGACAGGACCGGAGAGAGATGCCACGATTAATCCCAAATCCCAAATCCCAATTAAGCTGATCCTAGCTCACTTAGGTCAATCACATGTTAAATTTTAAAATTTGTATGGTTTATAAAATTTTATTTTGAAATAATTTTTATTATTTTAAAATTAAATATATAATTTAATTTTTAAATTTAAATGATTGCATGTTAAATTTTAAATGTACGTGAATTTATTTAATTTTAATTGATATAATTATTATAATTATGTATATAATATAAACTATTAATCACAAAATTTATTTTATTCTAAACTTTTACTAGTCCTACTAATTTTGAAGTTTAATATGTCATCGTTTGACTTTAAAAGTCGATTTGTATCTCTAATTTTGGGACGAAGAGAGTACTATACAATTTTAATAATTGTATCAATTAAAATTAAATAAACTCATATCAATTTAAATAGAATATATCGTCGTTTGACCTCAAAAGTTAAATTATATTTTTAATTTTAGAATAACTGAAGTAATATTTTGTACTTATGTTATTATCGAATGTTAATTATACATTGACTCCTTGCGACTCTTTGATTGCTTATGAGTTTATATAAAATAATAATAATAATAATCACCTTCTTGAAAAAATATATATTTGGCACTCAATTTTTTAAAATTGTTTATAATTATATTTTATGAAAATAATTGAAAACACATATTTAAAAGTATGTTTGAAATCGTTTCAAAAATGTGAATAGTAATTTTGATTACTATTTTTATTTATAATAATTTGTAAAGAAAAATAATTTGTGTTTAGTAAAGAAAAGTACTTAAACTAGTAAAAATTTAAAAGCGATTGATATAACCAAAAAAAAAAAGAAGAGATTATGCTTCAAAGTAAATTTCACCATAAATTAAAGTTTTTAAAATAAAGATTCGTAATGAGAGTTTTTTTTTTTATTTTTTTATCAAACAGTCCAATCGACTGAAATATATTTAAAACGTAAATTGTTACAAATAATAAAAAGATTATAATACAAATAATTGAAAAGATAATTATTTCAAAATGAATAATAGATAATTAGAAAAAAGGTTAATCGTAATAACAACAAGTGGATATCAAATATATTATTGAAAAATAGTTATATTCATAAAATAGTAACAGAATATACAGAGTTTGCACTTTTAATATGAATGAAGGAAGAATTGACCGTCATGATAACGCCACACCAAAATCTAAAACAATTTATCTTCAATAATTTATGCATTGAAAAAATTATTAAATATATTTATTCCAATTGGTAATGAAAGGATTTAAAATATTTGGTCAAATTTGATTATTAAATATATTTATTTTTATAAACACTTTCATAATGCCAATTGTCAAATATTTTTTTGTTTATTAAATTTGATTATAAGCATTTTTGTTTATAATCAGATTTGACCACTTATTTTTAATTTATTCCTATTGATTTTAGTAACTATACCCATTACTAATTTTCACTTCTCAAAGACATTATTTTTGGTAATTTACACTCGAAATAAAGTGATAAATAATTTTTTGATACCAAATATTTTTTTATAAATGTAAGTATTTTTTTACCAAACACAAATTATTTTTTAAAAAATTAATTATAACTAAAAGCAACAATGAATCAACAATCTTATCCCAAACATACTTTGAAACCAAAGACATGTTTTAACCTTTTAAACTAATTTGTAATAAAAATTTATTTATTAATTTTAGTATGCTAATTTAACTATTGTGAAAAAAAAAATACTCCTACTAATTATCCTTGATGAGAATTTTATTTTTTTAAGAAGATATGTAATTTGTTTAATATATATATATATATAATATATTGAGTTTCTAGTTTGTCAACGAGTATTGATCAAAAAATAGTTAAAAGAAAATAATATACTTTACTTTTAAAAGTAAACGTTTATTTTGAGTAAAAATATTTTAGTGATAAAAAAATAATTACAAAATAAATAATAACAGAATGCTGTTAGAAGGAGTTATCTGGATGCGAAATAACGTGGCTGGTCGTGATCTGTTATTATTACTGAACCAACTAGTTGTATTTTGCAACATTAATTTTTTTTTTTTATATATATAGATGTATATATTTTTTTATATATATTTTTGGTCACATTTTTTTCCTTGATTGGTAGTTACAGACTGATAATATATGAGAGAGAGAGTACGAGACAAAATAGAAAGAGCATGTATAGAGTATATGGCGGTTTTGGTTGGCCACCCTGTTCCGATGGCCGGCGAAGGTAGTATATGCAGTTATTACGCAAGGCGCAAAAAGTAGAATTCAAGTGGGGGACATCATGAGCAGGGAAATCTTCCTGTCTCATCTACATGGGCTGTGCAATCACAAAACCCTAATCCTTAATTTTGGCTGCATATTTAATTCGATATCGCCAGCAAACGTTTATGCGCTCAAGGTCTCTGCTGGTCAAACTGTAAGTAGGTTGTTTATTTCAAAAGTTGATATCTTTGAAGTTCAAATACGTATAGTTTTTGTTCAGTATACATACAAAACATTTGTAAATCTATCAATTCCACGTCGCGGTAGCATGATTAGTAAGTGTAATCCTTTGCAGAAAACAACTAAATTAAATTAATTTTACTTCTGGGTAGAAGATAGAAACCATAGTCAAAATAAATATTAGTAGCTTGTAAAAGAAAAATTGAAAGCTTTTAAATTGAGGTGGTCTATGAACCCATGATTTGTTGCTTTTTTGAAAAGTCAAACACTTTAGTTTTCTTTCTTATCTCAAAAGATCCTCTTTTTTTGTTCATAAATCATAAACCCATAACGAGGCAATTAGCTAGGTTTTATAATTCGATAATTAGAACCTTGCCTATAATTTCGGTTGATTATCCAACTTGCAGAAGGCCAAGTCCATAAAGTGCCATCGAGTCGTAAAACCTAACAAAAATATGAGCGACAATATGACCTCTCAATATATATATATATATATATATATATATATATATATATATGAACATTGGACAACATTATACCAACCACAAATAGTACTAACCAATGTTATCTAGATCATGGTTCGATGTAGTACAAAGAATGAAAACAGGAACGAAAAATATCACTTTTCATGTTACAGAGAATGACAGGGGTACGCTTTTTCTGGTTGGTTAGTTGGTATGGTATGAAATACGTTTATCCGGAACGTAATACGATAAGATAACTTTTTTATAAGATATAGTTAAATTTGGTTAAGTTAGTGTCACACCATGAATATTTTTAAGGAGGCTACGCATTGTAAGCACTTAGTGGACTTTTGTGCTTAAGGGTTTAATAGAGCGTTTTAGATTTATCTTTGTGACAATTATGCTTGTAAATATCTTAGATATTTTGGTGGAATGTTCTGGATAGTCGATCTTAGATCTTTATTAGATTTGATCCTAGCCATATGTTGCAAGGCCTAGTGCTTATATAAAGATGTCTTTCATTGACAAAATAAAAAATAGAAGTATAATCATTTTTTGTGAAATTTACATTCTTTCTATTTGTTTCTTCATTTTCTGCGCAGAGTTATGGAAAATGTCCTACTTAACGGTTTATGAAGTAGGAATAATAGCTAAAATAAGATTGAACAACTCTTGCTTCGCTAGACACATATAGGCTCCATGTAATTTGTGGAAATTTGACAAATAATCATCTCTATAAATACAATTATTTAAAAGATTTCATCGTGATTAAATTATGAAGATGTCCCGCCTCATAACAATTGTATGCTATGAGCCAATCCTTTTCTTTATAAAAGAAAAAACTTATTGTTGGACATAGTTTATTGAATACTAAATGAATATAGTGTTAAGATATTTCACAGTGATTTTTATTCCAGAAGGTTAAAGTGGGGTGCACAAGTATTAATTTGTTTTTTGAGGTTTGGAAGGTTAAAGTGAAGTGTGGTTTGGCTCATCATGTTTTGAGCAGGGGAGTAGCCCTGAATGCCCACTTCCCAAGAGCCATGGAATTATATTTATTTGGTGGTTTGAGGGAGTAGTGAATGAGCTGCTAAGTATATTGTTATTTTGGATAGTGTTATGCTGGAGTTGAATTTCTTGGTAGGGAATTATGCTTACAATGAACCTTTGAACCTATATAATCTGATAACTTAGATTTTCATTTCAAAGAATAAATTCAGCTATTAACAATCCTGTTGACCTAAAATTTGTGTGCAAACAAAGTGGAGTAATTAGGTATGATGTAATTTTTGATATTGAATTAATAAATCTCCCTTATGATCGATAGCAGTTTCTAGAGCGTGACAATCGATTGTTGTGGCCAATAAGAGAAAAATAGACAGTTGGACATGAAATTTTTGGAACCCTTAGATCATTTTTCATCCGTGGTTGTGAAAAACTTCCCCATTCTATCAAATATGTATATGCGACATGTGGCATGGATATTTTAAGCAGAGAGTTTGAGTCAAATTGCAAATTCTGCTTATTTTATTGCTTATCTTTATGAGATATAAAATCTCTATGTTAGGAAGCAAGTAGCATTGGGCTTTCTCCTCTACATCTTATTTCACTGTGTTTTGGTAAGTTTGGATTAAAATTGAGCAAATTTATGACCTTATTTGACCAATTTGAGCAAATTGCAATTATGTTTATCTTATTGTATATATCTGAGCTCTATGACTTGTTAGATGATTGTTTATGGAGTGAAAATGGGCTAGATAGCTAATATGCTTATCTTATTACAATCTAAACTCTGTTATGTTTGAATTATATTAGTCATTTTTAGCCTTTGTGTTGAATGGGCTGCTACAGTTGTTATTTGGCTAGCAATTTTGTCAATTTTTGTGTTTCAATTATAGATTTTTTCAATGATGGTAGTATTCTTGAAGTTCAAAAGGGAAATTTTTAATCTATTATTTTTAAATACAATTTTCTTTCCTTATAAATAATGTAGATTTTAGTGTGCGAGCAAAGTGGAGTAATTAGGTACGATGTAATTTTAGATAGGGAATTAATAAATCTCCCTCATGATCAATAGAGGTTTCTAGAGAGCGTGACATGCACAGATAGAGTCATAGAGAAATTGATTGGTGTTTTTGAGAAAATAAGTAGGACCCAGATAGGAAAACTTTGGATGGTTGTGGCCAATACAGGAGAAATAGACTGCTGGAAATGAAATTTTTAGAACCCTTTGATCATTTTTCGTCAATGGCTATGAAAAACTTTCCTATTCTATCAAATATTTATATGCGACATGTGGCATGAATGTTTTAAGAAGAGAGTTTGAGTCAAAATTACAATTCTGCTTATTTTATTGTTTAGATCTGATCTCTATGAGATATAAGATCTCTGTTTTAGGAAGTAAATAACATTCGGCTCTCATTTACATCTTATTTCACTGTGATTTGGCAAGTTTGGGTTAAAATTGAGCAAATCTATGACTTTGTGGCCAATTTGAGCAAATTGCAACTCTGTTTATCTTATTGTATATATTTGAGTGCTATGACGTGTTAGATAACTGTTTAGGAAGTGAATACGGGCTAGATAGCTAATTTGTTTATCTTATTACAATTTGAACTCTGTTATGTACATATGTTTGAATTCTATTAGTCATTTCTAGCCTTTGTGTTGAGTAGGCTGATACAATTATTATTCGGCTAACATTTATGTCATTTTTTTGTGTTTTGATCATAGCTTTTTTAAATGATGGTAGTATTCTTGAAGTTCAGAAGAGAAAATTTTAAACTATTATTTTTTTGTATAATTTTTTTTTCTTTCTAAATAACATAAATTTTAGTGTGCAAACAAAGTGGAGTAATTAGGTATAATGTAATTTTAGACAATGAATTAATAAATCTCCCTCATGACCGATAAAAGTTTCTAGAGAGCGTACGTAACATGCACATACAGAGAAATCAGTGATTTTTTTTGAGAAATAAGTAGGACCCATATAAGAAAATTTTGGGAGGTTGTGGCCAGGAAGGGAGAAATAGATAGCTGAAAATGTAATTTTTGGAACCTTTAGATTATTTTTCATCAATGGTTGTGAAAAAATTTCTCATTCTATCAAATATGTATATGCGACATGTGGCATGGATGTTTTTAGAAGAGAGTTTGGGTCAAAATTGCAATTTTGCTTATTTTATTGTTTAGATCCGATCTCTGTGAGATATAAGATATTTGTTTTATGAATCAAATAACATTCGGCTCTCTCCTCTACATCTCATTTCACTGTGATTTGGTAAGTTTGTATTAAAAATGAGCAAATCTATGAATTTATGTGACCAATTCGAGCAAATTGTAATTCTGTTTATCTTATTGTATATATTTGAGCTCTATGACTTCTTAGATGACTGTGTTGGAAGTGAATATGGGCTTGATAGCTAATCTGCTTATCTTATTACAATCTGAATTTTGTTATCTTTGGATTTTATTATTCATTTCCAGCCTGTGTTGAGTGGGCTGCTACAGTTGTTATTCGAGTAGCTTGTCTTTAATTTTTCGTGTTTCGATCATAGATTTTTTTAATGATGATAGTATTCTTAAAGTTCGAAAGGAAATTCTTATACTGTTATTTTTTATACAATTTTCTTTCCTTCTAAATAACGTAGATTTTAATGTGCAAACAAAGTGGAGTAATTAGGTATGATGTAATTTTAGATAGTGAATTAATAAATCTACCTCATGACTGATAGAGATTTCTAGAGAGTGTGACATGTACAGATCGAGAAATCGGTGGTTTTTTTGAGAAATAAGCAGGACATATATAAGAAAATTTTTGGTGCTTGTGGCCGATAAGGGAGAAATAAATCGCTGGAAAGGAAATTTTTGGAACCCATGGATTAATGGTTCTGAAAAACTTTCCCATTTTATCAAACTTGTATAGGTGACACCGACACGTGGCAAGGATGTTTTAAGAAGAGATTTTGAGTCAAAATTACAATTCTTCGTATTTTATTATTTAGATCCAATCTCTGTGAGATATAATATCTCTGTTTTAGGAAGCACATAGCATTCGACTCTCTCCTCTACATCTTATTTCACTTTGATTTGGTAAGTTTGAATTAAAATTGAGCAAATGTAGGACTTTATGTAACCAATTTGAGCAAATTGCAATTTTATTTATCTTATTGTATATATCAAGGCTCTATGACTGAATATGGGCTATATAGTTATGTTTATCTTATTACAATCTGAACTATGTTATACTTGAATTTTATTAATCATTTTCAGCCTTTGTGTCGAGTCACGAGTGGGCTGCTACAGTTGTTATTCGGTTAGCAATTCTGTCAATTTTTTGTGTTTCGATCATAGATTTTTTTAATGATGGTAGTATTCTTAAAGTTTGAAAGGGAAATTATTAAACTATTATTTTATTGTACAATTTTCTTTCCTTCTAAACAACGTAGATTTTAGTGTGCAAACAAAGTGGAGTAATTAGGTATGATGTAATTTTAGATAGTGAATTAATAAATCTCCCTCATGACCAACAAAGGTTTCTAGAGAGTGACATGCACAGATAGAGAAATTGGTGATTTTTTTTTTTGAGAAATAAGCAGGACCCATATAAGAAAATCTTGGGTGGTTGTGGCCAATAAGGGAGAAATAGATAGTTGGAAATGAAATTTTTGGAACCCTTGGATTATTTTTCATCAATGGTTGTGAAAAACTTCCTCATTCTATCAAATATGTAGATGCGGCACGTGGCATGGATGCTTTAAGAAGAGCGATTGAATCAAAATTGCAATTTTGCTTATTTTATTGTTTAGATCTGATCTCAGTGAGATATAAGATCTTTGTTTTAGGAAGCAATAGAATTCGACTCCCTCCTCTACATCGTACTTGATTGTGATTGGGTAAGTTTGGATTAAAATTGAGAAATTATATGACTTTATGTGACCAATTTGAGCAAATTGCAATCCTGTTTATCTTATTGTATATATCTAAGCTCCATGACTTGTTAGATGACTGTTTACGAGGTGAAAATGGGCTAGATAGCTAATCTGCGTATCTTATTAATATGAACTCTGTTATGTTTTAATTCTATTAGTCATTTCCAGCCTTTGTGTTGAGTGGGCTGCTATAGTTGTTATTTGACCATCATTTATGTCAATTTTTTGTGTTTCGACCCTAGATTTTTTCAATGATGGTAGTATTCTTGAAGTTCGAAAGGGAAATTCTTAAACTATTATTTTTTAGTACAATTTTCTTTCCTTCTAAAGAATGTAGATTTTAGTGTGCAAACAAAGTGGAGTAATTAGGTATGATGTAATTTTAGATAGTGAATTAATAAATCTCCCTCTTGACCGATAGAAGTTTCTAGAGAATGTTTTTTTGGGTTAGGGGGGAGAGATAAAGTTAACCATAAATTAAAGCCCTAATTTCTAAAATCCTATTTCATTTACACTTCTATCCTCTCTTAAAACAGCCTCACTCCTCGCTCTGACAGTTCGAAACAGCAATCCCAATCTAGGAAGGCGCACAAGCCACCGGACTGTCGCTTTACTCCGTCTAGGGTCTCTCTCTCTCCCTCTCTCTCTACCTCTCTCTGTCTGTCTCTCCCCTCGTAAAGTGAACTAGACAATTAGGGTTTATTAATTACTTTGTTGAATAACTGTTGATGTGTTTCATTTTAATTTATAATTATAGTTAATTGGGTTACTGTTCATCTAGTGTTTGATTTGTGATTTTTTATTCTATGATTTGGGTTATTATTTTTATCGGTTTGTAATTAGTTTGGTTTGTGATTTTAATTACTTCGATTTGTGATTTGCGTATTTTGATTAAATGTTAGATATTTTCTGATTTGTCTAATTGATTGGATGTGAATTTAATACTGATTTTGTGTTAATCTAGAAAGTGTATAAGTTTCTTAAAACTTATAATGTTCCCGACCAGAATCTAAATCTTCACAGATTTTGCAGGGGTCTAATATTTTTCCAATTTAATATTTTCTCAATCCCAATTTAACAAGAACCTTCTCAATATCTTAATCTCAAGATGAAGTCTATCCTAAATTCCTAATCTATGGTAGATTCGGGTTTAAGACCTCTCTCTGCAATGTATGATGCTTAGTAGAGGGAGATTTTTCCACGATCATACTTGCTTGAGGCCCTTGTTCGCCAATTCTTAAAGAATTCCCCTAGTTTGAATTTTCAAATTGCTTGCCTAGATTTTATCCAAAATGTACCAATTGTATCGCTCTTGTTTGGAGTATAGTAAAAACAAAGATGCTGTGTTTTTGTTTATGTTGTTTTCAGTATTGAGTTTGGTGACGGTTGCTATTATGCAAAGGTTTCAAGAAATGAAGTCTCAAAGATTTAATCGAACCTTTTATTTTAGAGTATTTAGTATTAAACATGATTATTCTTGTTAAACATTGTGCACCTTTGATATATTATCCATTCTTAATTTTCTTTTGTTTTTCAAGTTTTGATCATATAAGATTTTTGTTTTTGGAAGTAAATAGCATTCGGCTCTCTCCTGTACATCTTATTTCATTGTGATTTAGTAAGTTTGGATTAAAATTGAGTAAATCTCTGACTTTATGTGATCAATTTGAGCAAATTGCAATTCTGTTTATCTTGTTGTATATATTTGAGCTCTATGACTTGTTAGATGACTGTTTAGGAAGTGAATACGGGTCATATAGCTAATCTACTTATCTTATTACTATCTAAACTCTGTTATGTTTGAATTCTATTAGTCATTTCCAGCCTTTGTGCTGAGTGGGCTGTTACAGTTGTTATTCGGCTAACATTTCTGTCAATTTTTTGTGATTTGATCATAGATTTTTTCAATGATGGTAGTATTCTTGAAGTTTGAAAGGGAAACTCTTTAACTATTATTTTTTGGCACAATTTTCTTCCTTCTAAATACTGCCTTTTCTATAACCCTATACATAACTAATTAATGATTTAATCATAATTAGAAAATATCCTTGTCTTCTTTGATCTTTCCATAGTGCAAGCTTGGCTTAAATAATTGCTCAATAGAAATAGTTTGGTAACTTTGGCTTGTTTTATTTGGTGATGTTGGAGCATATGCTAGAGAAAATTTACCGATCGTTGGCGCTCACTATCTTCCAATTTTGCATCAAATAAATTTCATCTATTTAATGTTTATCTCTAGCTATTTAAATTTTTTTCTTCTAGATTTCTTTTCAATTCTGAGTTTTGGAAAATTTAAATTTCAAAATATTTTTGTATATCTATTCTCATCTTTTGTGTAGTATGATATGTTTGGGCTTGTTAGGAATATGAATATCTGAAGTCCTCTCAATTAGTCAGGTTATTTGATTTAGAGGTTTTCACTTAGACCAGCTTGTGAAGTGGAATTAAGATATAGTTGAAGATCAAAAGGGAACTTATGCACATCAAACGATATCAGGGAAGAAATTCTGCAAAAAAAGCATTGATGTTTCATATCATCTCTTTGAAATTTGTTATGCTAAATGTCTTTCCCTTGGAAATTAAATTAAGGGTAAGATTTTGGGGATAACTCGTGTATATTTTTCTTCATTGGGGCTACCTTAGAACCTGAAGTTATGGTTTTGCCCATATATGCTCACAAAAGTAATAAGTAAGATTTTCATAGAAATCTGTTTGTCAGTTATAATGATAGGCTGAGAAGATTCTATTCATTTTCAATGTTTGCTTCAAAAGAAGCCTATATATTTCTATTGATCAAGTTGATTGATGTGCTCATCATATAATTGCAAGGATGTTTTCTTTTATGTCTCTATTCTTATTTCTTACAAATAGACCAATAATTGTTGTGGACTGTGCAATGTCAGATTGCGAGTAATGGTCATGAAACATTTAAATTAAGAATCTATTAAGACCAGTATGTGTGTGTGTGGAATAAGCCAAAATATATTGACGAGTATCATATTTTGATAATCATAAAATATGAAAAAAAATATGATTCTCATCCGTATATTTTGGGAATGTTTGCTCTGTAATCTTTGGTGTACTTGGGATATAAATCCTCGATTTTTCATATGGCTAGGTTTCTGGAGGATTCTGACCTTGATGTTGTACTTGTGTAAGAAAACCTTTGGATAAGTATGAAGTATCTACACCATTTATTCACTTACTTGCAGTCTGAATATTTATGCTATGCTTGGAAGTTGCTCACTGGTTTATAATCATATTCTGTAGTTTATGATTCAGTTTTTATTGCAGTTCAAACTTGGAAGACAATGGCAACAATTACAGACCTGACATATGAGTTGTTGAGCTATATCATGATTATGGTGGTGCAATCACCAGATGGTGCTGATAACCTAGCAAGAATAATATCTGTGTAAGAATTTACTTTGGAAAGCCTGTTTCAAATTTGAAGGAGTTATCAATTTATGTCAATTGGTGTTATCTTATTTTCTTTGCTTCTCTTTGAGCTTCTTCTATGGGGGCCTTTAGAGGTATTTCTGTGACTGATTTGTGTAGAGATTGGAGGGTTGTACTTTTTTATGTGGCTTTTTATTTATTTATTTATTTATAAGCCCGTTGAGGGTGGACTTCTTGTTCCCCTTTTACTGTATCATTTCCTTTTTATCAATAAAATTTCTTCTTATATATATATATATATATATATATATATAAAGTTATGTATTTATTAACCCCAAGGAGGGGGAGAAATGGCAGAAGCCTTGAGGAATAACCTCTAGCTTGTTGGTTTCAATCCCCCATACTTTTTTTTTTTAATTTTGTTGGGGGGAGGGGGGAACTTACATATCCAAAATAAAGTATTTTTATTAACAACCAAACCAGAACAGAGCTCAAAGATATTTGTGGTGTGTATTGGATTCAAGGATGGCATTTTTAGTTTTCTTTTAGACTGGTTGAGTTATAGTTGTTATGGCGTTGCCTAGGCGTCCTGGGGTTGGAGAAGGGCAAGACAATTCGTTGGACGCCGAGCTACCAAGGCTCACACGCTTTGGTAGCTGGCCCAAGTTGAGTGATTGAGTCATTTTTTACCCATGACTTATCATAACCCATGGACTTGCTATGTGGTGTAATTTTATCACGTATTAGACTTGTAATGTGTGATGGGTGATGACTTGGTTGATTCTTTATTTTCTACATGGTGTTTGTTGACTTCTTCTATTAGTTTTTAATGTCAAGTGTTTTACTTTTGAATTTTGATTGTGAAGTACTCATAGAATTGTGGTTTTACTTGTATTCCATATTGTTAGTTATTATGTTTTGGGTTTTAATGTATATAAAATTTTATTGTTCAATATATTTTTGAAGTAAAATAAATAATATATAAATTACACATTGTTAACGAATTGTCGCTAGACGGACGCCATGGCGGGCACCCTATGGCCTATGCGTCCTGGTGGTCAACTACCGCCGCGTCTAGCCGTGGCACTGTGACAACTGTGGGTTGAGTCCAACTAGACTCAGTTTGCCATCTTCTTGCCTTGAGAGTTTAGTGTGTTTGCTTAACTGTCTTTTTTCTCTATTTGAATTTAGTTTTTAATCTTTGTTTTCAGCTTTGGTTCTCAATTTTTTTCACAAATGAGATATTCAGTCAAGATTTTAGGAAATTATATTTTAGAAGATTTATACATTGGAATTTAAACTACACAAAATGGACCACTGCAGCATATATGACTACGATTTTGTGGTTATTGTAGACCTATTTTCCATTCTTGGAAACCATTGAAACAACGATATGGTGCTCTTTGAAATGGAGGTGTTTTCATAATTATTTCCTGAAAAGTAATAGCTGAAAACACCATCCAAATTCAACTCAGAATATTCTAAAAACTAAGAGAAAACAGGTGTGAAAACACTGTTGAAACAGGCTATCTGACTTTTGATTTTCAATGCTTAATGACAACTCCACTTGGAATGAGTAGCACCAGTGTTATATGAACATTGAGTACAATTTCTGCCTTTTCTTTTATTTATCTCTGATTCTACAAAGTTTTTGAAATGTTTCTTGTAACATTAACAGTTGCAGGGAGTTTTTTAAATTTGCCGAAGATATAAATATCTTGAAAGTTGTAGTTTTTGATAATGTGAGGCTATCAAATCGCGATCACTTATTTCATCAGATAAATGGCTTGGTAAACAAATGTGCACAAGCTGGGAATATAGGTGCTCAGTTCTTGCTCGCAAAGGTAGGTGTCATTCATTAGCAATAACAATCTGCTAGCTAAACCACCTCATATTCAACTTTCCTTCACTTTTTATCCATCTATTAAATACAGAAATGCCTTACCTTACCTTCTATCTTAAATTAGCTTGGCTTACTTGATCTCCGGGAAATTGAATTTTTGTTACTCCTGAACAGATAATATTGCTGAGCTCTTCTCATTTGTTTCTAGTGCAAATGGAAAAGTCTGGTTTGTATTCTAGGTATGATAAGCATGCAGTGTTAAAGCTTATTGGTCTTGAAAATCCAAAAGATGGTGCTCCAGTGGTTCCTTTCGTGACCCATTTTCTGCCTGATCAAGCATCTACTAGCAGCGCTCCACAGAAAAGCTTGGTTCACTACCAACTTGTAAAATTGTTCTTGCGTCAATGCGGCCCTCGTGACCTAGCTGAAATGAGTTTTCACTTGAGTTGGTATATGAAGTACTTCACCGGATCCGACAATGTAGGGAGTTACCTTCTCCAAGCGACTATCACTTCGATGCGTGGCCAGGCAATTCGTATCGGAGCAAGGAAACAATTGAGGGAGATTAAAGAAAGTCTTGATTACAGCGTCAGAGCTCTGAGAGAGGTTGAGACAATTGCGAATGAAGATGACCCTTCCTGGCAAAAAGCCCGTGCAGAAGCATCTTCCAGATATGGTGCCATTCTTATAGTGTTGAAGTTTAAATGTGCAGAAGCTGGTGTTGACTACGGAAGGTTATTTGGTCCCCAAGACAATGGCGAAACATTCAAGACATATTTTGAGGAAGTACGCAAGCTATTTGAAAAATGCCGTACCACTACAGTTACTGCTTTCGAGATGAATTTTCCTTCAATCCGGTCAAACTGACCATGCTGCATGCTTAAGATATTGCAGGACCCCTAAAAACTTATCAACCTACTGGTACTATCTTGCTGCTAGTCATAAAATCTTCTAGTATGCTTACTAAAATAATGAAGACTGGTTGTATATTGGACCTGGAACCTTTGGTTTTTATAAGACTGGTATGTAATATGTTGGTTTTGTCTTACTTCGGGTGATACATATACATATATACCTGTATGTGTATTTATATTGGCATAGCATCTCCTTGAGCACCATAGATATTTTATTTTAATCCGTCATATACAAGTTTGGATAATCATGTCACATGGAAGGAGGACCCTTGCTGCGGTGAATCTCCACCAGTTCAGTTCAGCAAATTATCAAAAAAAAAACGTTAGGTTTAAATAATTTCACTAATACTAATGAATTTAACAACGAAAACTAAACAAATACTATAATTTCGCTAAAATCTTTGGCTCTCTCAACCGTATTTATTGTATAAAATTGACTCTCAAATTGCCCTCTAAAATTTAAAATTTGTAAGGTCCCTTCCTTCGAGTTGGACCAACCAAGTATTAAGGATCTGTCCTCCCTTTCACTGAATGACAAAATAAATATATAGTACAAAATAATACGT
Source organism: Aralia elata (assembly GCA_034770075.1). Classification (NCBI taxonomy): domain Eukaryota; kingdom Viridiplantae; phylum Streptophyta; class Magnoliopsida; order Apiales; family Araliaceae; genus Aralia; species Aralia elata. The sequence goes on from CM068380.1 coordinate 87,161,443, forward strand.
ATGATTATGTTGGATTATAATTATTAGACTAATTTATGTATAATGAATCATAAATTAATTATAATTCGCCACATTAATATTTTTTTTAAAGTGTAGCATGATCACAAAAATTAAAGAAAAAAAAAAGGAAAAGAGAGAAACAAAAAGAGGGTAAAGTGGAGGAGAAAGTCCTGTTTGGTTAATGCAAAAACGAGAGGCGAACGTTTATTTTGAGACTTGGGTATACTTCGGGGGTGTTTGATAAAAATTGTATGAAAAGTTCTGAATGGCTAAGTAATCTAAATGAACTGAATGAGCTGAATGACTGAATACTGAATGAAAAAAAGTTGTTTGATAATTGACATGTCTGATTCGACAAAATTTTATTATTTTAGCCCTCTAAAAAATTCAAAGTTCTTATAATTTTATTTAATATTACTTAATATAATAATTAATATATTTTTTAATTTTTTAAAATTTTAAATTTATTTTTACTTCATTCAATTGCTCATTCAGCTAAAAAAAACTGACTTAGTCATTTAACTTAATTATTTGACCGATTTAATTATTTAAATAATTTTTATTTAAAACAAAGTACTTAATGACCGACGGACTCGGCCATTCACCCGTGAGACTATTCGATCTTAAACAAACAGTCCGACTAGTATTTCGGATTTCCCTTGATTGGTAGTTATAGATTACGGTATAAATAATAGAGGGAAAGTATAAGAGAAATTTGATATGTATACAATACTATATGGCGGTTTCAACTTCGACACAGTTCTGATGGCCGGCGACAGACCGAGGGCACTCTGAGGAAGATTGGTATATGCAGTTAGTCGAAGGCGCAAAACGTAGAATTCAAGGCGGACATCATGAACAGGGAAAGCTCCACGTCTCCTCTCCATGATCTGTGCAATCATAAAACCCCAACCCTAAAATTTGGTTGCATATTCAGTTCAATGACTTCCAATATTTCTTCTGAAAAGATCTCTAGTCCAATTGTAAGTATCGTTTTACATTGTTTATTTCCAAATTTGCTATCTTTGTGATTCAAGCATCTGTAATTCTTAATTTATACTTGTTTTTGCTCTCAAGAATTGCACAGGCTCTTAAATTATCAGCAATTAAATTCCAAAGTTATATTTTTAATTGGAAGTCGGAACCCACCCTTGCCTTAGGGTGTGTCATTAATATCCAGATCAAGACATGTTGCATGTCTGTTTTAAGAAGAAATTTTTAGTCAAATTGCCATATTGCTCATCTGATTACATGTATGTGAGCTCTGCATGCTGGATTGCTATTCGAGGAATTGTATACAGGCCTCTGATTGTCTTAATACATATAAATAAACGGTGCAGGAAAAGCTTATTGTAATACAAGAATTATAAAGCATTTTTGATCTCTAAGGAAGTCTCTTTAGTAGTTTAGAAAGTTATCATTGGTATTAATTATATATTTATAAGTGTCATTGTATAAGTTGGTTTAGTAATCATAGGTATATTAATTCTTTGAATTTGCATTCCTAGTTAGAGTTGGAGTTCTGCTCTTATAAATAGGCTTGGACCTTAGATTTTGGGTAGAAGAATAACATTGAGTTCTGGATACTTCTGTCGATCCCTCTAGGTTGCGAGGATGGGTTCTTTCTTCTTATCCTAATTTCATGTTCTTTGTCTACATTCCCTTTTCTTTGTCTAATTTCCTGTTCTTTTTGTGTTGCTAATTTTCAGTCAATTATATCTGAGTCTGTCATAGATCTGTTTAATGTTGATGCGTGCATTCTGTCATACTTGTAATTTGCAAAGAAGTTCATGCTACTATGACCTCGATGTCTTTTGTTTTATAGAAAACTTTACAAGCACAGGGGGTTTGGGGTGATTTTTGAAAGTGCAGGGGCCAAATATAAATTTCCTCGCACTTCTTTTTTAGGGTTGGGGGTGGGGTGGGGAAAAAGGGTTCAAAGTGTAGAGATAATGTCAACCATAAACTAAAGCCCTAATCTCTAAAATCCCATTTCAGCCATCCTCTCCTAAAGCAGCCCCACTCCTCGCTCCGACAGTCCGAACCAGCAATTCCAATCTAGGAAGTCGCACCAGTCACCGGACTGTCACTTTGCTCCGTCTAGGGTCTCTCTCTCTCTCTCTTTCTCTCTCCTCGTGAAGCGAACTAGACAATTAGGGTTTATTAATTACTTTATTGAATAATTGTTGATTTGTTTCGTTTTAGTTTATAATTATAGTTTATTGGGTTATTGTTCATCTAGTGTTTGATTTGTGATTTTTTATTCCATGATTTGGGTTATTATTTTTATATCGGTTAGTAATTAGTTTGGTTTGTGATTTTAATTACTTCCGCTAGTTCGATTTGTGATTTGCGTATTTTGATTAAATGCTAGATACTTTGTGATTTGTCTGATTGGTTGGATGTGATTTTAATGCTGATTTTGTGTTGATTTAGGAAATGGATAAGTTTCTTAAACATTATAATGTTCCCAACCAGAATCTAAATCTTCACAGATTTCGCAGGGGTCTAATACTTTCCCAATTTAACAATTTTTTTTAATTCCAATTTAACAAGAACCTTCTCAATCTCTCAATCTCAAGATGAAGACAATCCTAAATCCTAATTTATGGTAGATTCACGTTTAAGACCTCTTTCTCTCTCTCTCTCTCCAGTGTATGATGCTTAGGAGAGGGAGATTTTTCTACGATCATACTTGCTTGAGGTCCTTGTTAGCCAATTCTTAAAGAATTCCCGCAGTCTAAATTTTCAGGTTGATTGCCTAGATTTAATCCAAAATGTACCAATTGTATTGCTCTTGTTTGGAGTATAGTAATAGAAAGATGCTGTGTTTTTGTTTATGTTGTTTTCAATCTTGAGTTTGGTGGCGGTTGCTATTATGCAAAGGTTTCAAGAAATGAAGTCTCAAAGATCAATATCGTAGTCGAACCGTTTATTTTAGAGTATTTAGTATTAAACATGGTTATTCTTGTTAAACATTGTGCACCTTTTGATAGACTCCACGGCACGCTTGCGTGAGGTGGTCGTCGCCCGGATCGTTTCTAACAAGTTGATAGGATGGATAGCTTGCAACACCTTAACCCCTCGCCTATATGTAGACGGTAATCTTGGTACAATTGCTTGCTTAGGAAATTTGCGGAGGATGAACACCAACGACACTTCGACCCCTCGCTTATATTGAAGCGGTAATCTCGGTACTATCGACGATTGATGCGGTAGAAGACGCCACACACAACTATGAATGGTTGTATGATAAGTCAATTATGAATCTAAAAAGAAGAACTAAGGAACACTTAGGAATTCTTCAAAGAACCACAAGTAGAGAAACAAACTCACAATAGTATTGATAATCTGAAAATTGATATGAATGAATGATTTTACATCCTAGCATCACTTGGTATTTATAGGAACTCATGGTGTGCTAAACCATCATCATAAGTCAAGATCTAACAACTAATCACATCACATGTATCAACCACCCAAAGAATTTAACAATCCAAAACATGTGATGTGTTAAAAGTCCAAATCAGACAACTATAAACTGATCAGCACATTGCAAGCTATTTTCACACCTGATAAATTTCGAATTTGGACTTGGGCCAAGAATGAAAATTGTAGCCCTAGAGTTTCTAATGAATTTAGGCTTTTGAATCACCTCATTTGGAGTTTGGAAACTCAAGTTATGGCCAAAATACGAATTGATGTCAAACTAGTCCAAAACTGCGGAAATGCTGATTCTTTTGTGTCGGTTCGGGTATGCTTGCTTCCAATGTGTTTATGAACTTCGCGTGCTTGTAACCCGTCTCTATAACCTCTATGCTCGATCCAACCTCGGTCCATAATTTATGAATCATCCCGTTAAGTCCTTCTTTGAAGCGTTTAGCTCGTGTCCTCGTAATGGGTCCAAGTGGCATATGCAATGGATCCACTTGTGTTTTGTCAAGGGCTTGTGAACTAAGGATGTCCTCATCATACCTCTCCTCTTGAAAAGGATTTGTCCTCAAATTTTCACCTACGTCAAACGGGCTTAGATCAGAAACATTGAAAGTTGCACTAACATTATACTCACCGGGTAAGTCCAATTTGTAAGCATTGTTGTTAATGCGTTCAAGCACTTGAAATGGTCCATCTCCTCTTGGAAGTAATTTCGAACGCCTTTGAGCAGGAAATCTTTCCTTACGCATGTGTAGCCATACCCAATCCCCGGGTTCGAAGATTACTTGACGCCGACCCTTGTTGGCCTGTTTGGCATATTGATCCGTCCTCTTCTCAATGTTGAGTCTTGTCTTCTCATGTATCTGCTTAACAAAATCAGCTTTGTTTTTGCCATCCATGTTAGTATACTCGGAAACAGGTAATGGTGACAAATCCAAGGGTGTTAAAGGATTAAAGCCATACACAATTTCAAAAGGTGAGAATTTAGTAGCAGAGTGAACAGACCTATTATAAGCAAACTCAACATGTGGTAGACACTCTTCCCAAAGCTTAATATTCTTTTTAATGATAGCCCTCAATAAAGCAGATAGAGTTCTATTAACTACTTCCGTTTGGCCGTCAGTTTGTGGATGACAAGTAGTTGAAAACAGCAGTTTAGTTCCTAGTTTACACCACAAAGTTTTCCAAAAATAGCTTAAGAACTTAGCATCTCTATCTGAAACAATTGTTCGGGGCATGCCATGCAAACGTACAATGTCTCTAAAGAATAAATCAGCAACATGGGATGCATCATCAGCTTTGAGGCATGGGATAAAATGTGCCATTTTTGAAAATCTATCCACGACCACAAATATAGAATCATGACCATGCTTATATCTAGGTAAACCCAATACAAAGTCCATAGACAAATCAATCCAAGGTTCACTCGAAATAGGCAATGGTGTGTATAACCCATGGGGTTGAACACGAGATTTAGCTTGACGACATGTAATGCATCTATCACAAATTCTTTCTACATCTCGTTTCATATGGGGCCAATAGAAATGTTCTTTTATCACAGATAAGGTCTTATCAACGCCAAAATGTCCCATCAAACCACCCCCATGTGACTCTCGAACCAATAACTCACGCAAAGAACATGCAGGTATACATAATCGATTCTCACGAAACAAGAATCCATCCATCTTGAAGTATTTACCTACAACATTCTTTTCACAATTTTTTAAACTCTTCACAAAAATCATGGTCATTATCATATAATTCTTTGATTTGTTCAAAACCAAGTAATTTTGTGTCAAGAGTATTTAACAACACATACCTTCGCGAAAGAGCATCGACCACGACATTTTCCTTACCTTGCTTATAGCGAATGACGTATGGAAATGTCTCGATGAACTCCATCCATCGTGCATGTCTCTTGTTCAACTTGTGTTGGCCTTTCAAATATTTCAATGATTCATGATCCGTGTGAATCACAAATTCCTTAGGCCACAGGTAATGTTGCCAAGTTTCCAATGATCGAACCAAAGCATATAACTCCTTGTCATAGGTAGGATAGTTCAAAGCTGATCCACTCAATTTTTCACTGAAATATGCCACTGGCTTTCCTTCTTGCATTAACACAGCTCCAATGCCTAATCCTGAAGCATCACATTCAATTTCAAAGGTCTTAGTGAAATTAGGCAATACAAGTAAAGGAGCGTTAGTTAATTTTTCTTTAATCAAATTAAACGCTTTTTCCTGTGCATCACCCCACTTGAATCCTACACTCTTTTTGATTACTTCGGTGAGTGCTGCTGTGACTTCACTGAAGTTCCTTACAAACCGTCTATAGAAACTTGCGAGCCCATGGAAGCTACGAACTTGACTGACATTCGTAGGAGTTGACCATTCTTGGATTGCACGTACCTTTTCTTCGTCAACATGTACTCCCTGTGCACTAACAACAAAGCCAAGGAACACAACTCGATCCGTACAAAATGTGCATTTGTCCATATTAGCATACAATTTTTCTTTCCGAAGCACTTCTAGGACAGATTTTATATGCAATGCATGCTCTCCTAAATCTTTACTGTAGATCAAGATATCATCAAAGTAGACAACTACAAATTTTCCAATGAAGGATCGCAAAACATGGTTCATTAATCTCATGAATGTGCTAGGAGCATTAGTTAAACCAAAGGGTAAGACTAACCACTCGTATAATCCATATTTTGTTTTAAAAGCAGTTTTCCATTCGTCACCCTCATGCATTCTAATTTGATGATAACCACTCTTTAAATCTATTTTAGAAAACACACAAGATCCATGCAATTCATCTAACATATCATCTAACCTAGGAATGGGATGCCGATACTTTACCGTGATGTTATTTACCGCTCGACAATCAATGCACATGCGCCACTTCCCATCTTTCTTAGGTACTAAAATAACTGGAACCGCACATGGACTCATGCTTTCTCTCACGAACCCCTTGTCCATTAGCTCGTCAACTTGCCTTTGCAATTCCTTCGTTTCCTCGGGATTGCTTCGGTATGCCGGGCGATTTGGAATGGTCGCGCCGGGGACAAAGTCAATTTGATGTTCAATTCCCCGAATTGGTGGTAATCCTTGGGGAAGCTCCTCGGGAAATACATCCTGATAATCCTGCAAAAGAGTAGAAATAACACTAGGCAATGAAGTTTTATTAGCGTTAGTATTCAAAAGTGCCTCCCTATACCGAAGTACAATCATTGGCCTTTTAGAATCCAAAGCTCGCCTTACATCACTCCTTTTTGCAAAAATATTTGTTTTTCTCTCTTCTCCTTTCTTTTTTTCTCTCTCTTTTGTTTTCTTTTCATGATCTCTCTGTAAGTGTATTTGATCCTCATGCACCTGTTTTGGTGACATAGGACACAAGGTAACTTTTCTTTGATTGTGAACAAAAGAGTACTCATTAGTAAAACCGTCGTGTTTTACTCGCCGATCGAACTGCCAAGGTCTCCCAAGTAGTAAATGACCTGCCTGCATAGGAACTACATCACAAAGGATCTCATCAACATACTTCCCAATTGTAAATGGTACTGATACTTGCTTGGTAACTTTGATGTCGCCGCTGTCATTGAGCCACTGCAATCGGTATGGGTGAGGATGTTTGGATGTTGTAAGTCCCAATTTCTCCACCATTGTGATGCTTGCCACATTTGTACAGCTCCCACCATCAATTACAACACAACAGATCTTACCATTTACCATGCATCTAGTATGAAATAGATTCTCTCTTTGCTCGCTGCTTTCTTCCTTTACCTGTGTACTAAGCATTCTCCGTGTAACTAACACTTCGCTATGCATAGCAACCTCTCTATCTTCCTCCAACGGTGGCATAGAGTCATTGTCACTATCTTCTTCCTCGGTCTCCAAATCCCCATTATCAAGCAATAACATAGTTCTTTGATTTGGGCATTGATTTGCAATATGTCCCCTGCCTTGACATTTAAAGCATACAATATCTCGATTACGACTAGTAGAAGGTGTATTAGTTTTATCTTGCACCACTTGATTAGCCGCTCCCTGCTTGATTTCTGGCTTTGGTTTGAAAACAGTTGGCTTTTCCTCACGCTTCACATTATTGGATTTCCATGATGAACCTGTGGTAGTGTTTATTCGCTGGCCACCTCTCCTCTTAAGTTGCTTCTCTATTTTGATAGCCATGTGCACCATGTCTTCCAATACCACATAATGTTGGCGCTCCACCAAATCTGCAATATCCCAATTTAAACCTGCTGAAAATCGGGCCATGGTTGCCTCATTATCCTCGTCGATGTCAGCTCTAGACATTAGCATTTCCATTTCTTTGAAGTAGTCCTCCACACTCTTGTTTCCCTGTCTCAAATTTTGTAAGTTTCGAAACAGATCTCGATAGTAGTGGCTTGGGACAAACCTCTTTTTCATTACAGCTTTCATTTCTGCCCAAGTCTCTATTGGACGTTCTCTGCACCTCCTTCGGCTGGTCATCAATTGATCCCACCAAGTAACTGCATACTCTGAAAATTCGGTAGCTGCAATCCTAACTTTCTTGAGTTCCGAGTAGTTGTGACAGTCAAAGATCCACTCCATTTTCTTCTCCCACTCTAAATATGCCTCGGGGTCACTCCTGCCTTGGAATGTGGGAATTTTCATTTTGATGCTATCGAGATTGTTGTCCTCTCGATTTCGGCCGCCTCTATCCTTTGCAAAATGTCTCCTAGGGATAAGGTCAATTTCCCGATCCTCTTCCTCGCTAAACCTTTCATCATAGTAATTTGTCTCCGCTAGCCTTGCTTCCTTTTGTTGGGTCTTTCCTTTTGGGCGCCCACCCGGAGGGATTTGAGTTTGTTCCCCTCGAGTGACACTCAATTGATCGATGCGATCATGCACTTGTTCAATAGCCATCCCCAATTGTCTAGAAAATTCTTTCATCATAGCCTCCATCATGAGTTTTTGGGTCAAAATTCGATGTAGAAGGTTCATTTTCAATTGTCTTATCTCTTGTGTTAGACATATTTCCTGCAAAATAAAGATTAGTAGAAAACAAGTTCCTCACCACTCCCTTGCGTGTTTCACTCAAACAATATACCACATAAGTAGGAAACGCTCGTGTATCACACAATTAGGCTTTTACCCTCAATTAAACTTACTACTCTTGCCTTTTTCCGCTCGTAGTTCTCTCTAATAGGTTCTTTTTGAATTCTCACAAATATTACCTCAATTCTCTAATTACAATCCAATAATAACTTATCAAGAAAACAATATAGAAGGTACGACTCTCCACAAGACTTTCAAACGCCAAATATGATTCTTGCAAATGAAAATCCCGATGATAGCAATTCAACAATACAAATTTTCTGCTATATATTTTATGCAGTTTTTTTTTTTTTTTTTTTGACTATATTTCAACAATAAAAGTAAAGATAAGTAACTTGATAAGAAACTTAGCTTTGATACCAAATGATAGACTCCACGGCACGCTTGCGTGAGGTGGTCGTCGCCCGGATCGTTTCTAACAAGTTGATAGGATGGATAGCTTGCAACACCTTAACCCCTCGCCTATATGTAGACGGTAATCTTGGTACAATTGCTTGCTTAGGAAATTTGCGGAGGATGAACACCAACGACACTTCGACCCCTCGCTTATATTGAAGCGGTAATCTCGGTACTATCGACGATTGATGCGGTAGAAGACGCCACACACAACTATGAATGGTTGTATGATAAGTCAATTATGAATCTAAAAAGAAGAACTAAGGAACACTTAGGAATTCTTCAAAGAACCACAAGTAGAGAAACAAACTCACAATAGTATTGATAATCTGAAAATTGATATGAATGAATGATTTTACATCCTAGCATAACTTGGTATTTATAGGAACTCATGGTGTGCTAAACCATCATCATAAGTCAAGATCTAACAACTAATCACATCACATGTATCAGCCACCCAAAGAATTTAACAATCCAAAACATGTGATGTGTTAAAAGTCCAAATCAGACAACTATAAACTGATCAGCACATTGCAAGCTATTTTCACACCTGATAAATTTCGAATTTGGACTTGGGCCAAGAATGAAAATTGTAGCCCTGGAGTTTCTAATGAATTTAGGCTTTTGAATCACCTCATTTGGAGTTTGGAAACTCAAGTTATGGCCAAAATACGAACTGATGTCAAACTAGTCCAAAAGTGCGGAAATGCTGATTCTTTTGTGTCGGTTCGGGTATGCTTGCTTCCAATGTGTTTATGAACTTCGCGTGCTTGTAACCCGTCTCTATAACCTCTATGCTCGATCCAACCTCGGTCCATAATTTATGAATCATCCCGTTAAGTCCTTCTTTGAAGCGTTTAGCTCGTGTCCTCGTAATGGGTCCAAGTGGCATATGCAATGGATCCACTTGTGTTTTGTCAAGGGCTTGTGAACTAAGGATCCATTCTTAATTTTATTTTGTTTTTCAAGTTTTGACCATATAATTTGTTTTTAAATTAATTGCGTCGCAAAATTATTTTTTTAGTTGCAAGTGGTCCCACACCTTGAAAGGGTTGCATTACCAATTAATCTAATTTTATGTAGTTTATGATTCAGTTTTACTTGCAGTTCAAACTTAGTAGACGATGGCAACAATTAATGACCTGCCCTATGAGGTATTGAGTTATATCATGATTTTGCTGGTGCAATCATCAGATGGTGCAGTGAATCTCGCAAGAGCACTACCCATGTAAGACATTACATTTGAAGCCTGTTCGAAGTTTAAAGTAATTGAAATTTTTTGCTTACACTTGGAAGTTTGTTTCAAGTTTGAAGTAGTTGTAATTTTATGTTGAATTGTACTATAACCATGGACTCGACCCAAGCAGTTTTATCTATTTTTTCTATTTATTTCATCCTTTCTGCATTACTTTTTGTCCTTTTTAATTGGGCACTCTGATGGTCTGGATGAAAATATCAAAAAGAATTTTGGTTGGGTTTAGCTTGCTTGGCTGGGGGTTTATACCTTGTAATTTGTATACTAGAGAATCATCCTATGCAATAATCCCAATGCTAGTAGTGACACTAATGTAAAATTATAATTTCATTTTTAAGAATGTATTCATAAGTGATGATATTATTTGTGTTCTTATTAACAACAAAACCAGAAAAGAGCTGAAACCTAATTGTGGAGAGGATCGGATGTAAGAAAGGGAGTGTTAGATATGTTTTTGTTAGTCAGTCCAACTAGGCTCCAGTTTGGAAGTTTTTTCCCTCGAGAGTTTGGGGGGTCTGTTTGGTTACTGTGGAGTGGAGAGATAATTTCCTTTTTCTATTTAATAAATTACAGCCAAATGACATCTTTGGGTTGACACATGAGAGTTAAAACTGTTTGATTTTTTAACGGGGTTAGAGGAAAGGAAATGAATGAGTGCAAGACAAAAAATGAAACTTACTTCAGACTGAGGGAAGAAAAGTTTTTAAATGAACAATTACAAGCACCATTAGTAATTAGCCTTGATATTTAGCTTTCAATCTTTGTTTTCAGTTCTTGTTTTCAAATTTTTGTTAGAATTGAATACATTTTCAGTTTACATTTTGGAAAAAAAATATTGTATTAGATTCATGAATTTTTTATATAAAAACATCTTTAAGTACACAAATCTCCCTCTAAAGTACACATGATTATGTCTTGCCGTCATTTTAGACCCCATTATTTCTCGTTGCAATCTGAAAACAACTTTATGCTTTTCTTTGAATCGGAGGTGTTTTCATTAAAAAGCTAACTCTGGAAGTGATATTCTTCCATTTCTCTGTTTTCTAAAAACTGAATGGAAAGACAGGTTTGAAAACACTGTCAAAACAGTCTATTGGACTCGTTTTGTTGAATGATTGCTGGCAATTCAACTTGGAAAGCATTGTAACCCCATTTATATGAATTGCGATTGAATATATTCAACCTGTTCTTTTGTTTATTGCTGATTCCCGAAAGTCCCTGAAATGCCTCCTGTAAACTTATTTTCGCAGTTGCAGGAAGTTCTTTGAATTTGCCGAAGATATAAACATCTTGAAGGCTGTTGTTTTTCGTGATGTAAGGCTATCAGAATACTATCCCTTGTTTCAGCAGACTCATGGTTTGGTGATCAAATGTGCGGAAACCGGGAATGTATCTGCTCAGTTCTTGGTGGCGAAGGTAATGATCAGCATTAGCTGTTTTTCTTTTTGGTTGTCTAGATGGTCTCATTCATCAGCAATAACAATCTAATTGCTAAACAACCTTGTATTCAATTTTCCTTCACTTATTCAGTTTTCAAATACAGAAAGCCATTTCATATTAAATTAGCTTAGCTAACTTGATATCCAGAAGTATGAATTTTTATTTTTCGTTTACAGATAATATTGCTGAGCTCTTCTCAGTTGTTTGTAATGGAAGTGCGCAAAGTTGGTTTAGCACCTATTGCTTGTGGTCATGCATTAATAGGCCGACATCTTGCTGGAAATATTCTAATTGATGATCCTCAAGCGGGTTCTTTTATGGCTTACTTTGAGCCTGACCAAGGATCTACAGCTTCGCAAAAAAGCTTGGTTCACTACCAACTTGTGAAATTGTTCTTGCGTCAATGCAGCCCTCATGACCTATCTGAAATGACTATATACTTGAGCTGCTATATTAACTACTTTACTAGACCTGACAACCATGACATTTTCCCTCTCCACAAGGCTGTCGATTCCATGCGCGCCTTAGCAACTCGTGTTAAATCAATGGAAGAATTGAGGGAGATAAAAGAAAGGCTTGACGACTGTTTCAGAGTTCTGAAAGAGTTCTCGACTCTAGATTATGGAGCCAGTATAATCTGTTGTGATGACCCTAGGTGCTTACCTTCAAAGCGAAAAGCATTTGAAGAAGCAGTTGCTAGACGACATAGATTTGAGCAAGCCGCTTCCAGATGTGCTGTCAATATGACAGCCTTGATGTCTAAAAGTGAGGAAGTTGGTGTGGATTGGAGAGAATTATTGGATGAAGAAGGGAAACCTTTCGAGGAACCAACTGAGGAAGTATGCAATCAATTTGAAGAAAGCCGTGCCAATGCAGTTTTTGCTTTTGAGCATTATTTTCTTTAAATCTAGTCATAGTTCTACATGCTCTGCATTTTCAGGACTCTTAAAACTTTTAATGCTACTGGATTATCTTGCCAGCGTTTTAAGGGGTCATAAAGACTCCTATTATGTATATCAAAAGAACTAAATAAACATTTGCTTATTTTTGTGTAACATTTGATTTTGCCCGACTTTCAAGTTTGTTTATCTACATTACAACAAACACACACATATACATTATACACACACACACACATCTCTGTGTGTGTGTGTATTTTTATGTACTTCTGAAAATATATTGGTTGGACCATAAAAAATGGTACGGTCTTCTGAATGTGACAAAACTTGGACAGAACGACACAAAATTCTATACTAGCATGGCATCCCCTTAATTAATGTGGCTTTGCTTAATCTGCTAGCAGTGGATCATTGCTGGTACTTCCTTCCTTTGAATAAGTATGCTGCCCTCATTACTATTATTCTTTCAGTGTATGTTATTGCATTTGTTTTTCTCTTTTTTCTTTAAATGTTAAACGGGGAAAAAGGTTTATTCCATGTATCCTGCATTTCATTGTTACACTATTCAACTCAAAATCAATTGATTATTATTGAATTTGACATCACTTGTTTTCGAGAGAGACTTTATCAATCCCTTTTTTTTTGAGAGAGACTTGATTCTTAACACATTTCACCAGTAAGAAAAAATAAATTTGGAGGTGCCCACATGAGTTGTTAATACTAGACCAGATTAAGAATCCACACGGAGGGCGTATAAGCTAACAGAGACATCATCTCAATAACATTTAGGAACATACTAGTATATCATTGCATATATGTTGGAACATTGTCACCCCAACCATTTACAATGGTCCTCCAGTTTGTCTGACTGTTCATATGTTCAAAATCGAATAGACTTGTACAATAAAACGTGTTCCATATTTGCTCTGTCATATTGAAACAAACCCTTCTATCCGAACTCGTAAGTCCTAACACATCTATGTTTATTTGTTTAGGAAATAGGATTCATTTTTTTTTTTTCGCATTTCAACTTTTACTTGTTGCTTGTGAAGCCATGCACGGTAGATAGGCCAAGGGGAGTAATACAGGATTTGAAAAACAACTATTTCTGAAATTATTACAAACCAACTTCGGTTGACTAATGATGTTAATTAATAATTATTATGGACGATAATCTGATCTCTGCTCAGTACCCACCACAACTGGATTTTGAATTGAATGTTTCTTAAGAAAAGAAAATATGGGTTTATCGAGAAGAAATATGGGATTTTTCAAAGGCTGTAATAAAGTTCATAATTTTTTGTGTTGCTTGGTCACAAGAGAGCAGATTGAAACATCTCATACTATCATATCATGGGAACTGATACCAGTCTTTTGGTAAAATAAGGGTAGTCCCATTATAATAGAACGGTGCAAGTTTGAGTTGAAATATGACCTGGGATTCTTAAATTATGACATTTGAAACTGAATCATTTGATTTTTTAGCTGAATCTGACCAATTGATACTGAAAAAAGGGCGAAGTACTTGGATAATATTGGAAAAAAATATAGAGAGGAGCCAAAGTAAAGCATGTATATCCTCTTCTCCATCAGACTTCACTGCTACCACATGGTTGTCATTAATAATCTCTATCAACCAAATGTGACATCCAATATGGACCAGTAGACAAGGAAAATAAGACATGTAATACAAACTCAAACTATACTACTTTCTGTGTGAGAACTGAAAGAGAGAGAGATGGACAGAGAAAGACAACAAAGCAGGTAGCATATATATATATATATATATATATATATATATACATATACATACATATATATATATATATATGTGTATGTAATGGGTAGCTAGTGTATTGTACCAAAAGGGAATATGTACAAAGACAACAATAGCAAGTTGAACGAGAATTAGAGACCAACTAAACAAGAAGATCTTCTCACGTGCACAAGCACCAGAAAACCCCTACTAGTCTGGTCAACATGTATGCATTACTAACTAATCCTTCCTTCTAAAAATCCTCTGGATTTCTTTTTTCACTCATGTTTCTGTTTTATCTTTCCTCCGATTCTGCTTCTGATTTTTTTTTAATTATATGTTTTATTATTTTTATTTACTTTATATGGGAATCCCCTTACAATTCCACAAAAGGAAAGAAAAAAAATCCAAGTCCAAAATATATAACATCCATTTCTGTTGTCAATTTCTCTCCCAGAACATAATTAACATGAGCTTGTTTTCCAACAGGTGTGGAAACATATCTTTGTTCACTGTCTTTTACTCCTCATATCAGATATAGTTTAGTTTACTTTAGTTTAGTTTTTATTTATTTATTTATTAAAAAAATTTAATACCTTTTAACATGGAAAGGAATGAAAAATGATAATCCACTCATGTTTACATTTCACTGAGGATTGCTTCTTCTAAATAACTCATCGACTCAATTATGTATATATGCTTGAAATTCAGGTCAAATTATGAAGTTGAAGAGCTAACATGGGAAAATGGCCATCTAGCCATGCATGAACTTGGTACGATCCTTCCGACTGCACAAACAAAGACCACATGGGATGGGACCGGCGAAACGCTAGAGTCTATTGTTAATCAAGCTACAAGCCACAGCCAAAACATAAATTTAGCCAAAACCGATCATCACCAGAATCATCTGGGAAGCACGAGCTCTATTGTTAAATCCTATAATGTAAAATGTGGAGAAAATTTGAGCCACCTAGAAATGGCTCCAGGTTTTGCGAATAAAAGGGTGCGGTCAGAGTACTCTGATCAAGAACGTGCAGACCGGAGTGCATGTGCCAGTGCTAGCGCAACCTTCTGTAGGGATAATGATGCGACTATGATGACATGGGCTTCCCTTGAATCTCCTCGGAGCTTGAAAACTGAATTTGTGGTTGAGGATTCAGCTTGTCATGATGGCTCGGTAGATTCTAAATTTCCCCAAGTCTTACAGCGATATTTATATATATGGTGCCTGTTAACCAAAAAGACTAGTATTTTAAAACTAGAAAATTTCCAAGTACCGAAAAAAGTATTCTAAAATCTATGAATTCAGACTTTTAATGCTGAGAAACAGAGATTATCTTTGAAACAAAGCAACTATTAATGTCTACAGAATACTCTATATACTTTACATTCAAATTAGTTCTTTCCATTATGCTATTTTAAGAATGATGTCATAATATCTGCGTGTCATTAACAGTTTCTCTACGATTCTTTACAGGAAAACCGAGATAAAGAGCATGAGACCAAGGGTGAAACAGTCCGATCCCACACAACAAGACGGAGTAGAGATGCTGATGTTCATAATCGGTCAGAGCGGGTAATTATCAGTTACACGTTTGATGATTACTTTCTGGGTAGATTATATAACATTGTCTTAATAGCAATATAAGAATTTAATAACATATAAAGTGCATACTAATAGAAGTGTTTGGTTATGATAATTACGCAGAGACGTAGAGATAGAATCAACCAGAGGATGAAAGCTCTACAGAAGCTGGTGCCTAACGCAAATAAGGTCAGAAAATCAGGATTTCCTTGCTTTTTGTTATTTTACCTAGATAATCAAGATATCAGTTAACTTAAATAGTTATGGTACTTTAATACTCGCAGACTGATAAAGCTTCAGTGCTTGATGAAGTAATCGCGTACTTGAAACAACTTCAAGCACAAGTTCAGATGATGAGTGTTAGAAATACGCCCCAAATAATGATGCCTCTAGGAATGCAGCAACAGCTTCAGATGATGAGTGTTAGAAATATGCCCCAAATGATGATGCCTCTAGGAATGCAGCAACAGCTTCAGATGTCTCTATTAGCACGTATGGGGATGGGCGTTGGACTAGGGATGAATACCGGAATGCTTGACATGACTACTCTGCCTCAAATTGCAATCCACCCAAACCCTGCCACTGTTACTGCACCCACTTTTATCCAACCACCATTTGTGGTTCCCCCCATGATTCAGAGTCACATTTCGCCACAATCAGTTCCTAGTCAGGGCGCTACCAACACTTCTGGTCCATTCAATGATCCATATTGCGCGTTTCTAGCACAAGTAAGTCTAAAACATGCTACAGTTATATATAGTATCTGTTTATGCATGATTTCAAATCAAAAAGCGGAAGATGTTCTTTAGCTATTTTTTTTTTTTTGGTTGTTGTTGTAAAGTTAATTTTATTGTCTTTTTAGATGCTTTTGATTGATTGATTATTATCTTTCCTGCAGTCCATGAATATGGAACTCTACAACAAGATGGCAGCAGCAGCCCATCAGCAAGAAGTCAATCAGGCACCGAAGGCAACCAGCGGTGACTCAAAGTCCAACCATGTTCAGGGGGAGTGAGGACACAACTACTTCTATTTTCTACTATCTAGAAGAAGCAGATATAGTAAAGAAGTTGTATTCACTTAGGATCATAGTTGTCTAGCCCAATTGATCTTATATAAGTGACTGAGCAATTTTTGTATTTATAGACAATTAGTTATGTTGAGTATGCTCCTCTCGCTGTTGTTATAGTATTTCTGTTTTAATTCATTATAGCAACTTTAGAACTTTAGTTTATAAATATTAGGCTCAAGGTAATATGTAAGACTTTAAACTTTCTGAACTAAGCCTTAGCCATCAAGCAGAAGTGGGACAGAGATTAAGAATCGGGCTTAATATTAAACCGGCTCGACAAAAAATAAGTAAACCTAATAAAACTGTATTTTCACATAGGAAATGGAAGCCAATATAATGAAGTGAACCTTTGTCCTGAACAATAATTAATTAAATTATGAAGCTCATCTAATTTTCTCATTAGAGAGGGAAAGGAAAAGGATTGAAGGTAGGACCAAGATGGCTAGAAACTGTGTTTTCTTATGTTGTTTCTATATTCACCTATCTCACAAATTAGTATTTTTAAACTTTAAAAAAAAAAAAAAAAACAGAAGAAGCTATTTTCTCCCATGGGTTTATAGCTCACGAGCTTGCTCGAAAACTTCCAAGATTCTTGAAGATGTTCTTGGAAACAAGATGAACAAATAAAGATTTTAAAGCGCAATTCAGATTCAAAATCTTGGACTTATTTGCAGCAACCCCCTTACTTCACCAGAAATGCAGTGTCAGGGACGGGTTGAAATAGCTAGGAAATTTCTAAACGGCAATAATTGAATTGAGCTAGTTCTTGTTGAGGTTCCTACTTGCTGAAATTCCATGAATTTGCGTACTGTAAAAGTGAGCGCATTAAGCGTTAGTAAATATGAGATATTCTTAATTATAACAGCGACTCCTCCTCATTGCCGACATTCTTAGTTACAATAGCGACTCCACACCACACGGCTGAAATCATAGAAGCTATAAAGTCAAAGTTGGATCGGGAGACAAGCTTTTCTCTGTGGAACCAAAAATCTAGTTGCAAGTCATTCTCAAGTCCAAAACACGCGACTCCATCAACATGTGGATAGGATAGGTAGCAGCGTCACCATTAGGTAGTTACTACTCTAACAATGGGCCAAATGACCCTCATCATCAATGCTTTGCTTATAAAAGCCTGATCCATAGTCACAGTTGGGTAGAACAATTATTTAATCAACCTATCTACACCCGTTCCGTTCGTACTTGCATTGAATACCTCATATCAAGATTAGTCAAAACTCACTAAAAATTCAAGATTAGGCATAAAACTAACAATTTAGAACACCCGTCTAAGAACTTTGTTGTACACAAAGAAATATTCAAAAACAACAGTGATATCACGATTTGGTTAAGTTAAATAACATACTCCTTCCGTCCCAAATTAATTGCTTTTCTAGGACTTTTTTAAGTCAAATTGACTATTTTTAAAATTAATAATTAAGCATATATAAATATATTTCTAAAATTATAAAAATTGAAAATAGTGATAAATTATATATACTTTCTTTTGGTTATAATATCTTCACCTATATGTTAGCAAAAATAGTAAAAAGATTAGTTTTAAAAATAGTCAATTTGACTTTTAAAAGTCCTAGAAATACAATTAATTTGGGACGGAGGGAATACTATATGTAGGACATGTGGAATTTTGTGGAATTTCGTCATTGTTAATTCACAATACTGTAGATATATTGGCTAAGGCATGCCTTAAATAACATTTTCTATCTCTCTCTCTCTCTATATATATATATATATAGTATATTTCATGATCATGTATATCACTAGGGACCAATGAATCCTCCCAAAGAGATCTCATGTGGGTTCCGGATGAAACTCAACCTCCACTTGATCATACTGGATGTTAGGAGCCTAGGACAGCCAAATGTGCATTAAATAGAAATTCTAAACTCTTCTAACATTCAAATTCAAGAAGATTGTAAGATGCATGCATAGTCTGAATAGTAGAGCTAGCTAAAGTCTTTCATCATTCAATTTTTAATGCGTTTTTTTAACTAACAAAGAAGTTGTGTAAGGACCATTTGCTTCTAACTACCAGGCTGGATGATGCATAATAATTGGAAGGGGATATCCCGTCTAGCCACTTTAATGAGGAGACTATTATTTATCACAATAAACATTCTTTTTGGCACCACTGGGTTGCCGACTCATGCAGTATAGTTTCTTTTTTCTTTTTTTTCCAGTATAGGGTTGGTTTGTTTTTTCATCGTTTAGTGGCGTCTATGGGTCCCAACATGATTAACTCGCAGATACATGTACCACGCACAAGTCATTTCTAACCAAGTCAGTTCTTATGGTACCTTTATAAGAAGGGGGTATCTCCCCTAATATAGGGAGTAGTTGCAGGTAACTGGAATTAACTGATTAGGATTGCTTGACATAGCTGTGAAGGGATTCTGCATAGTCCCCCCATTCATCTCCTATTTTTGAACTCTTTCAAGGATGGATGGTTGCAGGTAAGACTAAACGTCCTGATCACTGCCTCATGTGAACTCACTTCAGTGCTTCATAACAAAATGAAGAATCAGATTTTTTTTTTAAATACAAAAGCAGCAGAAAATATAAGTTAAATGAATTGCAGTGGCACCTGTGCTGACTAGTGAAGAGACAAACAAGCCAAGAGTTTACACACAAAAAATAAAAGATAAAAAAAATTAATTTTTTTATTATTGGTGGGTGGATGTGTTGAGAGCGTTGAGTTGAGTTGAGTTGAGTTGGGTTGGGGGGGGGGGGGGTGGAATAAATTATTTATATGCTTCTAATTAAGTTTTACCATATTATAGCCATTCAACCATCAAAAAACAAACCCATAACTTCATTTCGATCACCATGTCTTTCCAAATCAATCAACGAAACTGCATCGTACCATATTATTAATAACTTCCACTCCATCTACAAGTAGATCAGCACATTCAAACATATTCTGTTATCACTCGAGGGAAAAATTCAACAAAGGTACCTACTGAAAATCACATTACAACTTTTCATGCAGCAACTTTGCTACATTATGAAAACAATAGTCCACTTACTGAGGCCTACCAAGTGCAGGATGAAGATACCGTTGCCATCTCTCTAACTACCAAAACTCAGAACGAAGCATCCGGAAGCAGAGATTTTAACATAACACTTATGACGTAGGTTCAACCAAAGGACAAGGACTCCAAAGGCGTATAACTTTATGCCAGGTATTTTTTTTTGTTTGGGGGGGGGGGGGGTGAAGTTGAAATATTGCATATTGATAGAGCCAACGAAAGCAGTTCTATAAAGGAGGTTTGTGATTTACACAATGAGAACTGAAACTCAAGTGATGATTTCTCTAACCAGCCAATCAAGACTAGGGTATGCGAAGTACAAAACAAGTAAAGATGGGACAGCAAACAAAATAGTGATAAGAATGTACAAAGCCAAGATGGCTGCGCTGGCAGGTATTGCATATAAAACAATAAGAAGAAATACGAAGACCAATGGGAATTTAGCAGTCAAGTGAACAAAGAAAACTAAGGACTTGCGAAGGGATAGGTGGAGTCTTTCAGGATTGAGAGGGCTAACCATTAAGCGACCTTCATCACGGTTGGACTCATTTTGTTCAAGAAGACAAGTACCTGGGGCACAGGTGTAATTTGCATTGCTAACCTGATTCACAGCCACGCTCTTGTTCGAAGACCAAACTTGTTGATGATCGCCACATAAGGAAGAATGGGACTTCACCCTATCACCATTGATGCTCTCAACCATCCAGAGGAGAAAGAAGTTCTTGCGGGGAAATTTAAGATTTCCCTTATACACCAGCCTGAAGGATAACAGGCTGCACCAAGGGCAAGAAATGAAAAATGGAAGCTGAATTGGTAATGTGGGAAGTTTTACCACAGCCCAATGCAGCCCTAAGACACAATTCTTACAGAGGGTGTGACCACACCATAAAACGTAAGGTACATTCTCCACAATGTTGAAGGATTCCCAGCAAATTGGGCATTCCAGTCCCTCTTCTCTGTTTTTGTTCATGGAAAATTCATCATCTGAACACTCTGAAGGAGCTTGACTTGGCTTTAGGAAATCATTTTTCAGTGCAATGGTTCCAGAGATGGCACTAGAAGCGAAACCCCACATGATGAGTGTGCAAGGAGGTGACTCGATGAAAAAGGTATTTGTTAAGTATTCTTGAACATGAAGATTCTCGAGGACTTCTCTTCTAGGCGTAAACCATTAAGAGAACTAACTTCTTGGAGTCATTAGTTCTCAGAGTCAGACCTGTAAGAATGGAAAAATCAGATATGAATGACACATCAATGTACAACAAGTATAATAGTTGAAAATGATGATAATGTAGAACACCAACTGACATATATGAAACTTACCATGGCCAATCCAGACTGAACTATGCTAATTTAGCTAATTAAGAATGAAAAAGAATTGGGTGTACTCATTTGGAATGGAAAAAAGCTAGCATTCATCCTATTAGGCTATTACTGTATGTAGTCACAGAAGAGCCCAGGCTACTGATGATATTGCAGATACCAAGTGAACAAATTCCTACTGACGATGCACCCAATGTTTTGCAATGGAAATATGTGGAATACAGCATAGTTTTACTAGAAGTACAATCCAGCAAAAAGAGACCATGATAGACAAAACTGGAAAGGGGGGAGACATCAATTTAGTCATGGTGGAAGTATTGAGCCCAAAGCAATCCAAACTGAACCATGAAGTGGTAACTTATCAAGACAATAAGACATACACTATTGGAGTTGTCATTGACGACAAAATTGGTGTCTTATTACCAAACACTTACAAGTACAATATCTATATCCCCTCATCGCTAAACAAAGTACACCAAACGGTTCTAAATCAATCCCATCGCGATAATCAGCCACATACTAACTAAGCCTCCTGACTTGCTAGAGACTGACTCAGTTACAGGCTTGATTAAGATTGCACATGACATAAATAAGTTAAAACAGGGGGAAAATTTTCAATTTAATTTCTAAGTCGGTCATAATCAGACAATACTTGGCTCAACTTGGATATGGTTTACAATCTTCATTTAAAATATTGAAGTCTGAAATACTTATTCAAACAATTAATAATTATAAATATGTCACATCAGAAAAAAAAATTGCCCAAAATCAAAGTATACAACACAGTCATAGGTTTCTGAAAAATCCTCAGATATTCACCACAAGTTTCATACTTTTCATGCAAGCTTAAGACAAAAAAAAATCTATCCAATCGAACCGAGTAATTTAAATCCATTTCATATCTCAAGTCTCATTCTTTTTGTTAGGCCATTGTATTAAGTACTTTTATTACTATAGTGGAACAACGAGTTTCATTTGATAGCGTTATCACTCAACTTCATTACCATATAGAAAGAAATTCTCTCCTGAACAAAATAAAAACTGTTCCAAATTTGATTTATCTTAAAACCAAAAGCTTCGGTAATTTTATTTTTCAAATGCCAAATATAATTTCTTCTATAAACAAAAGGCACCTATTTATTTTCAATAAAGTAATATCAAGAACAACATTACACTACACACATATATATATATATATATACCCAGAAAACGATTATGAACAGAAATACTAGAATATTCATTCAAATCTAACCAGAAAACCAGAAAACGATTATCAACAGAAGAACATGAATGAATTGGCAAAGAAATTAGATCAAACCTGTTGCTCGTCGCGCCGAATTCAGAGATCCAACCCGCTGATTCTCTCTCACTACAAAAACTCGGATCTTTTATGCGTGTATATATTATATATAGACAACGTCGGTAAGATATTACTGAGAGCGTTTTGAGACCAGAGAAGCTCTAGCTTCCAAGTATTGGGGAATAAGGAGATGAGATCCGCTACATCATGGTGTACTGTACTAACATGGGCTATCGGCTATTAAAAGCTGGTTGATTGGGCCGGGCTGCACCAACGTACTTGATCGCCATTTTCTAAAGAGGATTTAAGTTTTGGGCTGGAAGTTAAGTAAATTTGGTAATTGTGAATTTTATCTAAAAATCTGATAGTGTTGTTGAAGGTCAGTCAGTATTCTTGATTAAATGATTTACAAACAAAACCTTATACTCCTTCCGTCCCAAATTAATTATTTTTTTAAAATTTTTTTAAGTCAAATTAAATATTTTTAAAATTAATAATTAAGCATATATAAATATATTTCTAAAATTATAAAAATTAAAATTAGTAATAAATTGTATATACTTTCTTTTGGTTATAATATCTTCACCTATATGTTAGCAAAAATAGTAAAAAAATTAATTTTAAAAATAGTCAATTTGATTTTTTTAGGTCAAAATTGAGCAATTAATTTGGGACGGAGGGAGTATGATTATTGAAATAATGTTTAATAATTTGTAACTTGCGCTGGTTATGCTTATCTTCCATATAAGTAAAGTAATTCAAAAAAACAATGAAATAAACAAAATTAATATGAAGAGACATGTATAATTATTGATAACCTAGGGTTAGGGTATAGTAAGGCTTAAATTGAGAAGTCAACTCATAACTTTATCACTTCTCAATTTAGTTGATTGAATAGAAGACAAACTTCATAATTAACCCAACCACATGAATTTTATTAACTAAATAAAAGTTATAAGTAAATTTTGATTAAAAAAAATTATTTATTTTTACCAAGTGACTAAAAATTTATGATTTGACATAATTACAGGGATCTCACATGAAATGTCTGCATTATTGTGAATTCATAATAAAATTAATACAAAATATAAGTCTATTGGGCAAAAATTTTCTTGACCACTAGTGTCCTTAAAAGGCGTAAAAGTAGAAAACTATGGTTTATTATATATTGCACCAAAATAGAGTCTTAAAAATAAAAAAGTTCAAATTTGTTCTTATTTTACTTCAATAAATATACTAAGCTAATATGAATAAATTGGTATTATTATTTCAGCAATTATAACTTAAATAGAAAGGAAAATTTTAACCATTATTTTTGGGTAAACTAAACATGATTATTATGAAATCGAGAGAGTATAATTTTAATATGAAATCCCCACCTATTATTATTATTATTATTGTGAGTGATGAAAAAAAGAAAAAGAAAGATACTTTTGAAAATATCAAAATTTTAAATTTTAACGCAACCCTTGCAAAGAAAAAGAGCGAGCAGCCTTACGAGAAAATATCTCATAATTTAATCTCTTTTCAAACTCACCATAGCTGATTAGTAGCTGAGTTACTGCATCTCCCCGTAATTTCGCCGCCGGAGCTCCGGCGAATCGATTTCCTGTGACCCTTCCGGTAGTGTTTTCTCTTATCTCGGTAAGACTTACGCCTAGGCTTATTACCGATTAGCTCGCTCCATTCGCCGCTATCTTTCTATATTTGTATGCTATTTCTCCGATTGAAATAATATCAGTTTGGTTTTTTGCACTTCCTTTGTGTTTGCTTCAACTTTTAGTACACTCTTTATGCACAATTAAACATACATTTTGAGCTATCTTAGTTAATAACTCGATTTGATTATCATGGTTTTGCGAGAACATCTCATTAATATGGCTAAAGTTCATGTTACAAGGTTCAATACTATCAGGAGCAAATTTTTCTTTACCAATTATATACTATCTTTATTAAATTTACTCCCTCCTTCCCAAAACCCTACATATACGTATACGAATCAGATGTCAAGTGTGAAAGGCTTTTAGTATTTTTATAATTTGGGAACAATTAGTTCATGGATTTTGACACCTCCTGATAGTTAATTGCCGAGTCTTTCTGTCTTTCGAGTTTTTGTTTGTACTTGTCCACTCCATATTCTTCCTTGATATTGCTGAGAAATAGCTATGGATCTGTTTAGTTTGCAACTGCCATATAATATCTGTTATTTTACTTCTACATTCTGTGATTTGATGTGTACTTCTACAAATTCAGTAAATATTACTAGTATGGCTTTTTTTTTATATTTATATTGTAATGCACTTCACTTTTGGTATTTAGAAAAAGGTAAGAAACCTCTAGATTGTGGCATATTTATAACTGGCAGTTGTTATTTGTATCATTTCGGACGATTTAGAATAACTAATCCAAATTGAGTTGTGGAGTGACTCAACATTGCATAAGTTTTCGCGAGTAGTGAATAAAGAAGAAAGGGTGAGTTTCTTGAGACAAGTTTTAGACCAGTTTTCTCTAGAGCATTTTGCACTTAATGGCTCAGAACAAGCTAAACAAGATTGTATTTTCTTTTCATTTAAAAACTTTGTTTTGCAACTATAATGATAGATGAGTCTGCTGATACAAGAATGTGGATCTGAGTTGGTTAAGATATACCATTACTACTGTAATCAAAGTTTGATTACATAATTTGGGATTGTCCTGAAGAAGAAAAGGTAAATAACAAATAGAGAAGAATATAATAAAGAAGTAGCTAAGCTAGTTGGTGGCCTTGGTGTGATGAGCTAGTATATGCACTTGATATGCATAATTAATGGAGGGGGCTTCACAGAATTATTCTTTCTAAAGTTTCTTAGTTTCACGAAACTTTGAACTATAAAATGCAACTATGCAACTAACATTCCTTTTTTTGAACCTGCAGCAAAGCAACAGTATATCTTGGACCTTATCATCCATTATTTCCATTTTCAATAGTCAACCTCTTTTGAAAATGGCAACTCTGCAGAAAGGAGAGGATAATCAGCAACCTGCAGATAGCCAGCAACAGGCTAGCCCTTCCGCTGTCGGCTGGATAGAAAGCCAATATCGGAGGCTCAAAGAAAATGCAGAAACTTATCCTTATGTGTGGGCTTCGTATGCTGTTGTATACATTGGATTTGGCCTCTGGACTACTTATAGATGGAGAAAGCTCCGCCAGACTGAGGACAGAGTTCGAGTCCTTCAAGCCAGACTCCACAAACTTGTTGAAGCTGAGGAGTCAGCAACCTCTACGGTAGTGACTGACAAGGCAGTAACTTCCACAATCGCTAAAGCTGAGGAGTCAGTAACATCTGCGACAGTGACTGACAAGGCATTACCATCCAACGATAGACCCATCAAGTAGTTGATCTGTGCTCTATTTGATGTAGTTTCTTTTTTGAAAAACTGATTTTATACAGATTACTATTGTTCTTTGCTGGTGAGCGTCAAATATTCGCAAAAGTTTATGTCTAGAGAAGCTCAAGAAATGAAATATAATGAAATTTTGGGGTCTTGTGGCTGTATTTTTTGTGTTGCCATATAGTCTGTTATCTCAGCTACTACTAGCAATAGCTAATGAAGTTCCATAATTCTGCTTTTTCTTGCAACCTATGGGCACCGCCATCCGAATATAGTTGGTGAGAAGGCATGGCCTGCTTATCCAACAGCTTTATGTTGCGTAAATGAGAAAAGTTGAGGAACCAAACCCATAAGAGGAGAATGAGAGAATCAGTTAGTTGGTTACAATTATGTTTTGGTTCCGGCATTAGTCATTGGAAACACTTGTGCTGTTCGTTTTAGTTTTGGTGTCTGATCTTTTTCATGGTTGAGTTTTTGTTGAACTGTTACTGTACATGTCTTAGAAAACTTGATCTAGATACAGATCTGTCGGTAGGGGATCTGTTTGGTCTTGTTTACATTCAAGGAGATAAAACTGATAAAGCATCTCTTAACTTTCATATAGGATATCCCTTGCTCATACATAGACAACAAATAAGTATGTAAATAAAAAATACAAGACCAGCGGAACTTGATAAAGTCTTCAGCTAGCTTAATCTTTCTTGCCTTTTTCTGGGTTGTAATTTATTAGTAGCTAGGGATGTAGATGGAGTGAAATTCATGATCAATTGTAGGTGGATGTAGTAGATGGAGGATGTTTCTGAGCATTTTTAAGAATCTTGGAAAGAGCTGCTTGACCGAGATCAAGTCCACAAACATCAGCAAGTTGAACCAGATAGAGTAAAACATCAGAGAGTTCTTCCTCTAGGTGTTCCTTATCATCAGAACTCCAGTTGGGTAGCCCTCGTGCAACCTCTCCTTTCCACTGAAATATCTCAGACAACTCTCCCACCTCTCCAACCTGCCATCACGGAAACACATTATATATATATATATATATATATATTATAAGTATGCAGATATTATTAATTATCCGTATAATGTTATATTTATATTTATACACAAAAAAAAAAAAGAGGAAGGAAGAAATAAAGTTTGACAAATATAATATATTAATTGCCACTGAAATTAACTCGGGAGTACTAACAAGTGCTAAGAGGAGATTTCTAGGACTATGAAATCGCTCCCAATCCCTTGCTTTAGCAAACTCAGCAAGCCTATCACTAAGTTCTTTCAGTGACACATCCTTAGCTTTCCTACAGTACTCCTGGGACTTCTCCATTTACCCTTGGATATGTCTCTTACATGCATCATCTTTCTATTTAAAGACAAAAGAAGACTAGTCTGCAAGAGGGTGTTTGTGTGTGTGTGTGTGTGTGTGTAGAGAGAGAGAGAGAGAGAGAACCAGCCGTGCTTCTAACTGAAGTGCATGATTAGTGGAGGGACCTTTAGAGTGTGGCTTGAAAACAATATTCACTTGAGATATGGCAAAGATGTTTCCATCTTTCCACGACTTGATATCACTTATTTTTCACCTTCATATTCTTTTACTACGAATATATATATATATATATATATATATATATATATATATATATATATATATATCACACATAGGCTGCTTAGACTTGAAACCTCAATTATGGCACATATATGGTACAACTATATTTTGATTTTTCCTTACAGAATCTATGGCTTTGTTCATAGCTTGGAATTTTGGATCCATCACTGCTCGACTTTGAAGTGTATTCATTGTGACAAGAAGAAACAAAACATGAAGCTTGCTTGATTATCCTTTTCACCATAGACAAACAAACATCATTAATTTCTTATGCTCTGTGTTGTAAATCCCGGATATTCTGGCCCTGATTTTGGATAATTTAACTGTTGGTGTTTATTGTCAAGTGCTAACAATTATAACGTCATGATCAATCTCAACTTAAATGTGTTATGTATATCAGTGCGCACCAATGCTCAAACATGTCAGTAATGGTATGTACCCGAGGTTTTTATGCTATCACAACAACATGTTGCTCTTCCTCAGGTAACCCCACATTTTTCTGTGTCATAACTCATAATTAATTTGTTGAACTTGTGTAGGATAAGATTGATCAAAATTTGAATATACCGACCAATAAGCATTAGATTATTTGCCTTTTATGATTTCTTGTAGCATTTTTCATATTCATGACAATGATGTTGATGAAGCTGATTGTGTTTCCAAACTTGGCCACTAGTCCCTTGAAATTAGAGGAACACGTGATTTTGCTGTTGCCTTTTGCAGATTGTGCATCTTTGTTCCAGATCCACTGTTCTTAGTTTTTGGACATCTTAGGCTTCAAATCTCTCTTCCGAATTCTGTAGCTTCTAAAACATAATTCCTATAAATTTCTATAAGTAATCTAAACCCTTTGAAATTATATAGCCTCTTGGAGATTATCTCCGTTAGTAAAAAAACTGTTCTAATTTTCTATTAGTTGTACAAGTACTTGCAGGGGAAAACAGAGGATGCTACAAGAATTTTGTATATTTAATACCAGCAGACAAACAGGAGTTACAGGACTGATAATAACACTAGGCCATGAGTTTTGTGTTTTTACATTTTTTTTTGAAGTTGTACCAGCCTCTCCTTTAAGAAAGCAAAAGCTGATATGAGGCAAGAAGAAAATAATTAGTTAGCTGAGAGCCCCGTGTTTACCTATCTTGTTACATCTCCCAAACCATTTTTCAGTTTTCTCATTTTGTAGTCTAGCCATCAGGTCATGGGTGCTCTTTTAACCTTACAGAAAAGATTACTTAAAATGAGTTTGATAATTGGTTCAAAACACATCCCAAAATTTTGATGAGCAAAATCTTCTTCAGAATAATGAATTTAAATGACTTTTTACAAGAAAAATGACTATGAAATACAAAATGTTTGTAAACCTCATATGTATAAACACCTACGTTTCTTCATTCTAGAGCTCCAAATATCACAATGAAGGAGGAGAAGAGCTGTATTTCAAATCCCTTTGGCTGGCAGATGAAATCCTAACCAACATAGCAAGCACCTCCTTCATATTTGGCCTAGCCTGCGGGGCCTCTGCTGCACACCTTATTCCAATCCTTAACAAATCACACAACTCCTCCGCCCCCTCTCCTAGCCCGGACACCAAAAGTGCCACTGGCACCAATGTTCTACTAAATCCCCGTCGACCATCTCCCATCACCCTTCTCGCCCACTCCACTAGGCACTCTTCTCCCCCATCCACCGCTCGCCTCCCGGTCGCAAGCTCCATTGCTAGCACTCCGTAGCTATACACGTCACCCTTTGTCGTGGCCTGCCACGTTTGACCATACTCCGGTGCAACATATCCAACGGTTCCTGCCACCATTGTGCTCACATGACTCCCTCCAGCATCAACAACTCTAGCAAGCCCAAAATCTGTCACGCGTGCTTTTCCATCTTTATCAAGCAGCACATTGCTAGCTTTGACATCTCTGTGCACAATTGCAGGGAAGCACTCGTGGTGCAAAAAGACTAGCGCTCGCCCAACATCAAGTGCCACATCTATTCGTTGCCTCCATGTGAGGCGTGTTCGATCTGAAATAAGTTCTTCCAAGCTACCACCTACCATATACTCGTAAACTAACAATTTTTCTGAGCCATCAAGGCACCAACCGTATAGTGTCACAAGGTTCGGATGAGGCCAGCCAAAGCCATTTCCAGTTAGTACTTCCATTTCTGCTCGAAACTCTCTTTCCCCCTCGATACCCTCTCTTTGCTGCTTCTTTACCGCTACTTCTCTCCCATCCGGTAACACTCCTCTGTACACTGTTCCAAATCCTCCCCTCCCAATAATTCTCTCATCCGAAAAATTCCCAGTAGCCATTAAGATGTCTTTATGTGTGAATGCTGTTTTGTCCAAACGAATGACCTTAACTTTATCCGATAACCATGGCGAAGATCCACCAGAGCTCGACCCTGTGTCGTGTCGTTCCTTTGCTTCCTCCAAAAGATAACTTGGTGAATCTGCCGGGCTTTTTACCACAACGCAGACTATGAGACTCATTATACCACATACTAAGAAGGCAAGTAGTAGAGCTAAAAACACCAAGAATGCACTCGATTTCATAGTCTTTCTTGGATTTCCATTGGTACCCGGAGTATTAATCGTACTGTTTTTTATAAAAGGTGGAAGGCGTAACAACGGGTCACCAAGAAATGACCATTTCTCAAATGTTGCCAATTGCCCAGTTTCCGGTATCACACCAGAAATATACGGGTTGTAGGAGATATTGAACTTGCTAAGGTCATTCAACTTGTTCAAGCTAATAGGGAATTCTCCAGAGAAATTGTTATACGACAAATCAAGGTTTTGTAAGCAATTGATACTCCCCAATTCCATTGGAATTTCCCCAGAAAAATTGTTCTGCGAAATGTTGAGGACTACTAGTGGCATCTGTTTAATCTCAGCAGGGAATGTACCACTGAATTCATTAACACCCAAATGCAGCATACTAAAGTTCTGCATCTTCCCAATTTCATGAGGGAGCTCACCGGATAATCGATTACCACTAAGCTGAATATAACCAGATATCTGAAATGTTCGAAAATTTGTACCTGGGGCACAAACTGGAAATAGGCCATACCCTTTAAGCAACCTGTCCCATAGGCTTCTACATTTCTTCATTGTAAGGAGTGTATACACAAAACTAAATGGAGGGTAATTTGCAGGTATCCACCTTTTCATAGCTGAACACTCCCCCGAACCAGCAGTGATTCGATCATTTGCACGATTCACCAGAAATGTTGGCGTTGCGCTCCTGCCTATATTTGTCAATTCAGCTGGTATTTTCCCAGAAATTTGATTGTTGGCAATATTCAGCCACAACAAGCTACTACAGTTCCCCAGGTCTGGTGGAATTTCACCCGTTAAGTCATTGTTGGCAAGCATCAACCACAAAAGGGAATTTAAGTTTCCTAAACTTGGTGGAATTGACCCATTTAGCCTATTGTAGGAGAGATCAAGGGCTTGGAGTTGCGGAAAATTTCCGTATTCAAGTGGTATATTTCCGGTGAACTGATTCGTGGAAAGAAACAAGTACTTCAAGCTTCGCATCTGTGAAAACTCAGCTGGTAATTGACCGGAGAAATTATTGTAACTCAAGTCTAAGCGAGTAATGTTTGGTAGTTTCAGAATTCCAGACGTATATATCCCACCGGTATACGAATTCCCATGCAAAAGAAGAAATTTCACTTGTGTAATGCGCCCAAAAATCTCTTGTATATCATCCCCAAACTTGTTCCTGCTCAGATCCAAAAACACCAAGTTCTTCAAATCAATTAAAGACTCCGGAATTTTCCTGTAAAAACTGTTATTACCCAGAAAAAGTGCCTGAAGATTCAAGAGGGCTCCAATCTCCGGTGGGATTTGCCCCGTGAAGTTGTTTCCCCACAAGTTCAATACCACCAAATTCTTACAATGGGAAATCTCCCTAGGAAATTCTCCGGTGAAAGAATTCTCTGACAAGTCCAGAGCTTCCAAGCTACATTTTTCCGAGAAAACCCATGGTGGGATTTTGCCACTAAATTTGTTTTCGGATACCTCAAACTCCTTCAGCCTTTCAAATGGAAAATGAAAATCCCCACTTAAATTGTTTGAGCTAAAATCAACATACTCCAAATTCAAGCACCCATCAAAGGAATTTCCAATTTCACCAGTGAGATTATTTGATGAAATATTCGCAACCACCAAGCTGTTGCACATTCTCGGGAAAATTAACCCAATATCACCTTCAATTCTATTGACAGAAAGGTCAAGAATTTCCAGGCTGTTGAGTCTAGTAAGGTTGATCTCACCGCCAATAATATTGTGCGAAAGGTTCAAAAACTTTAGGTTCTGGCACAGGCCTAAGTCGACCGGAACCGGGCCCGCAATCGAATTTCCAGACAGGTCAAGGGAAGTGAGCTCCGTCAAGGCGGAGAAGTTTCCGAATATGTCTCCGGCTATGTAGTTGGCGGATAGGTTGATTCCGGTGACTCGACTGGCGTTGCAGGAGATTCCGTCCCAGGTGCAGGGTGACAAATCCAGTGGGTTCCATTGGGTGTAATTTCCTCGATTTACTTGATTTTGTTCTTCAAGGAATGATTTCAGATTGAGCAGAACTTGTTTATCAGTGTCTAGTGAATCTCCGACAACATATTTACCTGTAATTCCCAACAACAACATTAATAACCGCAACCCCAAGAGATTTTATTTATCAGTAAACTCTGTACATTAGGACAATCATATGAATAATCCTCGGAAAACTCGAAATTTTATAAATAAATAAAAAATACAATCAGCCCATCAAAATTTGTGCCATGCAAAATCTTCAAAATCATGCATGAAGTAGATTAAAACATCAAAAATTTGAGGATCCTTCATATCAATTAAACATGAACTTAAGCAAGAAAATTTTATCAAGTACTAATTAATCCTTGTATGGAAATTAAGCAAAAACTACAGAATTGACATGAATAGACTTTCCTGGAAAATTCTTTGGGAAAGTGATTTTGAATTGATTATATAAAAGCCAGAAAGAATCAGAGCATAAGGAATTGAGTAGTACCTGTAAGTAAGATGAAGAGAAAAAGTAAAAGTAAAAGAGGGATATGTAGTTGAATAATTCTGTCTTCTGACATGATCAGTGCAACGTAACAAAATGTAGTTGTTCTTCCTCCTCTTCACTAATTCAGATTGATTTGATGAACTTTTGTAATTTCATGGTTGAAAATGAATCAAGAAATAAAAAACTGTGAACAGAGAGATGCATTAGGTATATATATGTAAATTAATGCCAC
Organism: Aralia elata; assembly: GCA_034770075.1. NCBI lineage: Eukaryota > Viridiplantae > Streptophyta > Magnoliopsida > Apiales > Araliaceae > Aralia > Aralia elata. The sequence continues at coordinate 87,194,291 of CM068380.1, forward strand.
ATGGGTTTTGAATGGAAAAGAATGGGGTTGAATTTTAGAGCGCCTGCAGATGGACTAAACCAAACATGGAACAAATTAAATGCACGTACGCCATTGAATTTTTAAATGATTACAGTTTTATGTCGGTCGGTCTGTCTGTCTGTCTGTCTAATTATAATACGAGTTGTTTAGTGATTAAATTTAATTAATGGGTTATGGGGTTAATTGTTTGATGACTTGGGTGGTGTTTTGTCATTCTTTTGTCTTTTTGGTGGAAATGAAGAGGAAGAGAGTTGCAAAATTTTGGAAGTAAATAAGAAGCTGATCAGTTAGCCGTGAAGAGGGAAACCAAGAAAGCCGCCCAAGTTGACCACCTTCTACCTACTGCATGCTTTACATTACTATATATATATATATATATATATATATTACCAGATGGGTGTTTGAATAAATAGAGTCAGGTTTTTGTTTAATGTTTTCCATCTCATTTTGGTATGTAATGGATTCAGTCACTAATTTCCATTTTTCTACGAGTGTGATTGTGATTGTGATTGTGATTCATCTTTCTGTGCCAGATTTATGCTTAATGCAATTTTCCAGTGGTCAACGTGAATTATTGTAATGATATTATATGAAAGTTTTAATATTGATTAAGTATTATTAATATTGCAATGTTCTCACAGTTAGTGTAAAGAAAATTTATATTAAAAATTGAATATGGCTCGTGCATTATCATCATTTTGAAGATTTGATGGACTAGGCTCAAATACAAGCAACAAGGCTTGGTTTTCCTATTATTTACGGAGAATCTTTAGGTTCACTGGTCATAGGATGATTAACCACATTGCAAGGTTGTGAATAAAACTAGTACATGGTGGCAAATTAATATAGGTTTTAATATAATATAATATAATATAATAAATCAAAACTATCACAAAATGGTTTAGTGGGTGAATCTGATTCTTAATTCTCGAATATATATTATGACCGGCTACGTGTGACGTGCCAGTCTGGTAGTAAATCTTGTAAGACGTTTTTATTGAAAATTTGTTTAATTTAAAATAATAATAATAATAATTCAAAGTTTTGTCGATAAAATAATTTTTTTAGTTGAACAAGTTTATATGTAAACGAAATTATGGCAACCAATGTATGGTATAATTGTCTCTCTTTAGATTTTATAATCACTGGTCATCTCTTAATGCACTCTACGTGAATGATTTTAAAAAAAATGCATGTCATTGTAAAAATTTGTTATTAAAAATTTGAGGCACATAAATTAAGAGTCGTCTACAATATTTTTATAAACAATTAATTCAATGGAAAAAATAATTATTTTCGAGAGTCTTGATCATGTGTTGAATCAAATTATGTTACTTTGAAAATGTTATTAAAAAAATAAACTTATAGTACATTATAAATATGGATCAAGATGTAAATATTTCTAACGAGTTTGGGAGAAAATTCAAAAAAAAAAACAACTTTATTGGCCAACGTTAAGCATTCTAATGGCAGAGTCAAAAATTGGACACAAGTTTTCTTGCTTTTATACTCTGTTTTATTTCGGTGCAAAATGCAGCAAACGATTTTGACCGGTTTAGTCAAAATATGTTTCCATCAAGCCGCGTTTTGAATTAACTAGTCCTTCTCTTCTCTTTGCAAAAAAAAAAAAAAGGTCCAATTCTACTTTTTTTTTTTAAAAAAAAAAAACTATTTGTGGGCCTTTTTCGTTATTTTGAAAAATCAATAAAAAGAGTAGGCGGCCCTCTTCTTCTGCGGATATATATTTATTTATTGTACTTAAGGTTCAAACTTCTCACCTACTAATTGCGTATAGTATTCAAAATTAAATACCACATCCACACGTAAATGTTATATATAAATCATCTTTTGTATATTTGTCACAAGATATAACAAATTAAGTTTTAGACCATAATCATACCAAACTCTTAACTCGAGTGGAGTTAATTTAAATTGGGAAATTATAATTAATTCTATATAGCAGCTTCAGCTTAGTTCCAAAATCACCCTTATCTTGAACTATACCAAATGCCACCACTAAATTCCAACTGCCCACAACCCTCACACTCCAAGGGTTTCTCCTTCAATTAACAAAAGAATTTTTCAATTGGGGGGCATACAAAATAGTATATAATATAATATAATATGATGAGTAGTAAATTACACGCACGGTTGACTATATTAAAACAAACAATTAAAAAGAAGTCGACGGACTATGAATAAAATTAAATTAATTAAGAAGAATTAGGTAGCAGACATTCAATACTAAAAATATGCATATTAAAAAAATGGTTAAGATCTAGGGCTACAATCATAGATCGATATTGGTCAAAGGAAAGGGATGCTTAATTTCCTCCTAGAGTTGTTGGCCTCCTTTTATAAATTCAATTGTTTAATGTCTCTACTCTTTAACAAACTGTTTACTCTCTCTCTCTCTCTCTCTCCCTCTCTCTCTCTATATATGTATGTATGTATGTATGTATGTATATATCCCCCCCCTGTCTACTGTCTATATTTGTTTGTTGGAAGTTTAGAGGGATGTCATTTTCTATATACACATAATTAACCTGGTTTATTAATTAGATAAATGGAGATGGGTAGGCATGCACGTGTGACCCCGATGGATTTGTCTTAACTAAAGTATCAAGGGCACACAACCTATAATTTGTTTATATATAAGAGAAAAAGATAATTTGGCAAGAAAATTGAACTAAAAGATAATTTAAAACATGTCTTAAGATTAATTAAAATTACTCAGCTACTATTATTAAGGAAAATATTATCTAAGGCATGTTTTAGTTAAATTTGACTAAAATTACTTAACACTGTGATATAGTTTTAACTCTAATGAATAAATTTTTTATTTTATAAAAAAATTATAAATTTTATATAAAAATCCGTTATTTTATTAAATAACTTTAGACAAACTTAACTTGACATATTTTAAATTACATTTCTCCTTATTATTATTATTATTCTTATTATGATTTATAATTGTTATGACACTATTTATAGCCAAGGCATCTTAGGGGTAATATAGAGTAGAGAAAAGATAAGGAAGAATTGAAAAGGTTATGATTTCGTCAAAGAGCATCACCAACCAGTCACATTCCACAAAATCATCATCAATTGTTGTAAAGTCAAGTGTGACAATCAACCACTAACCATATATCCTTAACCTAACTCATCAATTCACTGGACACTGGATGTACATGCCAGAAATAGAGCAAATTAATTGAAAGAAATTAAATCTTCTAGAAATTTTATATATTATAGAATTTTGAAGTTAATTTAAAATATATTCAAACTCAAAATTAACATGGACTCATTTAGTTTAGTCAAATTAACAAGGAATTCTTCCTTTAATAATAAACCATCTAAAAAGTATTAGTCCCTGAAAAATTTATTATTTCATAATTTTTAACGAATAATCTCAAATTTAAGTTTGAAAATATCTCAAACTAGCTTTTAAAAATTAATAATAATCTTATAATTTGAAACAAAAGAAGCACAAAATAAATATGATTTTATTATTTATATGCAAATAAATTTATTTTATGACTTTATTACTCTCTATATTAAAATAAGATATGTATTTTTACCTTTTACTATAATTTGTGACATCCTAAAAGTTAAAATGTATCATTTGAAAAACCTAAACCTAGTAATTTAGCCAACTATCAACTTTTAGCCAAAAACACAGACTCTTTAATTTTAAGATATTTATGGTTTGATCGATTAATATATCAAATTTGAAGAAGTCCATTTAAATTTCCTTATAATTAACGTGAATATTTTATGTGAATTAAAAGTATACTGGTCAGCAATTACATTCTCATGCACCTTATAATGTGTATGTGTTCACATTATGATTACTCGTCAATAGTTGATTAAATTTGATAAATTCGTCTTCTGAAATAAAAAGTTCTGGTGTATGTGTATACCAATCATCAGAGTTGTAATATGATACTCCTACTAGAGTTGTATGGTTGTTTACCACAGAGAAGAAAGCTACAAAATATTTTGGCTCATATTGCTCCCCCACTCCCCGATACAAGCCTGTAGGATTTTTGTTTATTTATTTATTAATTTGATTTTAAGAGGTACAGAAATGTTTACTAAGACTATATATATATACTCTAGAAGAAAAAAAATGTAATTTGGCACGCCAGATTGGGATTTTTTAAAAATCAACAAATCGGATTATTATTTTAAATATGTGAGAAAGTTAAAAGTAGGAGTATAAAATTACGAATAAAAGACTTTGATGGGGCTTTTGGCCATTGACCACTTGACCAGCATACCTTATTGGACAAAAATAGGATTTCATGGTGGTTGCGAAATTTACTTACCACAACTTGCGCGTACGACGGTTGACTAAATTTACTTACCTTATTAGCTGTACCAGATTTTATTTTATTTTTCGAAAATATGAGTTTTCCTTACCCATAATGTTAGAAACACGATGGACAAAAGAAGATTTTGAGATGAACTCTTTTATGCAGACGTGATAATTGGACATAAATTTTTTATAATTTTATCTGTTTGTATTTTAACCCCCTATTTTTTATAATAAGGAGGTCAAAATAGAAATATGTGAAATTATAAAGAGCTCATATCTAATTATCATATTATCATGTCTGTATAGAATTTTTATTTTGAGATGGAGAGTTCAAGTGTTTGTATGGGTAAAATTTAGCTACAGTTCAAAATGAGTTATTTTATATATTATGATAAAAATATGTCAATTCTTATTACAAACAGACACAATAACATAATCTATAAATTAAAACAAATACATGAATATTTTTCATTTTAAGATTTCATGTCGTACATGTTCAAAATGAGAATAATACCAAAATAATTATAATTTATAATACTCCTTTCGTTTCAAATAAAGAGTTTTTGAAGTCAATTCTCAAAATTGTAAATATTAAAATTGAGGGTAATTTATGTAATTTTTAAAATAATAAACTGTAGTTGATAATATTTTTAGACAATTTATAATAGTTATAATTATGCAAATTAAAAGTAAACAAATTTATATCATATTTGGATTTTAATATTTGAAATTGAATTCAAATGGTGAAAATGAGCTCTTTTATAGGTTTGATAATAAGAAAGGAAAAAAATACAAAAAGAAACTATTAACCTCTATTAATAAAATCAGAGAAAAAAATAACCACTTTTTAATGTTAACATTATTTTAAAACCTTTTTTATTTTACTTTTTTTTTAATTACACCAAAAAAATGATATATATTATGAATGTTTACGTCAACTATTTAATTGTCAGTTACATAAATAAATATTAATACTAATTTTTTAAAAATATATATAATAAATAAAAAAATTTATAATTCATACTAATATCATGTATTAATAAAATTTATAATTATAATTTGACTTAAATTTATTACTTACTCTCGATTTACTGGATTTCTGGTTCCTATCCCACCCCTCAAATAACTAACAGCAGCTTAAAAAAAATCAACATCACGCAGTTGAGGAAGAGAGAAACCCTTGCTTCCCTCGACATCGTAGTCAAAACCCTAAACCTTAACCTTAACTTTAGATGATGACAAAATTCCATCAGACGATAAGAAAATCCTAACTTATACAAATTGCTTGCACATAATTGGAGCAATGTTGGCGGGCCGGAAGAGAGAATTGAATTTAGCTGAGATGGAAATGACTGACTGACTGAGCCAAATGCTTGAATTTTGGGACACATGATTGTTTATTTGAGAAAAAGCTGTTGCTGGTGAGAGAGAGAGATAGAGAGAGACCCAGGCTGTTCGTGGTCCGTGGGGAATGCGAATTTTATCATCTTTACTTGAAATTTTTCTGAAAAGATTCAATCTTGATTTACAAGGCTCCATTTTGCTTAAAAAATTAATCATAGAAAGTAAAGAGTGTTGTGGGGTTGGTGGTTGCTCCCAGAATATAAAAGAATTATCATCCTTGAGCCTTTATCATCTTCAACCCTAGCAAAGTTGTTTGTTCATACTACTTATTATTTGTTCTCCTCTCCATGTATTGATGCCTATATAATTGTATATACCACGTAGTAATTAATTGCATGATTCTGCTGGGGAAGACCATATAATAAACTTAGATTCTTTGATCATACGGAGCATCTTTTTGTAGCTAAATAATGTCACAATAAGAGAAAGTCCCCTGAATTACATATTTCTGGGGTTAATTGGGGTTGTTTTTTTTTTGGGGGGGTTTGGGGGGGGGGGGGGGGTGGAGGGGACGTGGGAATTACAAGTATTACTTTGTTAATTAAGAAAAGCAAACTTGTTACCAAAATATTCTGTGAAAATGGCTGTTTTTTTCCCCCCAAAGTTTAATTGTGTGTATGTCGTGATATTTTTATTGAACCCAAGCATCTTACATGTAACTGAAAGTTGATAAATATGATTGATCCTTGTTTATTCTTGTGAACACAATTCATTCATAAGCAGTACATCTGAATATGGCTCGCTGGTAATTAATTAGCCCTGTCGGAGAAATTCTAAGACTAGAATTTCATTTTGAGAATCTTACCTAATGGCTGATATATTTTAGGAGGCTCAAGATCCTTCCTAAAACTGTTCTTTCTGGTAGTGATTGATTCCTCCCTAAATGCTACTAAAGCAGTCTTTCTCCTTTCCTTTTGCTCTCTCCTCCTCCTTATCTGTTCCTCAAGTGCTGCTTTAGCGGTCTCAGCCACTTCTGCCCTCCACGCTGCCTGTTCTGCTCGTGTCCTGAACTCCCCAATTCTTACTGTTGTAATCTCCAATTCTTTCTTCAAAATTTCCATCTCGTGCCTAGTACTAGACTTTTCCTCTTGAGCTTCATCCGCCTTCTCAGCCTTTTTTACCAAGGCCTCATATTCTTCCACTGAAATTGTGATGTGTGTTTCTGTTTCATCTCCTCTCTTTTCTTCTCCTGATTTTGACTTGTCTATTTCTGGAACTTCTTCGTCCTGAGAATAATTTTGAGTTTCTTCAGCCCATTTGCCTGCTGCTGCTTTAAATCTTTGGATCTCTTTCTTGGCTTCCTCGGCTTCTGATGCTAGCTGCTGAGTGGCAAGGTGTAGTGCTGACATCTCACGCTTGACTCTTTCTTCAGCTGCCTCAGCAGCGGCAGTTTTTGATCTCCCTCTATGTAGCTCAGATTTCAGTAATGCAATCTCAACTTGTGCTTCATTCTCTCTAGCACTAATCTCATCCACCTCATTCCTAATCGTCTCAAACTTGCCTGTAATCGTTTCAACATCATAATTGAGGCGGTCTACCTCTTTGTTTGCATTCTCGAGTTGTAGCTTTAACCGACTCAAATCCATTTCCAGAGAGTTAATATGACAGTCTTTATTTGAGTTCTCTCTCACCAGCAGCTCCATATCAGATATTAGCTGGTTTATATCATTAATGGCATCAGAAGTAGCTTTCTCAGCTGAATTGTGCAGCTCATTTACTCGCTGAAGTTCCAACTGCAGTGATTCAATTAGAAAAGACTTTTCCAGGAGCTTGTTCTCCAAATTCTGCATCAATTTCAATTGATCTCTCATTGATTCCAACTCTTCTTGTGCTTCCACTACTGATTTCGTGGCTAACAGTAACTCAGCTTGCTTCTCAGATAAAACTGCAGTTTTTTCTTTTTCTGCCTCCATAGCAGCCAGCTGCAAATGAAGAATAGTTTCATTGAGCTCCGATACATGCCCTAGGAGCTCTGCTGTCTTCCCCTTCTCTATGTTTAACGCAGTTTCCATCAGTTCTGCTTGTTTCATTGCCTCAAGCTTTGCGTCTCTGGCTGCCACAAGTTCTCCCTCCATGTTAAGCAACTCCCATTTTGTAGACTTCAACTCGCTTATAACCTGAGAAAGTTCCCCCCGAATCTTTACGCTTTCTGACAATTGTTCTTCCATCACCTTTATCTTGGATTCAAGTTCATCTATCCCCGTTCTAGCTTCTTTGCATTCATTAATGTATATATCTCTCTCAAACTCGGTGTTCTTCAACAGGATGAAAAGCTCATCCGCAGTTTTTCGATAGTGATCTAAACTAAGGAGGGTTTGCTTGTGGGCGGAGTTCTTTGCCTCCAGTTGAAATTTAAAGTTTGTCAGGTCCTTCAATAGGTCTTCAAGCTCTTTTTCTTTGTCTAGTTGCTGATTAAAGACGCAAGAAAAAGTATTGGCATAAATATTGATCTTATAGAAAAGTTTGAATTATACTAAAAAAAAAGCCTGACATTTTTAGAAATTATATTTCAGCAGATACGGGTTTTAGTTCAACCGAATTCTCCTAGATTGAATGATTGATACCATGAGTTTATTTGATAATGCAAGCTTATAGAATCAGTTTTGAAGTAAATCACTGTTTTTATAAGCAGTAAAGTTGAATATGACTGATTATGGAATATAATTCTTAGGTGTCTGCAGTTTCAACATACATTGTCGCGGGCAGGCCAGCTTATTTTCTGATCACTTTTCTCACCAAACAAGGACAGTGCAGCTTGGACTGATTCAATGGATTTTGTGTCAATTTCTCCCATGCTTTCTTCTCAGAAGGTAAAAATGAGCGGATATAATTTTTGCTTAACTCACGTATTCTGACAATGCAATCTGCAAAATTATAAAAGTATTTAGGAACCTTCGTAACTGTTTTAGTAATATATACAAGGAGAAAACATTAAAGATAAGTTTTAATCTACTTCAAAAAGGAAAATATCTATAATGAACGAAGGATATATGGGATTACTGTTTAAAGTTTCATTTTTCCAAAAAAAAGAAAGAAAGAAAACTTCAGTATCAACTCTCAGTTTCCTCACCAAGAAAATAGAATTCTCATATATAGTTTAGTTTGCAGAAACAAAATTTAAAGAGAAACCTGAACAAACTCGAAACCTGTCTACCTGGGAAATTTTGATGGAGAGAGCTGAGAAAATATGGTGAGGGAAGTATCTGGGATTTTAAACCTGGGAAATTTTGATGGAGAGAGCAGAGAAAATATGGTGAGGGAAGAGGTAATGTGAATGTTAATTTATTAGAATTATCATTGTTATCTGGGATTTTAATTTAATAAGGCGGTGTTTGTTTGTAAGGATTATAATCTCAGGACTATATTTCCATTAATTATAATTCCAAGACTATTAATCCTAGGATTAAATAATCCTAGTCACATGTTTGTTTTTTATGAGATTATTCATATGATATCTTAAAATAATCTCATGTTATGTTTGTTTTATCTAGAATTATTTAAAGGATTGGATAAAAATTTACCGTTTAGACTATCATACTCTTACTACTAATAACAAATATATCATATTCAGTTTAAGTATAGATAGATAGGATAAGATATATCGATCTTTTTAAACAAAGTTAAATGTTAATTTTGTTCACAAATTTTTAGTCCCAAATGGTAATGATTATAATACCTAGTTGGACATGGTATTAATCTCGAGATTAATAATCTCAAGTCTATTTTTAAAAACAAATAATAGACTTGGGATTAATAATCCGATCCAAAATATAATTTTTGCAAATAAACGTATTATTGTTTATTTGAAAGAGATATGGATGAATCGAGGTGCCCAGTTTTTGTCACAATAGAAGAATTCAAATGGGCTGATGTTCTCAACAACATTGTATATATCGTCCTAGAACAGTTGTAGGACCTGGTGGTCTCATCTTTCTTTTTCACGCGTAATCATTTTTTTAAGCTGTTTTTTTATTAATTATTTTGTGCATTTGCAGCGTCAATTGCTTGTAATCTGGCCAATTCCTGCTCGACCTTATTTTGCAAACCAAATCCCATTTTCATGTCATTGTCCTCGTCCAGGAGAAAACTAGAAAATGAACGAAAACATCCAACCGTATATGTCATGTTCTTGTGTACGATCGTCTCAACATGTAGTAATGAGTGTTTGCCTCTACCCGTGTTGCTCAGTTTTGGAGCCAACTGATAAAAGGCTTGTTTTAGGAACAGGGTAATTGTGTGATTGACTGATTGTATTCATGTATACCGGCACATAATAAATTACGTCGTTTTTTAAATAAAAAATTATTGTATATGTAATTGTAATTATTACTGCTCCTCCGATCCACGAAAATAGTCTTATTTATAAAATTTTACAAATATTAAAGCTAGTTAAACATGAAAGTTGTAGATCATTCGGTGCATTTTACAATTTACAAGAACAAGGCATAAACACAATACTTGCACATACAAGATTTCCAATTACCATCCCCTCCCCGTCCCCCTCCCTCTCTTTGGTACAGAGGAGGGAGGCATGGGCGGAGCCACCCTTGGGCTGGGGTGGGCTCCAGCCCTCCCAGATTTTTTTTGATCATAGTATTTATATATCCAAAACCTAACTCAATAATAAATACATATTGCTTTAGTTCTCATAGATTTAACATATTACTTGTAATATTAACAATATTGTAATTAAATACATATTTTACATATGCAACTGGCTGAAAAATATAAAATTATCTAAAAAAATTGGCTCGGGGCACAGCCTCCGAACCCCCGTCAAATTATTTATAAGATCACAAATTTTTTACCGCGTTGTAGCCCACCCAAGAAAAAAATCCTGGCTCCGCCCTTGGAAGGAGGGGCTAGCCAATAAAAGAAAAGTCTAAACCCGGCTACAAATTTTAAGTCTTAAAATCTTGTATATTAATGGAACAAATTTATGTCAAAATATGTTACTTGCAAGGGAAAAAAGTCAAAATCAAAAGTCAAACTAATTACTTTATGGAACTGAGATGAACCGAAAGCCGTAAGAGGAAAAAAAAAAGAAAAAAAAAAAGAAAGAAGAAGGCGATGAAATATCACTTATTAAAGACAAAATAAAATGAAATTGATGTGTTGGAGGCTAGATGATATTACACATGATTGTCCTGGTGGAATATGCTAATTAGAATGAAGACAATCATGTTTTGTGGACTATCATAAGGTTTCAGCTGGAAATTATGCTTTGTCTGCCATCGCCATGTAAGTTACATGTCCCTCGTTAGCACAATTATATTGTTTAAAATTAAATTAATCAATAAAATTTTTTAAAAAATTGATATTTATCTTGCATTTTGTAATGAAGCAATTTTATACTAATATAACATCAGACCATACAAGGGCAATATTTGGGCAGGAGGAATCACAACAAATGGCGTCCGGCTGGGCTGGCTGCTACGATTACAGTTTTGATGTGCACCACTTGCCATCTTTTGAAGTTAATTAAGGGAACATTATGTCGATGGTAAGCTGTCCCTGCCTTCTTTCAATCTTCCAAACTAATCAAGCTTCAAAGCGATTGATTAAGTTTAAAGGTTTCATCAACCTTTTGCGGTAAAGTAGTATTATCAACTTGAGAGAAAAGGCCATGTCCACCTCTTTCAAAGTTCATATGCTAATTGAATGCGGTGGTGGTAAATGATTGCACGTATTTTAATTGAATTCAGAATGTGATACGTCTCATATACTAGTTATTTTAAAAAAAAATTTACTTGAATCATAGAAGTTTGTAATTCGAATTTTATTTTTATAGAGTAGATTTTCCTTCAACTTTATCGTACAAGTAATTCACATTTGTATAACTGAATAAATGAATGAATTTTTCTTGACCGTGTTTCAAAATTTGTCAAAACTAAAAAAAATAAAACAAAAATCGCATCTTTCAAAACCGTAAATTCACACATAAAACGATACTACTACTGCTGCATCAGTAGAATAAACAATATTTTATACAATACTTTATCTTCAGAACAACAAATATAAACTGGTATATATGTAAATTCTTTTTTTTTATATTATATGACCATTATTAATTTTTAAAAGTCAATTTAAGGTATTTTTAAACTCAAAATTAAGATGACTTATTAAAAATTAATAGAATTTACAATGAGTAGTTCTTTTTAGATAGTTACAATATTTATCGTTGTATTAATTTAATTAAAAGATTTTATGCCAATTTTGAGTTTAAAAATCTCTTAAGTTTATTTTAAAAAATTAACAATGATCCAATAATATGGAACAGATGGAGTATTTAGTTGATATATGCAAATTTAGAAGAGTCAAATATCTCTCTATTTCAAAACTAGAGATATATTAATTTTATAAAGTCAATTTGTGAATCAAAATTGATACAAATTTACATGATTTTTTTTAGTACTAACAATTGTAAGTATCGTAAACTAACTAAAATATACTACTAATTATATTTTTGAAAACTTAAATAAAATCAAGTCAATTTGTGAATATTTTCACAAATTGACTTTAAAAAGTAGTCCAAACATGTAGCTTTAATTTTAAAACGGAGAGTAATCTTTTTCTAAACAAAATGGCCCTTAAATTTTCAATATTTGTATCTGGTTAAGAAACGTACGTAAAATTGTTTTCCAGTTCACTCCTTTCGTTTTGTTTTGGGGGCGCCGCATTTGCTTGGGCTTGGGATTGGGATGATGGAATGTACAGTAGTACTCCACTGGATTATGAGTTTTACCGACAAATGAAAGTCTATATATAATTATAGAGGGTCGAAATTGAGAAGGGATTTGGAAGGTGAAAATGGAGAAAGCTCTGACAAAAGTAGGGAGCCTAAAAGCTACAACCTTCTGGGCTTCCAAGAAAGCCAAATCAGAGATCTCCAACATTACTCAAGACCTCTCCGTATGTAACTATGTATATGTATCCCCACACTTCTCTCTCTCTCTCTCTCTCTCTATATATATATATATATTCTCATATATATATATATATATATATATATATATATTCTCATATATATATATATATATATATATATATGTATGTTAATCCTTGTTGATGATTATGGCTCAATTGAACATCTAGCTTCTAAACTACAATGCCAGAAAAAGATCTCAATGATATACATTCTTTTTATGTGTGAAAACAAGAATTTTGAACTGGGTTTAATGGAATTATAGGTGATTAAAAGTGTATCCTATCTGATAGTTGTACATCTCAATCCCTTGTTTTCTTATCTAGTTTTCATTCCTTTATTTTTCTTACTTTAAATTGTAGAAATAGAAAAATGTCCTTTTGTATATGGCTTGCTCTGGTCACTTGTGGGGAATGTATGGAGCAGGATGTAGAGTGATTTTAAATTGTTAGCTAAATATGGCATTGATCCCAGTTCTAAGGTCAATTTGGGTAAATTTTTAAGTTTCATTTAACACTTCTATATTGGTTTGGTTTGGAAAGGTATTTGGAACCTCTCCATTTACTTTGTCTCCACTTATCTTGAAGTAACCCTTGAGATTAAAATGCAATCACAATTACTAAGCTGGGAGGGACTCGGTCAAATAATAAAGGTTCCATTTAGATGCATGATAGGTCTTACTTGAAGATAGTCTGTGACTGCATCCGGAGTAGCTGAAACGTAAATTGGGTGAGGATCTAAATCTTGATCCGAGTGTAGATCCTTTTCGATTGAAAATTTTGTACAATGTGACTCTCAACATTTGTAACCTTGTGAATGTGAACATCAATGTTGAAGAAGTTTAAATCACTCTAATACTTAATCTTGTTTCATGGTTTTAATCTAATAAAAGGAAAAAAGAAAAACAAGCCTAGCCTAGTAGTATTTTGGCCTGGAGTTACCAGGGAATGTGTATCAACATTTCAACGTCCAACCCATTGTTGTGGACAAGTCTGGATGCTTAAATATTTTAGCAGATGTTTGCTTTGGTTGGAGGAGATCAAGGATGCTAGAAGCATATGTGCCCTTTTTAGAAGGAGAAAGCTGCAGTTTTTGATAGGGAACAGAGTCCAACTCTCAAAATGCTTTCATCTTGTTCCCGATCCATTGTTGACTGGACTTCAGGAGAATCATTTAAATTATTACCTCAAATTTTCTCGTGGATACTTGAAGTTGTATTCCATGTTTTGCACACACTAAAATTTTATCTATCAATAGAAAAAAACCTCCATGTTGTACTTTGTACTTTGTAGTATAATTTCCGTAAATCTGGCATCTACTAATTACTGAACCTGTAATTAGTCTTTTATTTCTTATTAAATGTGTGATCTCGAACCAGACATTCTCAAACACTGTCGAAGAAAAGGCAAAGTGGATATTCAACAAGCTCAAAGGTAAGGAGTCTTATTCTGTTGCTTCATCCTTCATCCTTCATATGCTTAAAGTTAGTCTTGGCCAAGTGCTATAATGTTCAGTCATAATTTCACACAACAGAGATTGCTTGTCAAATTATACAAATGTATGTGAATATGTCAGTGTAAACCACCTCAACCATGATTTCATATATATTGGATAAAATTATGGTATGAATACATTATTTCTTACCATCCTGAACACAAGGATGGAAAAGAATCAAGTGTCCTTACAATTATAGGCTTATTAGCACTAGAAGACTACTAAGGATTCCTTTCCATTTAACTACACTTAAAGAGTGATTACTGATACATTCACCGGATGGATTAGTTGAAGATAAGCCGTTCTCTCACTGTTAATCATGTATACATGTTTGTTTGTATGTCAAAGAAAGCGAGGTTGATGTAAATGTATCTATCGTAAAACTGTGTTGTATGATTAAGAAAATACACAAAGTTTAACCTTTTTCTTTTTCCAGGAAAGCCATTGAAATCCTTGCCAGATCTCCTCCGAGAGTACAACCTTCCACCTGGCCTATTTCCCCAGAACATAACATGTTATGAATTTGACGAATCAAAGGGCAAGATGATTGTGTACTTGCCCTCTGCCTGTGAAGTGTGCTTCAAGGATTCATCCGTTGTAAGGTATGCCACTCGTGTCAAAGGGACATTGTCAAGGGGAAAGTGTTGAGTGCAATAGAAGGGATGAAGACAAAGGTTCTGGTATGGGTTAAAGTTACTGGTGTGGGCGTTGAGAGTTACAAGTCTGATAAAGTATGGTTCACAGCTGGAATGAAGAAATCAAGGCCTAAAGATGCTTATGAAGTTCCTCGCAATGCCATTAGAGTAGAAGAATTTTGAACTTTTAAATTAAAAGATTCTTCTTCTATATCTCGTTAGCCATTGCTGCTGTCAATATTTAAATTCACGACCTTATTCATTGGTATGTATGTTGATTGTCATATAGAAGATATATATATATATGTGTGTGTGTGTATTGGTGAATATAATTCAAAATGAATTTAATCATCTCTTATAATCTCTTTGTTGATCAATTTATGTATCTAAAAAAATTTAATAAGAAAAAAACATTAATCGTTACAGCACATATTTATAAATGTATGTATGAACATATAAATAGTATACAAAGTTTCTATTTTAAACTTATAACTATTTTAATACATATATTAAGTGCTAACAAATTTGTAATCTTACTTTTTCTAGAAAAAGTACTACCTCCGTACTATAACAAAAGTATTTTTTTGGTTTTATCAAGTTAAATTGTAAAGCTTTAAAATTTAAATTTATGTACGGATTAAAATTTAATAATTCAAGATCGTATCAATTACTCTCTCCGTTTCAAATTAATTGCTCAGTTTTGACTTTTTTAAGTCAAATTGATTATTTTAGAATTAATAATTAAGCATATATAAATATATTTCTAAAATTATAAAAATTGGGGTTAGTAATAAATTGTATATACTTTCTTTTGGTTATAATCTCTTCACCTATATTTTAGCAAAAATAGTAAAAAGATTAGTTTTAAAAATGGTCAATTTGACTTTAAAAAGTCAAAATTGAGCAATTAATTTGGGACGGAAGGAGTAATATTTAATAAATTTTACAAATTAACTTGATAAAAGAAGTTAAAAACAAAACTCTAGTTTTTTTTTTAGTAAAAAAATAATTGGGTAAAGGCTCTAACTTAGTCGAATATTGATACAAATAAAAATAAATAGCATAATCAATCTAAATGAGTATTATTATTTTAAAGTCTCACAAAATAGGAGTAGTGGTCACTAGACATGTGCGGAAATTAAAAGTCAAAATTTTAGTGAGATGAGAGCACAGCAGAATTCAGATATCAGCGTCTTGTGAACGCTAAAATCTGCTTTTTAATTTATCCAAACGCGACTTTAAATATACCTACGGAATATACCTACACAGCCTCTAGTCGGTACAACTCTCTTGCGTCCGGAGTAAAATATCTTCCCTCAAAAAATCCGATCGAGACCTAGCTTTGTCCGTCTGTCTGTCTGCCTGCTACAATCTATTTAGAGATGTCCGACGAGGAGCACCAGTTCGAATCCAAGGCCGATGCCGGAGCCTCCAAGACCTTCCCTCAGCAAGCTGGCACCATCCGCAAAAATGGTTACATCGTCATCAAAGGCCGCGCTTGCAAGGTTTTCTTTGTTTTACTGTAACCCCCTCCCTCTCGTATATACTATACATATGCTATCTCATTATTATTTTATTATGATACGGCTAGGTTTTATTGATATTTCATTTAGGGTAGTAATCGTTTCTGGTCTTTATTGTTTATATGATTCCAATTTTGTCCGAATTGATTTGCTTGTATGTTAGGATTTGGGGTTCCTGTAGATTTTAGGTCTGATATGGAATTTTATGCTATATGTCCAATAGAGGATGGTGAATCAATTGAATTCATATCCATTTTCCTTTTATCAAGTTCAAATTGGAGTCTATTGGAGCTGGGCATGAATGATTATAATCTCTACAATATAGTAACCATTTTACTAAACATTTATCATGGAGCTTAGAACTGAAAGATTGATTATTTTTTTAGGGTACTTTGTTGTAATACTGCAATAATTAGTGTGTTAGTGAAGTGGCAGAAGTATTATGCTGTGATTTTTTACAATAAACTTTTTGGAAAGTTCTTACAGGTTACAATAACATTCTCTTGCAAATGAAGGCTCCGTCCTGAGAGTAAGATAATTTTTAAATGACTTCTAGATCACCTGTTTGAAAGTGCTATTGCCTTAAGTATTGGAAACCATTGTAGTTTTTGTAACTAACTAAGCAAACAGACTACAAGGTTGTTAATTGTGGGAGTTTTTGTTTATCCAAGTTTCAAATTTATGTAGGGAGTGCATGAAATATTTTAAAAGTTAAGGGTTCTTGCTCAATTTGTGATTTTTAATAGATTTTTAGTCAGTTAAGGTTTTTAGAATAAATGTAAAAGTAATTTCCCTGGGCTATGGAATTATGATATGAAGAAGATGAATGATAGGACTAACGCCTCGAAATCTAATTTAACTTTTCCAACTTTGTCTTTCTTTTTCTTTTCTTTTTTTCATGAATAATCTAACTTTCTAGTTCTGATATTGCGAAGTTACTTCGTAGTTATTTATCATCTGAATTTGCAGATGATATTGTGTGGCAGTGGTAACCCAAATTTGATATGTCGATGCCTTTCCATTACTTGTTTTGAATATTATAAACTCATGTACCTACTTTTTAAGGCTACTCGTTTTGCTATTGATAATTATTTTTCATGCTGGTGTCTTGGTTGGACTATCTGAAGTGTTTTATGTAATAGGTTGTAGAAGTTTCTACCTCTAAGACTGGCAAGCATGGTCATGCTAAATGTCACTTTGTTGCAATCGACATCTTTAATGGAAAAAAACTTGAAGATATTGTACCCTCGTCTCACAACTGTGATGTAAGAACAATTTTCTAGTTTTTTTTCTTCTTCTTTTGTTTCCTTTTCTTGTTTTGCATTTATATAGAATCTTTGCAAAATTAGAATGTCTAATTGTGTCTCTGTTTTGCAGGTTCCTCATGTCAATCGTACAGACTACCAGCTGATTGATATTTCGGAGGATGGATTTGTATGATTAGTCTTTCTCTTTCTTAACTGATAAAGTTTTTGTTTGTGAATTTGATTTCTTAAGGTGAATTTCTTTAGGTGAGCTTATTGACTGACAGTGGTAACACCAAGGATGATCTGAAGCTCCCAACTGATGACAGTCTGCTGACCCAGGTATGCTCTGGCATTAATTTCTCCTTTGAGAAACTTGTGTCAATAGTTAGATGGTTGCTAATTATATATCATTCTGGCATTGTTCTTATAACTTCTAATATTGTGCTACTAGTTATTAAGGTAACTACAGGGAATTATAAAGATGGAGAGAGAGGTAAACAGGGTTTTTAACATATTTTATTTCAAGAATTTGTATATATATGCCAGTGTTTGATGGTATAGGACTGTGTATTATTGGCAGTTTTGTTATAGCTAATGTGTTGTTTCAATTATTTCTACCACCGTAAAGTTTCATGAAGAGAATCCCAATGTTTACGTTAAGATTCTTCAAAATTGATATGTTCCATTTTCGTTGCTAAATTCCTATTATCATGGTGATGCTTCGGTTTATGATGTTTTATTTTTTTGTTTGTTGCAATTATCGATGTTTTGTAACTTTGTAGTGTGGGACCTTTCTTTTCTGTCAATTTAATTTTCATTTGGGTTGCTGATGGTTCCAATGTTTATTATTGGGTTCAGATCAAGGATGGTTTTGCCGAGGGGAAAGACTTGGTTGTGAGTGTGATGTCAGCAATGGGAGAAGAGCAGATCTGTGCTCTGAAAGACATTGGTCCAAAGTAGCTGCCTAGTGATTTTGAACTATTTCAATTTCAGCAGAGAAATTTGTTTTATGTAAAAGCATTTCTGATTGGCAGCTGCGACTGTCTAAGTGGGTTTATAAACACTAATAACGTGACTGTTTTCTGTATGTGCTATGGATTTTCTAGTCTCGGACTTTATTATCAGCTGGTCTCTAGTCTCTTGTTTTTCTTTTCTTTTTTTAACTGAGTTGGGAAATTGCTGCAAACAGTCATATCAATAGTGTGTGGTAAATCGAGATTTGTTGCAAAGATATATATCAAAGATATATATTATTGCTGAATATATCAAAGATATATATTATTGCTGACATTAACCGTCTCTTAAATGGTTAAGAGACTGAATCAGGGATCCAAACAAATTAGAACATTCTGCTTGCGAATGTGAAAGTGATATTAAGTTGAATATCAAACATCTCTTACATGGCAGAGCTAGCCATAGATCTATGGCTATGTTTGACATTGGAACTACCTATCAGTTTGCCTCTTGGCCGAACTGGAACTGGAAATTGGTAAAGGTGACAATAATATGAACCTTTCAGCTGAGATTTTTACATGGCATACGTGGATAATGCTGCATTACTGCTGTTGAAGTTATGGCTGGCGCCTTCAGTTCCTCTGTTAGTGTGGATTTTTTGATTGGAAGATAATTTAAAGTGCGTTTGTAGTCGGTCGGTCGGTCATCAATTTGGTCAAAGGAGGAGTTATAATGACTAGTCCGGTGTGCGAGACTCCATTGCATGTGTTGGCATGAATAGGTTAGGGTGGGTAATTAATTAATTGCCTTAAAAACAAAAGGAGAGGAGTCCACGTTAAGAAGAGCATGCGCAAAAGCCATAATGATTGTTTTGTGTTGTGTTGTGTTGTGCGGGATGTGCCATCAATAAATTGTTTAGTCATCCAATTATATTTTTGAAGAAGCAGGTAATTACCGCTTTCACCATCAACTAAATTGAGATTAAACAAATCTTAATGCTGCTTCCGGTGAAATTCGATGCACAATGATGGGGGGCCTGGCCACACCACAACAAATCTATCTTCCTAGTTTATTGATGTTAGTTCTGGTGGGTGGGTGGGAGGGTGGGTGTTAGTAGTTAAAGGATTTGGTAAATGTTAAAAGGACTAGTAGCAGTAGCTTTGTGCCAACTGTTGTAGCTGATTAATAATAAATAAAGCATATATATCAGCAAACTACCGAAGGAACAATTCCACAACCAAGGTCCAATCTATATTTCTCTCTTTTACTCCTCAAGCCTAAAACTCTTGGTATAGCTCATTGTGCTCTTATACTTTTAGAATGAAAAAAAATATATATATATATATATAAAACAATCTTTATTTATTGAGTGGTATAGTCATGGGAGGCAGCGATGATGGCTTGGTATAGTGGTAGAGCAACATTTGGTTTTATTAAATGCTTAGGATAATAAGTACTATAAATTTACAAACAACTCCGTTCATTTGGAGAGTCCGAAAGATAAAAGAGTCATCACTTGCGTGGTTGTCTCGTCTCGTGCTCTTTATTAGGTCCTCCTAATCTTTATTCAAGTTGTCTTGGATCCAAAACAAAAGGGAAATGGTTTTGGGGAGTGGGAACTACATGCATAATAAAGTGATCCTCATTATTTTCCTTTTTCATCTTTTTATTTTTACTTTTCCCTCTCCTTTTCTTTTATCCCTCATTTAATCAAATAGCAAAGTTCGATACCCGGTTAGGTTAGAGACATTTCCATCCTCTAGTATTGTCAGCCGTAACTAGTAAGTTTTTTTTTTTTTTTTTTGATAGTTTTCACTTATCCTTTTCACCCTTCCCCAACTTCTCCCTAGATTTAATAATTAAAATGTTTGTAGAGTCAAAAGCTTTTATGGTAAATATAAGTTTTCCCTATGTAATTCGCCTTCTGACCCCTCCTCCTTTTAAGTTTCCTAAGGATTGTAAGGTATAGGTTGTTTAGATAAAAAGAAAAAAGAAAGAAATTCAAACACAATCCCATTAGTCAAACACCAATTAATCCTTTAAAAATATTACTCCCTCTCTCCCATAATAAACATCTTAATTTAATTTTTATGATAAAATTGACTATTTTTAAAATTAATAAATCTTTAAAAAAATTCAAGATATACGCTTAGAAATTATGATCATAATAAACTACGAAAAATATACTACTAACAACAAGTTTCATAATTTAAAATTTTATATAGATATTTTTAATTATTTATTTTTAAAATGATCAATTTAACTATTAAAGTCATATTTTATCCAGAAAATTTATTGAATTATTGCTAGCAACGTTTATTATGAGACGGAGAGGGTATCATTTAAATTTTTACAACTGTTATAATCTTATTGTGATTTATAACCCATTATAGTTTTAATATATTTTATTTTTTTGCTGTTTAAAAAAAAAATCATCACCCACTACATAATTGGTCAAAAAAACAAAAACAAAAACAAAGTGGGTTGCCACCTTATTTTCCCTGTTTTTACTTGCATCCAGCCAGTGGGAAGTTTGGGCAGCATCAACTTGTAGACAGAGGAGGAGTACAAAGTAAAAAGGAATTGAAATCCAGAGACAAAAGCTCACACAAAGTCCAGTGGTCACACACAAAAAACAGTCATTCCTTTTCTCATATTCATGTCTCCGTTGATTTCGCTTGATTATGTTGCGACCCCCATTAAACTCCTCTATCGTCTCCACGTTCCGCAATAGTTGCAGAGAGAGAGAGGAAGAGAAAGTGACTGTAATGCCTACCGGGCTATATAACCATTTTTTTCTAATCATCGCCAGAGTTTGTTCCGCAACGTAAAGACTGAGCTTGAACCAGGTCAAGAATTGGACCAATTGACCCAAATCTTAATCTGGGTCCTTCTTGGGTTGCCTTAAAACCCACTCTAATGTTACTGGGTCGGTGACCGTTCTTTCTCTCATGGGATGTGTCACCTCCAAGCAGGCGGAGTCAGTGACGCCTGCTTTCCACCATTCCGGCGCGTTCCAGGACAATGCCGGGACGGGTTCGGGTCTGAGCATAGGTGACAGTGGAGGGTTCGTTGTGGAATTGAAGAAGAAGAAGAAGAAAAGGAGGACTGAGTCCGGATTGAGTGGCAGTGAGTTGGGTGAGTCTGGAAGGGCGAGTTCTAATGGTGGAGCTGCTGCTGAGTCACTGAGCTTTAAGTTGGGGAATCTGCAGAAGTATGTGGAAGGAGAACAAGTTGCTGCCGGTTGGCCCGGGTGGCTCAGTGATGTGGCTGGTGAAGCCATTCAGGGTTGGGTCCCCCGTAAAGCTGATTCCTTTGAGAAATTAGAGAAGGTTGGGGCATTCATCATTCATTCATGCATACATATATAGACTTATAGAATATATTTAATTATATAGATGCCATGGATCACAGTGTTCTTGCCAAATAAAGAACATGTCACACTACTTCATAGTCGAACTTTCAATTTTGAAAGTATAGAATAGTCCATTCTCATATTATCAGATTCATGAATTCTATAAAGCTCTGCTTCTTATTTATTTTTGGTACTGCACACTTAAGAAAAATTTAGTGAAAGTTTTTTTCTGTAATCATGCTTTTATCTGTTTACTCAAATTCAGTAACATGTTATTCTTTCTTCCTATTCCTCCTATGAGATTTGATTCGCTGCAATATTCAAAATTGAGAAATTTAAGAATGTAGCCAAACAAGTGAAATTACAAATTTGCATCCTTGTTCTTTTACACTTGTTTGTATTTCATTTTTCTTGTTAGCTGATTTCAGTGTTTTTATATTAATAAATTATTTGTCAGGTCTAGGGTCTTCGAAATAATTGAGAAAGTTATTGAAACATATTTGGCCGGTGTAGCTAACAGCAAACTGCGCTAAAAAAGAGCTCTAGTTATCAGCTCTGCAAAATAATATGAACCTATGAACTGGTAATATGTATTCCCTCCGTCCCAAATTAATTGCATTTCTAAGACTTTTTAAAGTCAAATTGATTATTTTTAAAACTAATCTTTTTACTATTTTTGCTAACATATAGGTGAAGATATTATAACCAAAAGAAAGTATATACAATTTATTACTAATTTCAATTTTTATAATTTTAGAAATATATTTATATATGCTTAATTATTAATTTTAAAAATAGTCAATTTGACTTTAAAAAGTCCTAGAAATGCAATTAATTTGGGACGGAGGTTCATTTGTTATCTGCAATGTTACTGATCATCTGTTAACAAAACTATCAACTATGGAAGTTAGTAAGCTGGAGTTTTAACGGTCTCAAACCTATATGCAACACTCTAAAATGTACACTTCTGTAATCATGTGTATGATCGTTCTGATACTCCTAGGAAGTTAAATTCCACTGATGTTGGAGATTCTGAAATACTTTAGCAGCAGTCTTCTTCTCTTTCACTGATAATATAGTGCTTTGGTTTTAAGGTTGATGCTGAAATAATGTTGCTACATTTTAGTCACCAACATAAACTGATTCTTTACCATGTCAATTTACACAAATTTGACAGAAATCTCCTGCAAATATTACTTTTTTGGTAGGACGCTGGCTTGTTGTTTTGCTCTTCTATGAAATATATTGCTTGGATTCAAAGTTTGAAAAGTTAAATGTACGGCCAAGATCTTTGTTGCACCATGTTTATCAACTATCCCCTCATTGTTTATGATCATTCACGAAAGTTAAAATCTTACGTTTCTTTTTCTGATTTTTGAACAATTCTCATAAGGAATTGGTAGATTGCTCCATTTACATTCAAATTATTGGTTCTTATAACTCTAGTTTATCTATAAGAAAAGAAAATTTACTTGCTTTTAACTGCACTTTTATAGATTGGACAAGGCACATATAGCAGTGTATTCCGAGCACGTGATCTAGACACTGGGAGGATAGTTGCTTTAAAGAAGGTGCGGTTTGACAATTTTGAGCCTGAAAGTGTTCGGTTTATGGCTCGGGAAATACTGATTCTGCGAAGACTGGACCATCCGAATATCATAAAGTTGGAGGGGATAATTACGTCAAGGTTATCATGTAGCATATACCTTGTATTTGAGTACATGGAACATGATATTTCTGGACTCCTGTCTTGCCCTGACATCAAATTCAGTGAAGCACAGGTTTGCTCTTTTTTAATTTTTATTTATTATTACAAAGGTTGTGAGGTTATCTGGATATCAAAGAAAAGCTTTCATTTCACCTTTCTTGCAGCATTGTATATTTTGGTTTATAGCTTGTTAAATAGAAAGTGTCACCACTAGGATATATGTATAACCATGAGTTTAAGTGTGTAACTCAAAAAGTCAGTAATGCTTAAATAACAATACACGTCAAGAAGAATAATAAACGCAAACAATTACTTGCACATTCATATACCCATAATTTAAATAGAGTGCTTTCTTTTTCACATCTCCAAGTAAGTTTATTATTGTTGTTGTCTTATATTCGAGTATTTGATTGGCTGCATTATACAGGTTAAATGCTATATGAAACAGTTGTTATCTGGACTTGAACATTGTCATTCACGGGGTGTAATGCATAGAGACATTAAAGGTGCCAATCTCCTGGTAAATAATGAAGGAGTTATAAAGGTGGGTGATTTTGGCTTGGCAAACTTCTGTAATGCTGGGAACAGGTACCCACTAACTAGTCGAGTTGTCACATTATGGTACCGTCCTCCCGAACTATTGTTGGGTTCTACTGATTATGGAGCGTATGTGGATCTTTGGAGTGTTGGCTGTGTATTTGCAGAACTTCTCCTTGGTAATCCTGTCCTACAAGGAAGAACTGAGGTAATAACCTCAAAGCATAATTTAGTAATGTTTCAATGTACTATTTATTATGAGTGTATGTATGATTGCATCGCTGTGGATTAGAATAGTAAGATAAACTTATTCCAGATAATGATAGAATGCCAACTTCCTAATGTTTTCTTTTATAATAAAACAGATAGAATGAGAGAACCTTATTTCTCCAATGCTTTGTCACGTAATATTTCTTTATATATATATATATATATATATATATATATATATATATATATATCATGTGCTCACTCCATCTCAGATTAACAATTTGTAGCGTTGACAAGTTACTTGTGATTAACTTATTGACCTTACAATCATCAGAACTGTCATCTTGTTTGCTGTTCTTTTTATATATGTGAGAGTGATTACATCTGCTATCTCATTAGCCTTTCCATTTTACATTTAGAATTAATTATCTTTTGCAACCTTATATTAAACTCCATTCCTTTCTTTTGATCTTTCAAAATGATCTGTACTTGTATGTATAATTTACATGGTGGTCGTGTACAAAGGGTATAACCGTATTATTATCATCAGTAAAGGGATATTATAAAGCAGATAGTTGTTCTTTCGTCCAATTTCGCTGAATACTTGAACACCTTTTCAAAGTAAATACTTCAAAACCATACTCAAAGCTCTGACAAAATGTTCTTTCCAACTACAGGTTGAACAGTTGCACAAAATTTTCAAGCTTTGTGGGTGCCCACCTGAAGATTACTGGAGAAGGACTAAGCTTCCTCATGCAACTCTATTTAAGCCACAACATCCTTATGAAAGCTGTCTTTGGGAGACCTTCAAAGAGCTACCTAATGCTGCTGTTAATCTAATAGAAACTTTCCTTTCTGTCGAACCATGTAAGCGTGGGACTGCCTCTTCTGCCCTAGCCTCCGAGGTATTCATATGGAAAATGCTATTATATTTTGTTTTATTACATTTGTCAGCATGTTGTCATTAGTTTGACATGCAGAGAAGTAAATTTACCTATATGATTTCATCTCATGGCATCATGACTGTGATACAGAAGCTGGTTATTATCTTGCAAACTGTCTTTTTCTTAACTATAATTTATATGTTTCCTCTGATTGATTGGACTGACATTCTTGTTCTTTTGGTATACAGCATTAGATTTGCAACAGGACTCTTCAGTTTTATTCTTATTTGAAACTTCACTTACTATGATTCTTCTGAATTTTTTTTCTTCTACCTTCTATTCTAGTACTTTACTACAAAGCCTTATGCATGTGATCCGTCAAGCTTGCCAAAATACCCACCAAGCAAAGAGATTGATGCAAAACACCATGAGGAGGCAAAAAGGTAAGTGTTTTCAGTTTCAGCTCTTTTTCTTTCTTTTTTTTTTGTGGGGTGGGGGTTAGAAGGGGAATAGCTGTTCTTACGCAACTACTATTCTGAGTCGGGCCAAAGTTTCTATGACAACAAAAGTTTCAGGTCAAACCACATTGGTGAAAATTTGACATTCCATACATATTCCACCGATGTACCTTATTTGTGTGACTGTGTGTAGATATACTTATACATACCAAACACGGTCTTGTTATAAGATGCACTCATGCAAGCATGAAAATTAAAGGAAAGGAATCCTATAGAACTGATACTATAGAGTTCGATCATCACCATTGACCAAAAACAAGTATATAGTGATTAGCATGCCATCAAATGAAGGAAAATGTGTGAGGCTTTCGGTTACTACTATTTACCAAAACTCATTATAGCAATTAAAATCACAACTGAACTATTATTTATAATGTTGAGATCTTTTTGTACACAATGCCATGATTATACCTTTTAATTCATATTTAATGCTTCTTGGGCAAATTGCATTTGCAGCAATCATGCAATTTCTTAATAATAATTAGTATACCATCTGGCACCTTGGATCAGTTCTATAAGTAGTGCCATTATACAAATGCACAGTTTTTGTCAACCACAAGGAATCAAATAAAATTTGCTGTTGTGCAATCGCCCTTTTGCCTGGAGCCTTTGTATTGCAAAATTTGTCTTTCTTGATTTAAGATGAGCATGCCCTGTTTTTTGTAGGAAAAGGCCTGGTGGGAGAACCCGTGGACCTGAATCAACAAGAAAGTTAGGTAGAAAACAGAACAGCATCAGCAAATTGGCACCAGAAGAGGTCTTTCTTTTTCCTCTCTCGTGTATGTTTGTATGTTGTATCTGTGAATAACTTTCAATGTAGCTCACATTATGTATGCTTCTATGTTCCTCACTTATTCCTGTTTGTCTTTTATGATTTCAGTTTTAAGGAAAGCTTATTCTTATACTTGGCTGTTTTTACCTGTACAGAATTTGCCGGTCAGAACTCAAACTGCCAATAAAATAAATGGAAGTGGTGTAGATAACCAAAAAGAAGATATTATCTTAGGTTTGGAGTCGCTGAAGCCATCAATTGATTTAAAGGAAGATGCTTCCCACATAAAGAATGCATCTCATGGAGACATTCCCTATTCAGGGCCATTAGTTGTTTCTGGGTCAAGTGGCTTTGCATGGGCAAAACGACGATTAGATTATTCATCCATATTATCACGCAGTAGGTCGAATTCAAGAAGTCTCATGATTGAACCATCTGGTGCATTACATTTACGTTGTAATTTAGAGCCAAAATGTCATGAAAATGTTGAAGTCTTGCATGGAAACCTAGCCAATTGCACTGGATACGGCTCCAATGAGTTGGCAAAGCATGGACTGCTGAAAAAATGGTGTCAACTGGAACGCCCTGATTCTTTTGATGCTTCAGATGGGTACCACTCACAGGAAGTGCCACTGGAACTTTACCAGAGAGAGGAAATGGCTGCAAAAAGATTCATTTCGGTAAGCTCAAAATCTCTTTTGGACTGGTGATATTAAAATTCAGTATCGACATTGTTTCTAATGTGCAAAAACTGAAATGGAATTTGGGTGTAGTCAGGAAGCAATTTGTGTTTTAGCATATATTAATTAAATACTTTTAATTTTCTTTAATCCATTGATATTGGACTTGAGGCAGGCTTATGAGGATCATGGGGACAAGGTTGAATTTTCAGGCCCCTTACTATCTCAATCCCACAAAGTTGATGAACTCTTAGAGAGGCACGAGCGCCAGATTCGCCAGGCAGTTCGAAGAACATGGTTCCAACTTCCAAAGAGGTAAGATGTATAAAGTGCTAAGGGGGCTTCTGAAGTCTACCTTTATTTCTTCTTCAATCATTAATTATACTCTACGGTTTCTTCGTCCTTCCGCCGAACCGTTCTCAAATTTGCCACCAATAGCTTCTTAATCTGCAGGATCAATAAATTACAAGGGACTAAACAGACAGTAATGAAGTTATATAGTTGTGTGTATTTTTTACCGTCCAATGATATATAGGAAAAAATTACATATATAGTTTAGTTGAGAGACATCATCACCATTCACCAGCATGCATAGTGACTAGTAGTTTAATTAAATTTGCAGGTAAGAAAGGCGGAAGGTGAGGGGGCCTTGGAGAAAAGCCTGTGACGCAAGAAACTAAATTATATTATGTTGGTGCAGTGAGGGATCAAGTAAATTAATTTTGAAATTAAGAAATGAAATTAGATAAATATTTATGGGGTTCATTCTTTTTCTTCTTTAATAGGTACGAGCGGGAATAATAATAATATTAATATTAGTATTATTTTGTATATTCTTTCTTATAAAACAATCTTTATTTCCTCCGAGTCCCATATCTTCTAGACTATAACTTTTGGGCCTGCTAAACCTGTAAGTTGCTCCTTTCTTTTTTCGCAACAAATAGAAACTTCAAGCATGGGAATTGGGATGCATGCATGTGTACACTACTACTGCAAGCTAAGGAATGATTTCTTATCTTAGTTTAAAATCTTCTTATTAATTACTCCTACTTATTTTAAATAAATAGGTGATTGTTTATTTTAAATTTCCGAATTATGCATGTAATACATAAAATAAAATCATTAGATGTATCATTACTCATGAATGAATTGATTATTGATAGTACCCAAAAATATTATATTTTTGAATTAATCATAATATGGAAGAAAGGACTTCAAATCAAGTAATAGTAGTAGGATTAGTAGTAGTTTGTTAGTAACAATCAAAGGATGAGGACAAACACAACGCCTCATACACATTATTCCCTCCGTCCCAAATTAATTGTATTTCTAGGACTTTTTAAAGTCAAATTGGCTATTTTTGAAATTAATCTTTTTACTATTTTTGCTAACATATAGGTGAAGATATTATAACCAAAAGAAAGTATATACAATTTATTACTAATTTCAATTTTTATAATTTTAGAAATATATTTATATATGCTTAATTATTAATTTTAAAAATAGTCAATTTGATTTAAAAAAATCCTAAAAAAATAATTAATTTGGGACGCAAGGAGTACATTCTTCTATGAATTAGGATATTGGGAGATATTATTAGGGCAGGGCAGGGCAGAGGAGAGGCAGATCATGGCATGCGTGTTCTTGTAAATTTGGTGAGAATTTTGGGTCCACTAATTAATGGTTTCTGAAAATTGTCCGATATATGTCTACTCTAGACCATGACATATATATATATATATATATATATATATATATATCTTAAATTTGGTGAAAATATTAAAATATAGCTAAAATCTTCTTTACAGTTTTGGCTCATTGAAAATTTTACTCGTCCTCAAATACGTAATAAAATAATCATGAAAATTAAAAAGAGAAATCCTATAATAGCTTCAATAGCTTCTTTTAAATAAAAAAAAACAAAAAACCCCAATGTCCTTGCAACATTATTGTAAATGGGAATATAATAATATTAAAGAAATACCTACCACTTTTTTTCTACATTTCAAGGACCATCTTCATTCAGCTCAAATAAATCTGTTATTCACTTGAACCTGAGTAATGTTACTAATATTTATATGTACTTTGTTCTTTTCATAATTTTCTTTCATTAGTTTTTGCCATGTTTAGCTTAAAATAAGAAGCCCGTTACTAAATAATTCAACGGTTTATAGATAGATCTACATTAAACTTTAATTTCATGTTAGATCTATTCAAGAATTATATAGAAATTATATATTAATGAGTCAAAATAAAGAGATAATAATGTTTAATATAAATATTTCATTAATAAAATATCATGATCCTACATATACTAACAAAACTTCAATTATATAATAATTAATCTACCCAACAAACCAAATGATGACACCTTCAAAAACCAAGATATCCACCTAAGTATATTTGAATCCCAAAGATCTTCCTCCCTTAATTACGATTATAAGAAAAAACATGCAGCTGGTGGGCGCAATGAGTGATTGGTCCACATCCACATTTGGATTTGGAATGACAATATTCAGACCGTTCATTATATCCACCTCATTTTTTCTTAATACTCCCTCTTTTATAATTAAAAAAAAAATCTTATTTACAAATTAATTTATTTCACAAAAATAACTTAATTTTTAATTATAATAATATAAAATAACACAATATTTTTATCATAATTTCGTTATTATATTACAAAACTCAACTGATAATTATTTGGATTACTCACACGTGATTGCATAAAACATGCATATGCCTATACTTTTTACTCCGCCATTATATGGATGGTCAGTGTCTTTGCTTACATGTCATGTCATGTGTCCAGAGAGTTCTATTGCATGTGCTGACATTCTGGTCCCTAAAATAAGCCGCGTGTTCTTCACGTGATTTAAACTTCTTATGTTTCATTATTAAAAAAAATAATACTCCCTCCGTCCCAAATTAATTGCTTTTCTAGGACTTTTTTAAGTCAAATTGACTATTTTTAAAATTAATAATTAAGCATTTATAAATATATTTCTAAAATTATAAAAATTGAAATTAGTAATAAATTGTATATACTTTCTTTTGGTTATAATATCTTCACATATGTGTTAGCAAAAATAGTAAAAAGATTAGTTTTAAAAATAGTCAATTTGACTTTAAAAAGTTCTAGAAATGCAATTAATTTGGGACGGAGGGAATAATTATCAATAAATAACTACTTATTTAAGAAAATTAAGTTTAATAGTACTAATAAAAAAAATTAATTAATAATATTTATTTCGTGCATGTATGCTTGTAAACATTAATTAATAATCTTGATATGTCACGATATTTTTTTTAGTCTTTTACTAATATTTATTTCATATTAACGTTAAAGAAAGATCCTAAATATATATATATATATATATATATATATATATATTTGATGAATGGTGTAGAAAAAAAGTAATAGTTAAGCGATAAAAGTATTTATTTTATTATGCAATGTCATAATTTCAAATTTTTCTCTAAATCGAAGTCAAAATTTAACAGCTAGTTCTCCTCATATTCCATTTCACATGTTCTTACCTAGGGCGTTAGAGATGAAATATATTTTTAGAATTGAATTTTAGTAATATAAATTCTTAAAACAAAAAAAAAAATATTCCCTCCGTCCCAAATTAATTATATTTCTAAGACTTTTTAAAGTCAAATTGACTATTTTTAAAACTAATCTTTTTACTATTTTTGCTAACATATAGGTGAAGATATTATAACCAAAAGAAAGTATATACAATTTATTACTAATTTCAATTTTTATACTTTTAGAAATATATTTATATATACTTAATTATTAATTTTAAAAATAGTCAATTTGACTTAAAAAAGTCCTAGAAAAACAATTAATTTGGGACGGAGGGAGTAACTTCTTAAAAATTGTGTATATGTGTTGAATTGATAAGTATCATTTCCGTATATATTTTAGGACCACGGGACGGGAAGTGTCTGAAAGTAGGATGCAAGAAAATCTCGTATGCATGGCTATGGACGGCACCAAAAGGAATAGGGCCCAAAGCATGTTATCTCCTTATTTTACATTTTTCTTGTGTTATTTGTCTTGTACAATTTCTGCCTCAGTTTACTTTATATATATATATATATATATATATATATTGGATTTTCTAACATCAAACAAGTTAAAATTTTGTTTAATATAAATTCCATGTAAATAATTAAAAAAAATTAATAATGACTTATTTTGGGTCTCAATTAATTTGTGCTAAAAATAACTAATTCAAATTCTTCTATACTATATGGCTCATTAAGAATATCTGTATAGTATAGTATGTCATAATGGAACTTCTAATGTTTAAATATTTATATATTAAATGTTGCAGCGAGTATAATATTTAGATTAAAAAAATAATGAATAAATATCATGATAATATGTCAAATCACGGCATATTAAATTTTAAATTGGCGGGAATTTATTTAATTTTAGTTGATACAATTATTATAATTATATAGTATATAATAAAAACTATTAATCACAAAATTTTTATGAGTCATGCCGCTTTTAAAAATTAATATGTTGTCGTTTGACCTTAAAAATTAAATTGTATTTTTAATTTTGAAACGGAAAAAATATTATGCTAAGCAAGAAAAAAAAATCAGTTGATTTTATTTGATGATGCTACATGATATTTATATACGATGATTGCATAGAAATTAGTATCCTAAAGCAAAAAAGAACTGAATATCTTATCAATGTAGACGATATATCATGTTCAAGAAGTTCATCCTTATGATCACAACACCAAACTCATCCGTTTGATTGAACATCAACCAACTCTTATTCAGTTAACAATTTTATGAATAGATCAAAACAAAATCTAAAGTTGTTTTTATTTTTATTTTTATGAAGGTCAGTTGTAACTACTTTACACGGTCAATGCTTTAATTTTAAAGCTCTAAATTAACCATGAGTGGTACAAAACTTTAACCGCAAGTATTTTATATTTAGTGTCTCTATAATATGTAACAAAAAATTCCCTACGTTTGAATTTGAATACATAAAATTATAACTAACAAAAATTTCGGAGACAATATATAAAACTAACATAACCAATAAAACATCCGAAATAATGATAAGTAAAAATATTAAATCTTTTTTAACTTAAGCTTTTACGTCTTACGTTGGATTTTGACTTTGCATAAACACAAATGAGTAATACTTTTATATAAACAAATAATTAAAGTATCTAAGATAATAATTAAAGTATCGAGGATAATAATATCTGTTCGTATGAGATATCATATCCACCCATTTAAATGACAAGTTTGATTAATTGATCTTTTATAGTCTCTTACTTCAAACATGATAGAAAAAGGATAAAAATAAAATAAAATTTTTTACTATATAATGTATACTATCACGTTCGTCATTTTAATACCATTTATTTTTCAAATCAATATATATATATATATATATATATATATATATATATATATATATATTGGTCTGAAAATTTTATAAGGAATTATAATCTAGTAGAGGATGAGTGAGTAAGCTCAAATACTCCCTCGCTTCATGAATGAAAATTATATCTAACTGATTTTTATTTTAATGCGTATTAATTGAAGACTAATTATTTCAACACTAAAATATAAGACATAATTATTTTTTCACGGAAATTTATATCTAAGTTTGTCAATTTTTATTTTCTATTCTCTTTTTCTTTTGTTTGGGTAAACCTATATCTATAGTAAGGGTACCATATGCATGATTCTTATTTTTGTATGCGTTGAGATATTAAATTCAAGAGTGTAAATAAATTAATAAGTATGGTAGAATTTCAACTTAATAAGTTAATTTTTTGGATGAAGAGGTAATCTAACATACTTGTTGGGCTACTATACATAAGTGCACGTTGTATTGGCGAAGAATTGATGTGGTCTGAATCGTTTAATTTCTCTACATTATTGGATCACTCTACACAAGTGCGCGCTGTATTAGCGATGAATTGATGTGGTATGGATCATTTAATTTTTCTAAAATACAAAGAGATACCAAATATTTATACTTACAATACTTATTGTTTTATCGCGCCTTCATTCCGCAAAAGAGTTTTACTTATAAAATAGGAGTATAAATTTTAAGGATGTACTTTTAAATATATTGCTTATTTGTATATTTTTTTGGTATACTATATTTGGAGATGTAAAAGACGAAAAAGTTAAAAGAAAAGTAAAACAAATAAAAGGAGTGAGAACAAAAATAGGAGAAGAAGTGAAAAAAAAGAAGACAAGTGGAAAATGATGAAAATAACCGATGCGTCTACGTCTGCGTCTACGTCATATGTGATCTAAATCTAAAACGCAAGAAAACAAGGTTTTCGCCAAAAACATAGCAAGCTAGCTGCTTCTGCCCGGACGAATTCTACTGCCAAACTTTTCTCTCCCTTCTCTCTCCTCTCCGCCTGTCCCGATTTGCCACGTGTACAAGTCGCTGATCAATCTATCGAGCCAACCAAGTTGCAGAGACGACGACGACGACGCAGGAAGAAAAAGGTCCGAAAGAGAAAAGGCTCAACTCGTCTCGTCTCGTCTCTTCAATTCACCTCTTCAGTTCACTCTCTCTCCCTCTCCCTCTCCCTCAAACACATTCGGCAGCCATTTTTTCACTGTATTTGCATTAAAAGCCCTAATTGTTTCTTACCACGATCTACTCTCTCCTAATCTTGATGTTTGTTGGATCGAAGTCAATTGCTGTGCGCAATTCTGATATAAGTTGAAGTCCTGACGCTTCTATCATTTGCTTTCACTGTTTAACTTAACTAAATTCTGCTGATTAATTTATTAAATTTTTTATTGGTGTGATTAAATTTGATAACTGGGAGATCCATGGTGTTGTATTGGAACGATTTCGTCAATTAGAATTAAAGTTTTGGATCTGATCGGGGAGCAACAGCGCCATCAAGATGGCGCTGTTCAGACGATTCTTTTATCGGAAGCCACCGGATAGGCTTCTTGAGATCTCCGAGAGGGTCTACGGTACGTCTAAAACATCACTGCTCAGTTCTCTTAGTTCCAGCTCTAACATTACTTCTTTACCGGATGCAAATTCAACTCTAATTTTGTGTATTAGAATTTTTATTGTATCATTATATAATTGAAGTAGCTAAATTCCTTGTTTTTGTGATATGTGTTGTGGAATTTTAATATTTTGGTGTAATTGTAGTTGCATTGGTGCTCTGACTTAATTGTAGTTGTATTGGTGATTTGGTGCCTAAGTTGTATACTTACAGCATTAATCAGGCACATTTTCCTGTTGGCAGTTGATGCATTTGCTCTCTCCCCATATATAAATATCTCAGCTGTTAGCGTTAATCACATTTTTATGCACTGACGTTACAATTTAGAACATTTTGAAGATAACAAGAATGTTGGGAAAATTTAGTAAATTAGTGACAAGCTCATTGTATATTGAGTGCAGTAGCATTGTAAAATTATATACATTTGACCCTTTCAAGTGTTGTTATATATCGATTTTATTTGAAATGGAAGTTCTAGAACACTTCATGTCTGTCGTCAAATTTCTAAGTTAAGGTATTTGAAGTTCTTTGAGTAGGAAATTTGTTTGACTTTATTGATTTTTTTTTTTTGGTATGCTCTTTTCTTTAGCTTAGATCATTTAGATTCAGTGGCCCTATATTCATTGATTATGTTCATTCACTTCTCCTTTTTTCATGCACTTGCAGTGTTTGATTGCTGCTTCTCCAGTAACGTATTGGAAGAAGATGAGTATAAACTATACATGGGTGGCATTGTAGCTCAGCTACAGGACTACTACCAAGATGCTTCTTTCATGGTTTTTAACTTCAGAGAAGGGGACAAGAGGAGCCAAGTTTCAGACTTGTTGTCTCAGTATGATATGACAGTCATGGAATATCCTCGAGAATATGAGGGGTGTCCACTGTTACCCTTGGAGATGATCCACCACTTTTTGCGATCCAGTGAGAGCTGGCTTTCTTTGGAGGGCCAACAAAATGTGCTGTTGATGCATTGTGAAAGGGGAGGTTGGCCTGTTCTTGCTTTTATGCTTGCAGGACTTCTTTTATATCGCAAACAGTACAGTGGTGAGCAGAAGACTCTTGAAATGGTATATAAGCAAGCTCCTAGAGAACTTCTTCACCTTTTGTCTCCTTTAAATCCACAGCCTTCCCAACTGAGATATCTTCAGTACATATCCCGAAGAAATTTGGGTTCGGATTGGCCGCCTTCAGATACACCTCTTGCTTTGGATTGTATTATTCTTAGAGTCCTCCCCTTGTTTGACGGGGGTAAAGGTTGCAGACCAGTAGTTCGTGTTTATGGGCAGGACCCCTCTTCAACAACGGCCAATAGAAGTTCTAAGCTTTTGTTTTCAACTTTGAAGACTAAGAGACATGCTCGCCTCTACAGACAGGTAATGTAAAAATTCATACATTTGAGACCTACGGGATGAATGGTGAATGTTTGAAGTGTTCTTGTTTCTTCTAAACTGCAGGAAGAGTGTGCATTAGTGAAACTAGATTTTCATCGCCGGGTTCAAGGGGATGTTATTATTGAGTGCATTCATTTAGAAGATGATTTAGTAAGGGAAGAAATGATGTTCAGAGTCATGTTCCACACAGCATTCATCCGGTCAAACATATTGATGTTGAACCGTGACGAAGTTGATGTTCTGTGGGACGTGAAGGTCCAGTTCCCAAAAGACTTTAAGGCAGAGGTAGGGTCTTGTTTTATTTACGTGAAATGTCCTTTTCCTGAAGATGTAGGAGTTGAATGCATACTCATATCTGTATCAGGTACTCTTTTCGGATGCTGATGCTGTTCCATCTACTATCACCACAGAAGTGGCAAATGAAGATGGGATTGAGACAGAAGGTGCTTCACCTGAAGAGTTCTTTGAGGTAGAAGAGATATTCACCAATGTCGTTGATGCACAAGATGGAAAAGGGGACCTAGATACTCATATAGTTCA
The DNA here is from genome assembly GCA_034770075.1 of Aralia elata. Taxonomy (NCBI): domain Eukaryota; kingdom Viridiplantae; phylum Streptophyta; class Magnoliopsida; order Apiales; family Araliaceae; genus Aralia; species Aralia elata. The sequence continues at coordinate 87,230,456 of CM068380.1, forward strand.
AGACGGTAAACCAGATGACGAGATTCATTCTATAGTTTGGAAAGAGGATTTAGAGCCTCACACATTTCAAGACTGTGCATCAGATGATGCGTATCACAAGCAGGATGGTAAGGTGGATCCTAATTTTCGTGAAGTGAAAGCCATTAATTTGGACAATAGTAACGGAGATGTAGATTCTAATGGCCTGGTTAGTGATATATCCAGTACTACAGAAACCGAGATAGTGGTTGTTGATGTCTGTCACATCCCAGATGAGATGGAAAATGAACAGGAAAGGAAAGACAGTCCTGTGGAGAGGTTAGAAAGGCAGGGTTCACAGCAGAAGTTGAGTTCTGATGTCTCTAGAAAAAACAATGAGAAGTCTCTCCCACCAGCAACAAAGAAACAGCCAACTCTTAACTCAAAACCAGCTGCAGATTCCGCTAATGCCAGGCAAACAATTAAACAGCAAGAACCTCAGGGAAGTGTTTCAAGACAGGCAAAGCCAAATATAGTTTCTAGGTGGATCCCTTCTAACAAAGGACCTTACACTAATTCAATGCATGTGTCATATCCGCCATCAAGATATAACAGTGCACCCCCTGTTCTAGCCCTCGCAAAGGACACTCAATTCAAAGGCAATTCAAAGGCACGTTCTTCCACTGCTTCTGAACTGATAGGTACTCCTGAATCGAAGATTTATGAGGTGGATACCAGGATAACTGCAGAAAGCGCATCGATGAAGAACACGTCTTGTCAGCCAGTATTAGATGTGTCACCACATCAAGTGCCTCCGCCACCTCCGCCACCTCCGCCACCTCTGCCTCCTACCTCGTTCTTGTATACTTTATCCTCTGAGCTTTCTTCAGCACCTACTGCACTGATGCATGCATCATCGAAAAGTCCACCTCCTCCACCTCCTCCTACACGCAATGCAGTTTTTACAACTTCTTTACCACCAGCCCCTCCACCTCCACCTCCTCCCCCACCTCCAATTTCTGCATCAATGAGCCTAAGGGCAAACCTTGCACAAGTGCATTCTCCCCCATCCCCTCCCCCTCCACCTCCCCCTCCACCTCCTTTTTCTCGAGCTCCTCCTCCACCGCCCCCACCTCCTTTTTCTCGAGCTCCTCCTCCTCCTCCGCCCCCACCTCCTTTTTCTAGAGCTCCTCCTCCACCGCCCCCACCTCCTTTTTCTCGAGCTCCTCCTCCTCCTCCTCCGCCCCCACCACCCCCACCTCCTTTTTCTCGAGCTCCACCTCCACCGCCCCCACCTCCTTTTTCTCAAGCTCCACCTCCACCGCCCCCACCTCCTTTTTCTCGAGCTCCACCTCCACCTCCGCCACCTCCTTTTTCTCGAGCTCCACCTCCACCTCCGCCACCTCCTTTTTCTCGAGCTCCACCTCCACCACCTCCACCTCCTTTTTCTCAAGCTCCACCTCCACCGCCTCCGCCTATGCGTGGACCCCCACCCCCTCCTCCTCCTCCAATGCATGGAAACTCGCGTGGACCCCCACCTCCACCTCCTCCTCCAATGCATGGGGGCCCACCTCCTCCACCACCTCCTCTTTTTGGTGGTCCATCACCGCCACCACCTCCCCCGCTGCGTGGAGGACCACCTCCACCACCTCCTCCTGGGGCACGTGGGCCTGGACCTCCTCCACCTCCTGGACCACCTAGACCTCCAGGTGGTGGCCCTCCGCCCCCTCCGCCATTTGGTTCCAAAGGACCAGCAGCTGATGGTAGAGGCTTGCCTGCAGGAAGAGGACGTGGGCTTCCACGTCCTGGAGGCATGCCTGTTCAAGCACCTCGAAGATCTACCTTAAAACCTCTGCATTGGAGCAAGGTAACCAGGGCATTGCAGGGGAGCTTATGGGAAGAATTGCAAAGGCACGGAGACCCTCAAAGGTATTGCAATTTCTCTTACTGGTTCAGTCATTTAGTTTTCCTCGACAGAAGTGTTTGTCTTTCTTTTATAAAGATTTGCGTTTAAATTTTAGTTAATTAATTACCTTTCACTAATATGTTCAAGGTCACTTAGTGCATATCTTTTTTGACTCAAGTTTTCATTGCTTGTACGTTAATTTTAGTGTGTTCTGAACTTCTAATGTGAATTCTAAATTATTGATTTTCTACCCTCTAATCCTAGTCCGCCAGAATTTGACGTGTCAGAAATTGAGTCCCTTTTCTCTGCCACAGTCCCAAAGTCAAACAGGGCGGGCGGTAAATCTGATGAAAGGCGGAAGTCTGCAGGATCTAAAACTGACAAAGTTCACCTGGTAATGCTTACGATCTTTGTGTGTGTGTGTGTATATATATATTGTTGTGGAATATATTGTTTTTGCTAAAGGTGAAACTGTTCTTTTTTGTGATCAATTCATTCCAATTGCCTGATTTGCTCATAGTGAGATATCCTCACGTGGTTTGGGTGTTTTGTTAACTTCTGTGTAAATTTGGTAACCAATCCTTATGCTTAAATTCTGAGTTTCATTATGTCCTACATCAAAACTAACATTAACTGGAAAATGCACTTGGTCATCAGTATCGAAAAATGCACTTTCTAAAAGCTGCTGTTGCTAATTGAGTGTAGAAACTTATAATAAGTAAAAAATTTATCAAAGGCATGGTAGAATTCTAAGGGGTGACTTTTGATGGGGCAAGAGATCCAATGTGGGGCATTAAATTTGACCTTGACCAAGCAAAGTCAGAGAGGCCATGTTAAAGGAGCGAAATGAGAAAATGTGGTTACTGGGTAAAAGTGCTCTATTCTCCTGTTGCCTCCTTTGCATTTCTGAAATTGGTGATAGAAGCTATTGTTTCAAATGGCTGGTGCATGTGAAAATGATCTTTTGTTGATTACATGATGTTTAAGATAGTAGCCCAGTCTGTATCATCAATATAACAAGCCAACTGCGTATATGGTATTGTTGTATTGCTTTTTGAAGGCAAAGGGATTGTTGATCGAGTTCTTTCTAGTCATGGTTAATTGTTTGTTTGTCCTTTTATCCCAATTTTTTTAGTTTAACCCCTGGTGATTATAAATTGTTTTAGGGGATGTTTAGTCCTGAATTTCAGTTTTGATTACTTGTTCATGAATTGTTCATTGAATGTCTTTCATATTTTAATCTTGAGAATGATCAGTCTCAGGGGAACAAGTGCACAAATGCATTATGTATATAGTTGTAAGTGGTTTGTGTTTGTCTACAGACTACAGCTTCAGTAGACAACTTGTCAACTTGCATGTGCATACTCTTTGGAAATCATATGCTGATATGATTCGTGCTTGATTAAATGTTGTTTGGCTGTGAGAATCATAGTTACTCTGTCTAATATTTTAAAGAAGACTAAATATTTTACTGTTAAAAATGATAAAAGCCATGAAATAGTTAAAAGTATTTAAATTTTATTATTAGATGGAGAATGTGTTGGGATTGATAACCTCACTTTATTTATAGAAACTAGTATAAGAGTTTCAACACTTAACTTTTGACTAGAACTTATATCTTTGTTATCCCTTGTAAATGACATGATGGAATTCTAGATAGCTAAGAGTAGTATTAGTACATTGTTATGCACTAAATGAACCAACCTTTACTTTGTCTCAATGTTAGAAGAAATGGCATATGGTCCAGAGGGTGTTCCTCTGTAACTTGTATTGTTATTCGGGAAAGTATAGATTGTATACATTATGGTTATATATACTAACTTTGTGGCTTAATTTTTATTTTAAAAGTGCTATTTCTTTCTTCCTGCCCTCTGCGTGAGGACCGTGACAGACTTGTTAAAACTCAATATGTGGTGGAACTTTCATGTGTTTTCTTGTCGATGATTACTTTTAATTAATATATGGTTGTGGAAAGGTTAGATTCCCCCCCCCCCCCTCCTAAGAATCATTTGAACATTCTGCAATGTGACTTATATGATTCTTTGTTATTTTCACCCCACTTTTCTATTGTTTTGCGAATTAATGCTCTCTGAATCCCTGTAGGTTGACCTGAGGCGGGCTAATAACACTGAAATTATGCTCACAAAGGTTAAAATGCCACTTCCTGACATGATGGTAAGTTACAGTTGATAAACTTCATGGGTTTTTTATAAGGTAATTTTATGTTTCTGTTTATGCTATGTGAACGTATGTAGTCTCCCCCTCAGACAAAGAGTTAGGTGTTTGAAGAGCATCCTTAAATCAGTGCAGATGAGCATGCCATTTAATTTTTTTGATTATGCGTACTTTCCAATATATGAAGCTGGAAGTCAACCGCTTAAGGAATTAATGCTATAACATAATAACAGTTACAGTTACGACGAACATAAATATCTGTAAGTTACCATTTCTGACAAAATCCTAGGGACTCATTAGCTAAACTGAAAGACTTTATCTAAGTAAAATCATAAGGTTTGGTAGGTTCATTTTAGCATGTTTCAAGTTAGTAGTTGAAAGTAGCAGAGTCTAAATCTCTAGTATACATAGTACTGGATGCATAAATTTTAATTACGTTGTATTATCTTCAGTTATTGTATTTGTTGTTCTTTTCCAATAAATTGAATAATACGAAGTATGCTGGACTTCCACAGGCCGCAGCTTTAGCAATGGATGAGTCAATTTTAGACGCTGATCAAGTAGAAAACCTTATAAAATTCTGTCCTGTAAAAGAAGAGATGGAACTCCTTAAGGTGAAGCTATGACTTGGATTCGTCTCAGTATAGTTTGATATTCTTTTGTGTATATGTAATGTGAATACTTTTTACATGAGAATGTTTTGCTGTATAGATGAGGTCTAGAGAATGTTGCTAGGTTATTTTCTTCTCTCTCCTTTTTATTTATTGTTTCTCTCTATTATTTCAATTCAGGGTTACACAGGTGACAAAGAGAACCTGGGCAAGTGTGAACAGGTTTGGTATAAGATCATATAATCTGTTACTTTTGCTTATGATACTGCTTATAGGATTTGATTGCTTCAAAACTTTGAATGTTCGGACATGAAAAGTTCTTTCGTTGGAGCATTAGCCAGTAGATTGTGTTTGTCTTCTTGAATAAACTACTAGGAGAATTAATTGGTTTATATTCAAAAGATTAGATCTTAGTAGGTATCACAATCAGGATATGAATGGGTTGGGTTCTGGTTGAGGTTGGATCTTGGCTGGATATGTTAACATCCCTAGTTGAAAGCATTCACGGTCAATTACTGTTCATGAAGTTTATTTTTGTAACTGTATACTCCCTCTGTCCAACTTCATATGGGCACTTCAAATGGAATAGTTTAAGATGAGAACAGTTGAATCAATGTAAATTCCCTTTACTTTAAATTTAATGTATGATGGGGTTTGCAAATTGTTCTTTATCATTTTGTATAAAGGTAATATAGACTATACCTAGACCCGGCAAGATGGGTTGAAACCCAACGGAAAGCCCGTATCCGCCCATACTATACGGGTTTGGGTTAGCATTTATTTGTTAAAAATTATAAATGGTCATCCCACATCCACCCACATAATAAGTGGGTTTAGGTAGGTTGCCCATTGGGCCCCAATTATCCCGCTCATCTTCAATACAAAATGGGAAGCTTATGCTCTTGGCTCCCACAGTATTTAGGCACACATGCTTCAATGTAGTACTGTAAATATGGCACAAAAGTTCATTTTAACTATTGTTTGTAATATTATTAATTTATTATGGTTCAATGAGCCAATTTTAAGTGAAGTCATATAATTTGACCAATATCTTGCCAGTAGGTTCGATAGAACTTTTGAGCCTTTGACTAGTTACTATATGCAGTAATACACTCAATTACTGTATTCAATACCTTTTATGTCTAAGTAGGGTGGTTAAAATTTTAGAGGGAGAAATAAGATAAAATTTAAGAAAAGAGAAAGTTACTGAAAATTTTAGAGAGAAACTAATACAAAACTTTAGAGAGGATGTGCTACATAATTTTTGAGAGAGAAGCTGATAAAATTTTTGAAAGAGAAAGTCATAAAATTTAACGAGATAAACAAGGGAGAAAATATATATGGGTGCCCATATCTACCCATATCCATTTATAACCGCCCATTTGGAACCCAGGTAATTCTCAACCCATATAAACCAAACCGATTATTGTCCGCCCAAACTCGTCCTTGCCGTGTCTAACTGTACCTATCAGTAAGTACCTCGATGTTGAAAAAATGGCCAACATTTTTGTACATCCAAAAATTGAAAGCTAGCCACATAAGTTGGATGGAGGGAGTATAGTTTTATATCAATCATCTTATTCGTTAAATGTTCAAGTTCATGTTGGAGTGTTTCCCATCTAATTTTGCTTGTATCTTCCAGTTTTTTTTGGAGCTAATGAAGGTGCCACGAGTGGAGTCTAAATTAAGGGTTTTTCTTTTCAAGATTCAGTTCAATTCCCAGGTTAGATGATGTACTGATATTTAAATTTGTGTGATTTTGGTATTCTATCCAAAATTTTGAATTTAGTAAGTCTTCTAAACGAATGAAGTTGACTTTTATTACAGATATCAGATTTCACTAAGAGTTTGAAAGCTGTAAATGCTGCATGTGAAGAGGTCAGAAACTAATCATAATGAAGCATTCCTAGTGTTGCTTAATCTTCTTATCGGCATAATGAGGTTTTTCAATTGTTTTTAGGTTCGGAATTCCCTCAAGTTGAAGGAAATCATGAAGAAAATTTTATATTTGGGGAATACATTAAATCAAGGAACTGCCAGGGGTAAGATAATTCATTAATTCTTAACCAAAAATTCTTTGTAGGCTTCATTTGGTTCATGGTAGTGCTATGTCTATATTCAGCATTTTCTTAAATGTCACAGGTTCTGCGGTCGGATTCAAGTTGGACAGTCTTTTGAAACTCATTGATACGCGTGCTACCAACAACAAGATGACATTAATGCATTATCTTTGCAAGGTATGAGTAACTCGTATTCTCTCTCTTTTATGCAAATAAATGTTTTTGTTGCTGTATAAGTCTTTTTATTGTTTTAAGTATTCACTCAATAAGTTTAGTGAAATATCTTATATCAAAAGTAGAATACTATAATAGAAAAGAGGGGCTACATAAGTGGACTAAATTTCCTGCTACTGTGTTGAAATATCAAGAAGAATAACCTTCTGATCTCTCTGAATATCAGTGATCGCTACTGTAACAATACTTTACCCCTAGATGTTGAGTTATATGCACATTTACGCATTTTTGGTGAATATTCTTGTCATTTATTTGCGTTTAATGTGTTTTTTTTGTTCCCTAGAGCTTCAGTACTTTACACTTTTTTGTGTTCTCTTTGCTCGGATTTAATATTTTCTCCATGTTTCAGTTGTGATTGGAGTGAAAAAATTTCAGCACTCCTTTTGTCGTTTTAGTCATGTTCTGCTGTTTTTGAGAAAGTTTGCTAGTTTATGAACATCTAGGGTTTTTGGCTGTTTGGCATGTAATTTTGTTCTTTGTTAAGCTTTTTAGACCATTTTTCTTAATCCAAGTACTCCTTCCTCAAAAGGATGACTAAAGGTATAATTTTTTTGTCCTCAAAAGGATGAGCAAATATACATAAGGGTAAGTATGTTATTTAGTGGGGTCTATTAGTATAAAATAGTAAAAGTACTCATCACTTTATATAAACTTGTGGAGCCACTAAAGAAAAATTTGGTACTTTTTTATTTTCTTTCCTCTACTTTTACTTTTCTTAATGTGTGAAAATTGTACTTTGCTCATCCTTTTGAGGACGGAGGGAGTAAATGATTTTCCACTGGTTATGTGCAATTAAGTGTATGATAAGTCTCGATTTAATTTATGAGTTTTCCAATTGATAAGGAAAAGCAAAAGAGACTACTCATTAAGGGATTTTCTCTAGCTTTGTTGTCTTCATTATTGTGAACCACGTCTTCCTTGCAGCAAACAGGCTCCCTTAACCCGACCCCTCTTTTCTCCTTAGGGAACTAAGCTAATTCAACCTTGTTGATCTTTAGAATTTCTGCAGCCAACCAGGAAAACAACATGAACCCCATACTGTTTAAGTTGCTTTGCCAATTTTTGCACCTCCTTCTAATAAGAGATGTTTACTTTTTCTTAATGTCTTAGAGTGATACTTTATTATTGTGCAAAGAATCTAATTTTGTTTAGAAGATGACTTGGGTTTGGCTTTCAAATATTGTTTGCACTGTTATAATAATTTGCCTTCTCGCTACCATGTAATATGAGATTATTTGCTTAGTGCTTTTCGCATGATAATAAGTGATTGCTTCCTTACTACCTGCTCCTTTCGGATCTTTACCTTTCCCCTAAATTTGATGGTATTATTATTTTTTGTTTAGGTTTCATCTCATTGTTACTCTTTGTTGTCAGGTTCTTGCATCTAAGTCCCCAGCTCTACTAGACTTCCACGAGGATCTTTTTAGTCTGGAACCTGCATCAAAGGTTCGTCTTCCATCCATTTCTCAATGCCAATTTCAAACATTGTTGTCAGAAAATGGATGCAAAGGGGTACTTTTTGCAGATTCAATTAAAGTCCTTGGCAGAAGAAATGCAAGCCATCATCAAGGGATTAGAAAAGGTAAAGCAGGAATTGGGTGCATCTGAAAATGATGGCCCTGTATCAGATGTTTTCCGTAAGGTATTGATACATCTTTTTATTATTATTTTTTTCATTCTAATAATATCTTGGTTATCCTTGTTTTGGGGAAATGGGCTAATTTTCATTGGGACAGATATCTTTCAATTTCTTGAAAAGTCCTTCCATATTTGGAAAATCAACATTGATGTGGATTGCATTGCACATTAAAGGTCCTGTTATTGGATGTGACCATCTATTTAAGACATAATTGATGGAATTACTTTAGTTAGGAGTTAAAGCAATCACTTACTTTATCGAAGTCACTTATAGTATTTTTGTTTTATTTATGTACATAGTAAAACGAAGTTTCCCACGCTAAAAGTCTTTTCTGTCGATGTTTCCCCTCTGATCAAAATATTTTACTCAAATTTTTATCTAGTCCAAGAATTTCATGGAAACAAGTGTTGCATGAAGTTTGAACCAGCATAGCTCTGATTGCAACATTATTGAACTGCAAAATAATAAAAATTTCGAGTAATGGAGAAAATTACCTTGATGAGTGGTTTTGAAGTACTTTATGAGTATAATATCATTGACAAAAAGTTTTCCTTTAGCCTGTTAGGGAGAACTAACAAATGGTTAATAGATTCAATTTGCGAACATTATTAGAAGTTAAATTTACAAGTTGGAATGAATATTATGAGATATGCTGAGTTTTATCTCATATATCCTTTATAGCCATATTAATATCTATTTTAGATTTATAATCTTATCTTGATTCAACAAAATACTTGAGACATTTTAGGGTTTAAGTTTTTTCATTGGCTTTGGTATAAAGAAGTGGTCTATATTTTCCTTTATATATAGACTTCTTTTGTAAATCAAATTCTTGTATGATTTACTTACTAAGAATTACCGCAAAAGTACTTGCATGTTGTTATATAAACTGCCCTAATACAAGTGACTATTTCCCATCGGTAGACACTGAAGGAATTTATTGGTGTTGCTGAAATGGAGGTGGCTTCTGTAACGAATTTGTATTCTGTGGTGGTAAGTTTCTGTGCATTGATCTCTCTCTTGATATAGTATAATGATGACATCATGGTGATATTTTTGGTATTTTTGTTGGTGGACAGGGTAGGAATGCTGATGCATTGGCACTGTATTTTGGTGAGGACCCTGCCCGGTGCCCGTTTGAACAAGGTAACATATGGCTAGTCAATAATTCCATGCTCTGTATTCTTTGTACAAAAGTAAAAACTAATTGAACCCTCAATAAATTGTCTGGCAATTGTAACCTGTGTTTACCATTATATTCATTAGATGACATGTCCCTTATTTATGAGAATAGGCAACTTGAAAAGGAAAAAAGAGTCATACTTGGAGATAACGTATTGTAAACAGAGAACAAGAAAGGAAGGGCATTTCTAGTTTATAGCTTTTACTGAGAAAAAAAAAACTTCTAGTGTAATTTTTATGAGAACAGGCCACTAGAAAAGGAGGGAAGATAATGGATGAGATTGGGGGGTTTGTGTTGAGTACTTGAGTTCTTTAACACTTTCCATCACTGTTCACAGAGCTTTACCATTTTCTGTTAAAGGTGCTGAAGGAGTCTCATTGCCAAAGATTTGCTGGAAATGTTTAAATGCAAAGGAAGTTCTTTGCTTAATAATGTGAAAGGATTGTTTGGAGGCCCTTTATTTAGTTTATAACTTATAATTATAGACTACTTTTAAAAACCAATATAAATTTGTGTTTAATGATGCGGTGCTACTGGGTGGTGCCAGTACCATGTTGCCTGCATGGGATGTCATTGTATAACTGAATAGAGTCAATAGACCAAAAAATTAGAAGTCATTGCGTCTCCAAATGTTATATTATCTGAACCAGAGGTAGTAAGATTTTACTTGACAAGATAAACGAAAATTAATTTTGTCTTCATGTGGGGGAAGTGCAATAACCTCTACCATTAGGATTTATTCAACTGAAGTATTGCTGTAGTCGGATGCAAGGGTTGGGCATGAATGTTCATGATATTAAGGTGAATCTAACAATGTGTATAATGTATGGGCTAAATACTTTTTTGTATTGGGTGAATAATTTTATAGCGATCTTTGGTGTGATTCATTGAACTCTGGCTATTTATATCGTCATATTTAGTCATCAACTAAGTATTTACAGAAAGAAAAATATACTTGAGCACACTTGTATTGGGATTTTGATGGACCCTGGCCATTTAGTTTTCTTGATGCCTAAGTTACTAATCAATTTGGCCATTCAGTGGGTTTTCCCCTTTTTTTCTTTTTCTATCCATCATACTTTTTCAGAAAATCTTAGTATCCTACTATGAACTTGATACTCTTTCTCTCCTCCCTCTCCCTCCCTCATCTCTGGTACAATCAGATCTTGGTGTTCCTAAACCTAATCGTTTGGAAGCCTTATTGATTTTTATTTCTTCATTTTTCTGGTAGCTGAAATGCAAGAATGCTAAGTGCTGACTTTGCTTCTCACATTCAATGATTGACTTATGGCAGTTACTGCAACACTCTTAAACTTTGTGAGGATGTTCAGGAAAGCTCATGATGAGAATTGTAAACAGGCAGAACTGGAAAAGAAGAAAGCTCAAAAGGAGGTTGAAATGGAAAAGGCTAAGGGGATAAATCTAACAAAGAAGGGTGTGAAATAGTATACTGCTGTTTGCTTCCTTCGCTTCATGGGGTTTGATTCTTTATGGTCTGCCGTGTTGATTTATGGAGTCTGGGTTAACTGCTTCAATGACAGACCAGAAGCCTCCCTCACCTGTGGGATTTGCTGCATCACATGGCCATTTAAGAAAATGAAGTGAAAATGGCAATTTTTGGGGTTTGCAAACTTAAGAATCCTGTGGCAGCTCACCCACAATGCACATTTGGCCATTCAGATGATTGCATACGTTTAATCTGTTATGTGCGAGAATACACCAATTTTCACGAGCATTGGGTGGTGATTGTTGTCTGAGCTGGGAAGTTCATATGTACCATTGAAGGAATCCAATCTGGCCCTGTCTTCTCTCATTTACATGAGAGATTTTTGGTATTCATGGGTCAAGCCTTCAATACGACAACTAGTATTGGCTTTCATCATTCGTTTGGTGATGTGTGAAAACGGATGCTATTGGGACAGCGAATGACGAGGCCAGAATGTACCATTAACCATGTACAAAGTTTTAAACCTGTATTTAGATTAAAAAACATCTGATTCTTTCCTTTGTAACATAGAAGTTCTCATTTAACCGATTCGATTTTGATAGGAGCCACTACGAAATTTGTTGTATATATAGTCAAGATTAGAAAAGGAAATTAGAAGGTAGGATATATCTAGTGCATTCTGTATTCCGAAATAGGTATAGTCTGCAGTGTAGTTAGAAACATTTTGCCTCATAATTCTTTCTTAATTATTCTTATTAATGAATGGAAAAGGGCTTCTTTTTTTCCTCTCCCTTACCTATTTCTTGTCTGCATTTGTTTGTTTCTCGCCTGCTTTGCGTTGTAAAATGGTTTGGTGGTAATTATTTAGTGATTGTATGAGCTCTTATATTATGTAGTTTGGCTGTTCGGCCTCCATTGCACCCAAAGAAAACAAAGTGTCCAATTTTTTGTTCAAGAGGATGGTATAGACCTAGATAGTTCAAGAGAAACATAAATGCATGTATATGTAGGCGAGTGCAAATCCGTACCATCAATGGTTCCAGCGCAAAAGGGAAATGGATGGCGAGAAACATATTGAGAATGTGATGGCTGAGAGTATAGACTATCGAAGATATGTTCAACAAGATAATAATTTCTCCATGAAGTTCGGAAGAGATTTGAGTTCCCTTTTGTTCCAAAGATAATATTTTTCACATGAAAATATAATATTTTACATGACTTCAATAGTGAATAAGATCCACATACATACATATGCGATAGTGAGAAATTCATGTAAAAATATCATATTTTTTATATGAAAATATCAATTTTTTATATTAAAAATGGTATAACGTCTCTAATTTGATCTCAATGAAAGGTAGGTAAACAAATTTCCGTTTAATATTTTAAGTACTGTCATATATATATATATATATATATATATATATATGTTTAGAATGGATTATAATAACTTTCCTTAAAAAATGTATTGTCACATATATATATATATATATATATATATATATATAATAAAAATAAAAATGTCGTTGGCCACATAAGAACTACTTGTGATTTTATATAGTTTGGCTACGGATTTTTGTTCTTCTATCCCTTCAAGTCGTCCAAACTATATTTGCACTTTGTTTTTAGGAAACGAATAATGGTACCAGCTATGCACATACTTTACACCCTTGTGGCAACTGTGCAAACACTGCATGTGAGGTTTTTTTATATAATTCAGGAAAAGACGTAGACTAAAATCCAATGCGCATATTATAACGAATTATAGATAGATAGGATAGGACTCTATAATTCATGCATGATCGATCATTCATGTGGCGTGTAAGTGTAAGAATGATTGGACATTGGTTTTTCAGATGGTGATGTAACTAATGTATGTATGGTAATTGGTATGGTATGGTCACAAAAACAAAAACAATGAATGGTTGACATTGACATGGGCATGTTTAGCATTCAAGCACTTTAATCTGGGACAAGGATCAAGTGTTGTGTTGCTGTTGGCCTGGCCCAGCCGTGTGCTGGGTGGGTTCAAATCTTACCCCTCCCCCCTTACCATTTCACCATTAAATTAACAAAAGCATCTCGTTTTGGGACTGATCAGCACGTGCTCAGGTCGCTCGGCCTATTCAGTAAAAGATTAGTTACCAAAGTGCCAAAATTGAATAAAGGTAAGCTAAAAATGGTTGGTGATATATCCAGTTAGTAGTTAGTAGGTAGCCTACCAAAATATTCAAATCTTATAGACTCTTCTGAGCTTACTGTCCATGACTAATTGCATAATACTAGTAGTAGAGGCTGTCTTGGAGTTCTAAGCCACAACTCTTTCCCTCCCTCATGCATCATGCATGCAATGCCTACCCTTTTTATCACGGATTTTAATATATCAAAAACATATATCCTATTGTAAAAAATAAATTTTTTAATTTTACACTAAATTTGTCCGGGAAAAGTAAGGTAGCATGAATTTATTTATTTTTTTTTCTTTTCTTTTTTTCCAAAGCGAGCCTTAATACTCGACATGTATTTTTCAAATGTCCCATTACTAATGCCCCATATATAGAGGTGGCAATTGAGTTATTTTACCGTCAATTTGCTAACTGGTTCTCCAGAAGAATTTGCTTGAGAAATGGTATCCTTAGTTGAAGACTCGCAAGAAACTATATTTATTTTTATTTTTTAACCATTAGTAGATTAGTTAAATATATGGCCAGCAGGTTTTGGATTAGACTGTTTTTTTGTAATGATTTTGTTTTGGAGTTGCATTTGATTACAAATCCCACTTGGGAACTGTATACATACAATATAACATTTGCACTTTCTTTTACAATGTATAAAAATCTACAAAAAAAAGAGGTTTGTTTACACAAAAGTAGCAAGAACAGAGAGATTGGCCTAAATAGATTACACATTGTCCGTTTTCTCTGCCCATACCTACTACATGTTGCTCTTACTAGCTCCTCATACAAATATTTGTACCATATATATATATATATATATGTATATATATATATATATATGTATGTATGTATGTAGCTGCTTCGCTTATCTGCTTTTATTCCTATGAATCCATCGTCATAGCCTCATGCTCTCCCAAATAAAATGAATGATTGTAGAATTAACTAGTAAAAATAATCATAAAGAAAATTCAAGGGAGTTCTTCTAAAGTCTTTACATTTGTGAAAGAAGTGCAATCATCTTCTTTTGAGATTTCAATCTGATAATAGTATCTGCTCTCCTGATCATCTTCAATCCGAAAAGCTGTTTTACAGCTTTTAAAGAACACACAACTGATTATTGTATCAAGAACGATGAAGATGGAGTATAAATATGCAATCAACATCCACTCTAAGGCCATGGAAGAAGTGGGAAATCCAGTACGAGAATAAGCTCCCATAACGCGGTACTGAAACAAGGCCTCGATTGCAGCCAACGCCATATTAAGAGGCAGGGCTAATGATATAGCTGTTGAATTTCTTCCTCTGATCATAACACAGGCCTTGAGGATTGAAATATACCCTCCACTTTTTTCCATACCCGATAAAACCAGGGCTAAGTTGCAAATAATGAGGGCATTAGCAAGAATTATGGAATAAAGAACAGCTCCAGCTGCTGACAAAAACAGGACCGACTTGGGAGATGATAATAGATTGAAATATTCAAGAGTATTGAAGGCGACAGAGAGGATTGAGAAGCTAGTGGCGTTTGCGGATAGAATGACTAATGAGTTGCAAATTTTGGTATGGAGAATGGGCTTGTAAAGAGAAGTGAAAGAAGAGATTTTCGGTTGAGGAGGAGATAGTTTTTGTTGGGTGAGAGCTTGGATTATAGAGGCCTTGGCGACGAGGAGGAAAGAAAGGGTGAAGGGAAGAACAAGAATGGAAGAAGTAATGGTTTGAGAGAGTTTTAGGCTGAGAATTGTAAAGAATTCTGAAGATGGAGGGAGGCCTGCAGCATAAAAAAGAGACTGCAGCCTATTGTGAATTGGCGGTAGTAAAGAGGAATAGTGGACAAGTGATTGTGAGAGGAGAGTTGAAGCCGAAAATGGGAAAGCAAGAAGAGCTACGGTTGTAAAGTATTGGTAGTTCGAAAGAAAAGTGTAGATTGATCTTCTGAAAATCTTGCCTGTTTTCTCCATTGGAATGGATGAAAAATATTCTTCCATTGGGATCTTTGAGGAGGCCAGAAGAGTGATCGAGTCTTATATAAATGGAGTATTAATGTAGTGTGGAAGGCAATAAGGCGTTGAAATTTAATTTCCTCCTTTATTTGAAATTTTCTTGAAAAGGGTTGAGTTTTCTTTCTTTATTTCTTTCTTTTTATTTTATTTCTCTCCATGGTAGTTTAGGTGTTTTTGGTGAATGGATAGGTTACCAACTGAAAACTAACAAACCCTAAGGTGGATCAGTTGTTTTTTTTTTTTTTGTGGTTTTGGGTTTTGGGGGGGGGGGGGGGGGGGGTGGGGGGGGGGGGGGGGGGGGGGGGGGGGGGGGGTGGAGGGGGCGCTCTTTGTTTTCACCTATAAGTTTCTTTGGACTCATTGGAAGGTCATTGTCATGGTGATTTCCCCAACGATTAGTTGGCTAAAATAAAGGGGACATGGAAAGAACACTTGTGCATAATGTAAAAATTGAAAATCATCACATTGGGGACCTTTTTGCAATATGCTTTTGTTTTTAGGTGTCGTGCTTCTTGATGATGCAAAGAGGGTCTGTTTTAGTTGGCTTAGAATACACTCTACAATCACACTAATTAATCATTTTACTTTGAATTTTTAATGCTAACCTCCTCGAGGTTATCGGGTGGGCTAGTGCCTAGGGTTTGATTAAGGCAGAGTGAACCATTCCTGTGGAATTATTTGTTTTTCCCAACTTTGAGTTGAAGTAGTATATTTCTAAATAAGTTATGGGGTCGTATATTTCTAAATAAGTTATGGGGGATTAGATATTAAAAAAATTAATTTTTAAACGGAAGTAGTACTATTTTATAAGAAAAAAAATGATATTTTTACCAAGTCTCACTCACATAAATATGAAAAGGGTGTTGTAGAAGTATTAATTTTTATTTTTCGAAATAGTAATTCCTCTTTTAAATTTAAGTATATTTTTTGGGGTTATTTGCATCTTCTTTGGAGGATACTATCCCAACGAAAATGGCATCATTGCATTGATTATAAGTAAGAAAAATCACACAAATATTAATAGAAAGCATTTATTTATTTTTTTTATTTTACACGTGGTGGGTCTGGAAAAGAAAAGTATATAGATTTCTTGAATTGGTCATATGTCACTTAAATTGCACAAAAGAATTCCTTATGTTTAGTCAAATTTGGAAAACTCTTACCCTATTTATTACTTCAGCCAGAACTAAAATTTTAGATTTTGAATTGAACAACTCAAACGTTGACGTATTAACCACTTGCTATATTATACTCTTTCCTTCCCTTAATATATGTTATTTTTCGTCCTTTAATATATGTTATTTTAAAATTATGCACAAATATTAAGAAGATGATTATATAATATTAAATATAATATCAATTGTCTATATTGTCTTTGTATTAGAAAAAGAGGACGTTATTTATTTGACAGAAAATAGTGAGAGAACCAAAATTATATTTAGTACCTGAGGAGTATAAGAAACTAAGCAATTAATATTTAATTAAAATTCTCAAATAACAAATATTAAGAGATAAAAACACTTCTTTAAAACGACATTTAAAATAGAACGATAAGAGTACTAATATCAAATGGGGTCTATTTTTCAAGTATTACATTGTCTATGTAGAATGTGACTCCACGTATAAGTAATTCAAATACTTTTGATCAATACAAGCTTTTAATTTATTTTTTGCTAAATTGATCAATACAAGTTTATTTTCTTAATTTACATAATATATATATATGTATATATTAATTATATGTCCGCTGACCCCTCTCTGTGTATTTGTAGTATATATGTCTTACAATATTTGAGTGGGTACGTAATTCTTAGCTTCCAAGATATGTTATCATACATAACCATTAATTTACAATACTGGGAAGAAAGAAGAAATCTTACTTAGATTCCAAGTATACCGTAATTTGATGATTGACCGTGACAAGATCGATCAAAACTCATTAATAATTTGATATCATGATTTCCACCATGTGATATGGGGTCCATATATATTTTTATTTTCTACCTATTTTTCACATTTAAACTTTCTGCCAATGTATCAACATTACCCCCCCAAAAAAAGAAAAAATAATAATAAATAAAATAAAATAATCAAAGAAAATTAAAGGACTAAGATTTTTTTATTATTTTTACTTCGAAGAATTTTTTTTTTAAAGGACTAAGAAAAAATTGAACTTTTTACTTCTGCCTCAATAAATGATAAAGATAATGTTTGAAAATCGTAAAATTATAAGGTTGGTGCAAAATCCTTTGACCTAATCTAATTACTAGTACTATTAATTAGTTTGTTGGGAAGCTTATATCTAATTAGTAATTTGAAGTCTGTCTTTATCTCTTTCTTCAATAATTGTTTAGGTTGAAGGGAATATTAGGACATTTCAGTTGTATCTAATCGAAACTGGTAATGGGTCACTGCAATATTATTCGGGACTTTCTAACTAATAACTAAGTACTTCATTGGTCAAAAATAATATAGAATTAATTTTGACCTTTTGTAATAATTAATTTGCAATATTTTTAAATTTTAAATTTTAAATTAATTTAAATTTAGATTATAATTAATCTTATACTTCAGAATTTGGAGGGTTTCATAAAAATATATTTATATTTAGAAGATTTTCTTTATCAATTTTTTTTCATTGTCTTAGTTTTTAATTAAACATTAAACGGTTAATTTTTATCAAGAGTAAATCTCGAGCCCCATGTCAATTTTATTTTTTTTCTTTCCTTTTTGGTTCATTTATTAAAATAACAATGTGCTGGTTTAAGGTCGGATGCATATGAAGTTTTCATCGTTTCAATATATTTCAAAAAAAAAGAAAAAGAAAAAACTAGTTCTATAAGATAAGTGTTATCGAATTAGTTTTTATTAGATTAGTCTTATCATTGTGTTCCAATATTTACATATAATTAGCTAGCTAAATGTCCGCACGAAGCACCGGTTTATTTTTAATTTCTTATTTATTCTATATATAATGATTATAAAATATTTTTTTAAATTTTAATTTATTTTTTTGTAAAATGATTACAAATTTTACTCAAACAAACAATTATCAAAGACTTACAAATTGAATGTTAGTAATATGTTTGTATTTTTTTGTCTTTAATTTAATATTCAGCTTATATAGTTTTTAAATTTAATATTTAATTTTTATTTTCAATCTTTCAAATTTATACATAGTTATTTAGAGTTCAAAAATTAAATGAGTGAAATTTAAAAGCCTAAACTTGGTGATTAAATAATTATATATGACATAAAATTGTTGTAAATTAATAAGTTACCATCATGGTTTTTTATTTTTAATGGTACCTTAAATGTTAATAACTATATATAAGTGAGATTTGTTTCTAACATTGATTAAGTAAAGATTATTAAAGTTTAATCATTAATATATTTTGTAATATATATTACACTTTTTAATATTAATTATTATTTTCTCATAATATTTTTTCTATATTTTTAATATATAGTTATTTAGGAATACAATTGTTGTAGAATAATAAGTTATCATTATGATTTTTAGTTTTAAAAATTAACTAAAGTTTAGTCACAATATATAAGTCATAATTATTTTTAACATTAATTAACTAAATGTCTCCTATATTAATTATTATGTAATCATAATATTTTTCCGATATTTTTGATATCTAATTATTTAGAGTCTAAAGTTGAGTAAAGTAAAATTTTAAACATGTTTTTTAAGTTAAAATTTATTATATGACTAAATAATTAAATAACTATAGAATAAAATTATTGTAGTATAATAAGTTAATATTAAAATTTATAGGGCCATAAAAAGAATTTTTGTTTTCTAACATTAACTATTAATTTTTTTTAACAGTGAATAATTTCACAACTTAACTTACTAATCGCATATAATTTAGTTTAATTTTATTATTTCATTGTTTATTATTAAAATCTTATGATGTTACGCCATCATCATATTCTGTTAGGGTTGAAAAACAATTATCCCTTCTGAATCAGATAGATTCATATCTGAAAGAGGTTCATCAAATAATATAATATTAATTATAGTAGACAATTAGATGTGTTCTATATTTATTTTATTTTTTTAAGAAAATGTTGTAATCATTCTAATACCAATAGTAAGTTAATTTGTGAAATTCAATTTTTTTTATAAACATCATATATAAAATAAATAAAATATTAAAAATAATGTTATTTATAAAATAAACATGTGTTTTACCTTCTTTAAAAAAAAAAACTAGAATACAGAGCACTCATAAAACACTATCATTATATGTCTTTATAAGTTACTCCTAGTTAATTATTACTACTGTATATTTTAGTATAGATATATTATAATAATTATGTCGTTTGTGTTGTAAATACTAATTCAAATTGCTTCAGCTTAATATAGCTTACTTATGTTTCAATATTTTAGTTTGTGTATAATTATGATATAATAGTAGAATAATTTGTTACTATATGATTGTTAAATATATTAACAATAATCCTTAGGTGTTTTAATTTAGACTCATAAGAATCAATATTAGTAAATGACTTCTATAAAAAATAAAATTATTATAAAATAATAAGTTACTCTAAAGTTTTTCAAAACTGGTCATTTATTAGAATTTTAGTTCTAGTTAAATTATAGGTTTAAAAAGTGTTTTAATAGTAATTAATAAAATAAAATCAAGTGACTTTAAAAAATGTTTTAGTAACAGTTAAATTCTAGTCCTATACCAAAGATCAAAGATCGAAAAAGTTAATTTTGTCTTATTATATATGTATATAGATAAACAGATATTTGTCATGATCTTGCATTCAAATGAAATGAAATGACACCAGAAATCAATAAAAAATAAATAAATTAAGTTGTTGTTGGCTGTTAAACCGCAACAAACAATAGATGATTCAAACTAATTAAGATGGTGAGTGACAACTAATGAGTAGGTAATTAGCTTAATTATATTCAAGGCTTCTAAGTCTAAAGGCATAAATGTTACAATCAATGGTGCAGATGGAATTGGAGGCTGAAATTAAATTTAAATTTAAATGGTCGAAGTCAAAATATTATAAAAGATTTTTAAGTTTAATTTGTTAGATAAAAAGTGAGTCTAACGTAACTTTGTAAGGGACACTAATCTTATGAGATAAGATTTGTGGACAATTAATTTGACATCAAATTAAGTGGAGTAGTATCAAACTGTGCTTTCATTTCTTTAGTTATTACTAATCATATTAATATCACAATTCACATCAATCCAACTTGAAAGCCGAAAGGTTAGAAAAACAACAAAAAAAGTAAAATCTTTATACTGTTGTAAAGATTATTTCCTCGGCTAGGGACCAAGATATTATCAACATCTTAATTATGATTACATTTGACATATGTATTTCATCTTTTTAACGCATGTACCTTATTGTTTTTCTAATTAAGACACAATTAAGAGTGTTAGCGGCACGAATGTATAGTTAAATCTTCTAGATATATTAAATATAAAACCTCGTGCTTCTTATAATTATTGAAGGATATGATCGTGTTCATTTTTTTTTTATTTTTTTTTAATGACCGAAAACATCCTACGCTAAACTTTCAAGGAGCCACACGTGATGTAACATACATTTTTAAATAATATGCAGTTATTCTATAATTTTATTTTAATTTATTTTATTTTTGAAAATACAATTTGATGATTTCTGTAACGTTGCATAATAATAAGAGATTTTATCACGAGACTATTATCTTATCTTTGATATGAGTGTTTAAATTTGAGTATATGTATTATTGGGTATGCAACAATTTATACAAATTCATCGCGCCCCTTTCTCTTGTAAATAATGTCATGTCAAATAAATTTTTATTAAATAAATTCAAAAAATTATCCCAAGATATTCGAAAAAGAAGAGTGAAGCTCTTTCTTATTCAGGGAGGGAGGGAGGGAGGGAGTTCCTAGCTAAAACCGCACGTTGATAAATTTTAAAATTTCTAAAAGTAAGATGATAAGTTATCGAATAATTTCTAATTATCATTCTAGACATACTAGTATTTCTTGTGTGCGTGCAATTCTAAACATACTCTCACACTGACATAGCATGTGCCAACACATAAAGTGGGCTCTATCTAGAGTTCAGTTATACTCCCTCCGTCCCAAATTAATTGATTTTCTATGACTTTTTAAAGTTAAATTGACTATTTTTAAAATTAATAATTAAACATATATAAATATATTTCTAAAATTATAAAAATTGAAATTAGTAATAATTTGTATATACTTTCTTTTGGTTATAATATCTTTACATATATGTTAGCAAAAATAGTAAAAAAATTAGTTTTAAAAATAGTCAATTTGACTTTAAAAAGTCCTAGAAATGCAATTAATTTGGGTCGGAGGGAATAATGTTTTTGCAAAAATAAAGACCAACAAGATTGGGCTTTGCATCATAAGTTTGGCCCAGAATTCTTGCAATACAGTTCAGTTAAACTGTTTTGTTTTTGTGGGGGAAGGGAGGGAGCGGGCGGCTTAAGCCCAAGCCCAAGCCCAACTGAAAATTAAAGAAGTGGTCCTCCAACTAATTTTACACCGGAAAAATGCGGAGGGAGTATTATTTATGCAAGTCATTGTCAATTTAATTCCCCTTTCTTTCTTTAAACCTCATTCTCTCTTGGATTTTAAAGTGTGATTGAGTTCGATCACACTGAGCCTGCTTGCTTGGAGTTGTTCTTCCTCCTCATATATATATATATATATATACAGTCCATTTCTTAGGCTCACCCTTAAAAAACTCACCCCAAGCTCACCCCCTTTTTGCGACGGACCCGGCGACGGTTTGGGTGTACAACCGTCGTCTATACTTTTAGCGACGCTATATATTGTCCGTCGCTAAAAGTATAGACGACGGTTGTACACCCAAACCGTCGCCGGGTCCGTCGCAAAAGGGGGGTGAGCGTAGGGTGAGCTTTTTAAGGGTGAGCCTAAGATCCTTACTCTATATATATATATATATATATATATATATATATATATATATATAAGTTCACCATTCGTGGGAATCGGTTGCATTCCAGCAACCAACTTTCCAGCCGTTGATCATGATATCTAAGGACTTAGATCAGGCTAAATTTCATCCCTGCCGCTAGAAAGAGTATGCTTGAAGAAAGAGTAACGACAAGCATACTCTTTCTGGCGACAAAAGAAATTATCCAAACGTTCTCATTTATTCTGAGTCCCTACTCCTTGTAGCGGCAAGTACAGAAAATAAAATTTTGTTTTTTGAAAAGTTAGATCAAATCCCAAAACAGGAGTTCGATAGGCTTCTTCCGGTGCCTCGTCCCATGCGGCCCTCGTCGGAGAAGCAAAAAAAAAAAATTATTGGAGGAAGAGTTTTGCAAAAAATAAAAGTTGAAAGGCGAGTTTTGCAAAAGAGGTACAAATAAGAGAATAAGTTTTGCATTTCAGTCCAAACCTGACCTGACAGAAGAATAGCATCTTTGTATGTGGCGCATAGTTTTTGGATGTTTAGGACTTAGAATATGACCTATTTGGATGATTTTTTTTCTTTTCTTTTCTTTTGGCTGTTTAGTTGCCCAAGTTCTATAATGCTGCCGCACCTAAAATGACCCAGAGTTACTAGAAAATTTGCAGATAATAGTAACATAGTGTAAGATATTGTTTTGGTACGTTCTTTGCCTTTCTTTCATAGATAATGAAAGAAGTGAGACTGAGGGTGGGGAAGGAGGGAAATTATTGGGGGAGAATAATGATCAAAATATTCCATAAAATAAAAAACAAAAAATAAAAACTGAAATGAAGAATAGTCTCTGAAAAAGGCAGAAAACTAAGATGAAGAAAAGAGCGGAAAACACTAGTTCTGTAAATAACACAATCTACAAAAAACAAAAACAAAAACTGTCAAGTTTAATTCAACCATTTCTTTCTTTCAATTGATCCTCTCTCCTCTGCCACCTTCCCTGATTAATGATAATGTTCCACTCCTCAGGAGGGTACAAGGAGCTAGAAAATCTCAACATCCAAATCCTTAAATATTCAAAGTACCAATGTTTTCACCGTCCTTGGAAATCTCCAATATTTGAAAATAATGGAGAACCAACCACCACACCGGAATCATCACTGATATTTATGATAATTGGGTCTTCTTCTTCTTCTGTGTCCTTAAAGCTTGATTCCTCCCCCAAAGCAATGACATTCCCATTGTCATCTTCAGGAGGATCAAGTTGTGAAGATGCGTCTTGAAGCTGCAAAGCAAACTCCAAGTTCCACAACACATCTCCCATAGATGGCCTATCCACGCCGTACTCTGCCAGACATTTTTCTGCAGCTTCCACATACTTCATCAGTGATTCCGAGCTGACGGTTCCCACAATTCGAGGATCAATAATCTTCTCTATAACACCTTTCCGCTGTCGGCTCATTGCCCACTCAGCTAGATTCACCTGCTCTCTTGGCAAAGTTGGGTCTAGAGCGGGTCTTGCGCATAAAACCTCGAAAAGAACAACACCAAAAGAATAAACATCGGATTTTTCTGTGAGCTGTTGCCTCCTGAAGTACTCGGGATCAAGATACCCAAAGCTCCCTTTTACGGCTGTGCTAACATGGGTTTGATCCAATGATGGTGCATCTCTTGACAAGCCGAAATCAGAAACTTTCGCCACAAAATTCTCATCCAGGAGAATGTTGGTGGTTTTAACATCGCGATGAATTATTCCCTGAGCAGCACCCGTGTGGAGATAATGCAACCCTCGAGCTGCACCAATGCATATATCAAGTCGTTGTCTCCATGATAAAGGAGGCAGGGTTGATCCATAGATGTGGTCGCGAAGTGGACCATTAGCCATGTACTCATAGACGAGGATCATTTCGGATTGTTCATCACAATAACCGATAATTGAAACAAGGTGACGATGCCTAAGCTTTGATAACATCTGTATCTCTGTCTGGAATTCATTAATGCCCTGTGATGAACTCGGGTTGCCTCGTTTTATGGCGAGCATTGTTCCATCTTCTAACTCACCAATATATACTTTTCCAAAACCGCCAATGCCAATAACTGCACTCTCATCGAAATTCTTAGTTGCATTGCGCAGTTCATTGAAAGTGAAAACCCGGCCAAGGGCGAGCCCTGAGGTAAAAGTAGTCGAGTAATTGCACTTACTTTTAGTGGACAAGAAAGTGCAATAGGATGAGGAATTGAGAGGAAGAAGCCACGATGAGAAGCTGCCTCGCTTCTCCCAATCTTGAGGCCTTTTCTTCCACCGTCCAAGGCTTAAAACAAGCAATACTATCGCTACTCCTGCCAGTGCCAAACCAACGGCCTCTGCAATCCTCATTGCATTAGTTCCGACTGGGCGCTTCCCAGTGGAAGAAAACAGCCCATCTAAGCTTCCATCAGAATTGCTCATCTTCATGACCTCTAAGCCATTAAGAATAGCATTTGGGATACTTGACTGAAGTATTGAAGAGGGTCCAACCTGAACCATTATCGAATCATTTGAAATGGCCGAGGCATTGAGCACAAAATCTTTGTAATAAGGGATAGCAAGGCCTGAAGTAAGCGAGGAGAGGTCGAGACCTGAGACACCCATCATCCCGTTAACATACACATTGAAGTAGAGTTCATCAAGGCTTATGCTCACAATATCACAAAAGTGCAATCTGATCAAATAAGAGAAAGTTGAATCAACGGGCATTTCCCAAGTGAGGTTGAAATTCGGGTTGATCATGCCCGAATCTGCCATCTGACTGGCGGTGGAGTAAACCGAGTTGGGAGCAATCAAAGGGGTGGCTCCTCCCTCTGGATAATTGATAACATCAGGAGATACAGACACATCCTTAGCCCCTTGAGGGAATTTCATACACTTATTATCTGGCTGCCATGTCCTCCAAAGTGTATCGTTCTTAGGAGTGACGATTGGCCCTCCAACATTAAGTCGGTATGACACTTGGAAAGCGTAATTGGACAGGCCATTGAAATCACCAACGGGGGAAACTGCAGAGGCAGAATCAGAAATGAGTGTATCGGGAGCTGATAAAAACTCGATAGCATTAATGAATGCAAAAGAGTTCTTTAAAGGTGAGAATACAAGGGAGAGCCTGTCTGAGGTAACGTTAATGAGGTACTCTTTGAACACAAGTCTGGTTGAATCTCTTGCTGAAAAATCATGCAAGAGAACAGTAGTATCGGTCTTAACAGTGAAAACAGAAGTTGTCAGGTTATATAAAGGATGTGGAAGTGGGTAGAAGTACAGGCGTAACCAATGCCTGCCTGGGCGAAAGATGAGAAATCTATACATTGATTCATCTCGAAAGATCCTTGCAGTACGATACAAAGGAAGAGAAGACGTAGGGAAAGAAGAAGAAGAGATGTTAGAAATGGAATCCACGGAAGTGAGTAAATTTTCTTTCGTGGATAAAAAAGAAACGGATTGAGGATCAGATTTGAAGGTTCGGCCATCATCAAGCAAGATGCTTTCCGGTGAGCCGCAATTGATGAGATAGTTATCAGTTGGTGAGTATCCGGGCGAATTATTTCCTAGTGCTACATCAAAAGTTGCTAATAGGAACAGGAAACAAATTAACATAAATGGAGACCGTGCTTCCATGATGTTTAGCTAGTGAATATTAATTGTGCATTATGGGGTGTTTGTGTGTGTTAAGCTGGAGGAGGAATAAACATTATGGCTGCAGTGCTGCCTGATAGCTAGTACTGTGCTAACAAATTAAACATACACCACCTTCAAAAGGAATAGTGATGTTTGTGGAAGGGCCTCAAAAGGATAAATTTGTACATGAAAAAAAAAAATGCGAAAGCCAGAGGGTGGATGTTGTTGGATGCATGTAAGGAGAAAGACGTGCAGTGTTGTACTGTAGGAAAAAGTTTTTTCTTAATATTCTTTTGGGAAGGAAAAAATATATATATAAGTATTAAGTATTAACTAGTTATTAACTACCAACTAACAAAGAAGTCTAAAGCGTGTATACAGCTAGCTAGATAGGAGAATGAAGGTTCAAGGGAACTTTCTGTTCCTTCTCTAGCTGTTTGTTGACTGGATATCAGATGGATTGTGATATTATTATTGTTATTGTTATTATTATGCATATTCTGTAGGATATATAGTATTATGACTTAATTAAGGGTGTTAACTCGTTCTCAACGGATGAACTTGACTTGCGAAGGTTGAGTGGTTCAATTTCTGTTTAGACATGGCTAAGACTTAAAGAGTATGTTGGAATTAATATAATTTCAAATATTTAAGAAAGTCAAAGAAATATAAAATATATGAATGCTAATTTGTTGATTTAAAATATGTATAAACCACAAATATGTTCAGCTAAACTCTCTATGGAGATGATCTAAATGCAAGCTCAGCTTAATTACGTCTACCACGTTGCAGATGAATGAATAATACCATTTCCCTTCGCCACAGATTTAAGAAACTTCAAAATTGGATGATAATATAAAAAAAACGTGACATAAAATCACCAAACCTCCGCTAAAGATATATAATATAGATAGAAAACAATAATCAAAATATTTTAACTAGAGGTCAGCCTTCATTTAATTTCTCAGTTCACTCATGTTCTAAGGTTTTATAAAAGAATAATGATATATATTGCAAATGTTTTACGTCAACTTTTAATCGTTAGTTACGTGGACAAGTATTACTGATAACTTTTTTGGAGAGATGTGTAATAAATGGAGCCCTCTTATAATTCATATCAATCTCATGTATCGATAAGTTTTGCAATTGTAATTCAGCATAAATTCATCACAATGCATAGCAGATCTCTTTATAAAAAAAACTAAAAGTAAACATAAGAGTACTCCTATATCTGATAAATACCTATAAAAATATATATTAAAATGATAAATTATTATTTAACATCAGATAAATTAGTTTCTAAAACTAATATTAGTAGAGAGATTAACTTACACACGTATTTGATTATTACAGCATTTACGTTCTTCTGTCGAGAATAAAACTGATAAAAAGAACTACTCTTGAGAGGTTAGCTCATATGACAACATTATAGCAAGCGACGTGATCAGTATTTTTCAAGGTACAGATTATCGGTGTAGATTGTTTTATGGGGTGCGGATTTACCTGGTAATATATGTATAAGTGGTGACTGGTGACCATGAATCCATCATCATTTAAAAAAATAAAAATAAAAATATTAAAGGAAGGAAAAACAGAGCATCAACTGTATCACTAAAGACAGTTATCATATTTCGACAAAGCCGAGGCCACCAAAATGAAAATTCAAATGAACCCTAAACTTTTCACTACACAAGTTGCATCCATTACTGGAAAAAATATATAACTTCCGCAAATTAAAAAAGTACAGAACTCTCATCTTACTGGGTTTTCATGCTAAGCTCTAACCCTTTTTTTAAGAGAAATAAAAGCAAGCGACAGGAACACTACAAAGTCATTTATGTTTCTGGACAACATCGACCTTCTTTAATTCAAGAGAGTATTACATGTTCAACACATAAGAACACTGGCGTAACCAACATAACTAATAATGAGCCAATACTAAAAGCAATCTCAGCAATGAAGTTCAGATTGGCACTACAGCATCAAATCCAATATCCTCTACTTACAGATGACAAGTTCAACGAATTTGTACTTTACTATTAACTGAATTTGAGTTCAAACCATTTTACAGTATGAAATACAGGTAGGAAAAAAAAAGTTGGAATCTATATCTTTTCTCATTTCTTTTCTTTCTTCCCTTTGGGGACCTCTACCCGTGAACAAAGAATATTGAGTAACCTACAAACTAATATGTAACCAATAACAAATAAAATTGAGAAGTTCAGAACTCTTTACATTATTATTGCAACCTATGAACTTGTTCTTCTGCTTTCATATGCTTTCATATAGAGGAGTGCACGTCTTACTCTCTGCAGAAAAAATCCATAAACAAATAAATATACATCTAAAAAAGTATATTATATTATGAAGGTGGACCAACATGTACTTTCCTAACTTTAAGTTGGCTTGTGACCATAATCTCGGAGGTATCAGTGGTGAAATTACAGTAGGCCCCTTAATATTTTCAATTTCTTAGCAAAATAACATTATTAATTATTATATAAATTTGGGAAAGGCAAGTTCACTTCTTAGTATGTAATACTCCAGTCCCACAATAGAATATGTTTTATATAACGTCTCAGCTATGCTAGTACCAACAACTTCATCATGACTATTGGTATGCTTGAAATAGTGATCCAGTCTAGACTCGATCAGGTTTTTACAGATAATATCATAACAAATTTCTACTCTAATGCGAAACTAAATGCAACATTATATGCGTGGGGAAACCACCTCAAGAATTCTGCACTGCCTAGAATTGATCACAACACTTTTGGGTGAACTTGTGATGGATCAAGATAACCCACGACTCTTGGGACAATAAATGGAGCCCTGATTTGAACTCGGGATCGGGGCGTTACATAGTATGTCATCACATACTTATATTTGGTCAATATTTTCCCCAAGAAAATCACCCTTATACTTCTAATAAATTAATTTAATAATATTAAAGGATGTCAATGGATTTTGCAACTTGATTCAGAAAAGATAAATAAATATATATATATATATAGAGAGTGCAATAGTTAATTACCTTTAATAAAAAACATAAATTACCTTACTTTTGTATGATAATTCATTTGGTTGTGAGCAAGAGCTCTTTTAGTACATATCACACAGAAACGTAACAATTTCTATAATACTCATTCTAGATCTCCAGAATTAGAAGTTATGTGAGGGCCTCCAAAACAGATGGATCAGCAGAAAGATTTGAAGGAGCCAGATTTTTGGCATAAGACATCAAATAGGATAAATTGCTAGTTTTTATTTTTTTGAGAAAGAGGAACGAACTTAATTTATGTCTTAACTAAAGTACAATGCTGATTGTACAATACCCATCTGTAGAGGGCAAGACCAATTAAGTACATAGAGCATTGTATACAGAAAAGGGAGCTTCATAGAGTAAGAGGCTGATTCTTCTAACTTATGATAGATCTTAAGTAATTATTATCCAACATAATAACCGAGGCAGCCTATATAAATTTGCTAATTTTTTATGTTTTTACTTTTGCTGACAGCAAAAGCTCATGGTAAGTTGATTTTGTTCGAATATCACAATGCAATTTATCAATAGCTCAATTATCTATTGTTTTGGGATCTCCTAAAAATTAACTGCAAGAGGTTTGGCTGTAATACAGGAAGTACATGGTCTTAAACTAAATCATCCACTATGATTATTGGCATATAATTTTTGTGAATGCCAAATGGTCCACACACAACATTGTGCAATTATGGAAACTTCATTTTATTGTCCAACCAAGCCAACCATAAATTATTATAATGGTAATAGTAATCTGAAGCAATAATTTTAGAACTAGTACCTCGTGTGTATCTCTTATACAAAGGAGATCCAATCTTTCTGGTGGCCTCCGATTGGTTAGAGTCGCAAGCTGCAATCAGGTTTACATCAGGAACAACTTACGGGAAACCAATTAAGGTCTAATCATTAAACTGAATCATATATATGTTATATGCATTACCCAAAAACTGAAGCGCTCAGGATCCCTTGTCGTGGGCATCAACCCTTCCGCTTTAAAGAGTTGCGCAAGTCGTACTTGATCTGCAGGAAGAAAAAAATTGCTGTCACATCTAAGCTTTTAGGACCTGCTTCTTGAATAAATGAACGACAGATTGATTTTGCCCTATTTTTCTTTATTTAAAAAAACTCTTAAGAAATAAACAAGAAAAGAGGAATTTGATCATAACCTTCACCTTCTGTGAATTTTTTTCTCACTATTAAATTGCACTGAAAAAAAATCTAACATTTTAAATTTCATACAGTAAGTTAATGTTTTACCTCCTTGAGCTGCCTCTTGGGCTGACCTCATCCAAGATCGAGCATATTCTGCTGCTTTACTTATCATATCCTGTAACTATAAGATTTCCACAAATTAAAATCAACACATCTTGTTGCTCTTCAAAACAGATTCTGTCATTTGTTTAGCATTGTAAATTTAAAATGCAAGTCTATCAAAATAGATTAGCCATGGACATCAGGATACTATATTAAAAAACTAACACCAGGGGTACAAATAATTGATAAAGAGTAAATCAACAATCTTGGACACTTATTGTCATATTGTGTCCAAATCCCAATTTCTTCTTTCTAGAAACAGCACTTTTTTTTGTATGTTTCTTTTTAGAAACAGCATGGTATGTGTATCTAAAACATGAAAGCAATTTAAGAGGAATATAACTACCAGAAAAGCAAGTACTAAGCCTCTAGAGACAAAAATGACTGAACCTAATTTTATTCTGTATGACTGTATGCATTATTTATACATATATATTAGATATACATACATACATACACACATATACATATATATTAGATATAATAAGATAGATGGAAATGCTATATAAAAGAAAGTATTTTCTAAAAAAAATTGGACATTTAAATGCATACAGAATACATTCAATATTTCTTTTAAATTTAAGAATTCAGTATAGAATTAGAAAAAGCAGGGATATATGGTCTTTCCACAAATTGTTGAATCCAAAATTGCAGTTAACTTACATCTAGTCTCTCTCTTGTTCCTTCTGCTGGACATATATCCTGTACCCATTGAATTTCAGCTACTCGGTACCTTTAGAAATTGTGGAAGAAGCATAGACCCGGTTTTAAAAACTAGACATCTAAACAAAATGTCAATATGAATAGCCACGATAACAAATACTTGATAACTGACAAGTACTGGAAATTTAACTAACCCATCTTGATCCCAATTTTGAATGATGCAAAATCTCCTGCGACTTTCAACCTGCATGAAATTTTATTTTTAGATCACAAGGGTATCACTTGACTTGTCAAAACATGTCTTAGGAAGAAACGAAGTTCGTAGAAACACTTTTAAGTTTTTACAGAAAAAGCTTATGCAAAGATTCTATAGTTTCTCTTTTCCTCTTTCTTATGTTCAATTTTTTTTCTTTGTTAGATAATCCAATGTAAACTTAACCCAGTGGCTGAATTTATAAAAGAAACCAGCTTTTGAAGTAAAAAGATAGTGACTCCATCCCCAATCCCCATTAGGTTTCTCAGTAGGATATTTTGCAGAACTAATCATGCACACGTTGCATGATTTACTCGGCCCCTGATTCAACTGGAAACACTGAAACCCAAAAAGAAAAATACATCATTCACATAATGTGGTTGCTTCTCTACACCAGCTTTACAAGACTCAACTAGCTATTTCATGATTCAAACGGTGGATACTCATAGACTCAATGGTCTTGTTGGAAACAGCCAAAAAATATGAGAAAATAATGATTCCTACATTCATCTGACTTGTGTAGTTGCAATCAACAAATTATCGATTTATCGAGCTGATATTGCTATTATTATCAGTTTCTAGGGCTACTTTCCTGTAATAAAAATATCAAGTTTAATCTATCTGTTACCAAGAATTTCTTTGGTCAAGATTCACAACTTGAGCTTTTTGTTTAAGAGTGATAAGTTATAAATGCCTTTGTGATTACAAAGACAATACATATTAGGAAGCCACCACGCCTAGCTTACATGTAAAAAAGAATAAAAAAAATGTCAGATATCACATTGGTTATGGATCATCAAGCGATGAAATATCCATTTTGTAAAAACTACAGATAGTAAGTTAAACAGTAATAAATAAATGTGGCATCTTATGTGCTATGTTACATGGGCTCTTCACTTTGCATTAAAGTACCTATGTGTGACACACTGACACTTGACATCCGACAAGGGTATGGGTACTAGATACTCAATTTTAGAATGTAAAAAATTGGCAACTTTCATGAGTGTGTTGGACTCTTCAAAATACCGTCCAACCGGACACTCCGTCCACGTCCATGTAACATAGCTTAGGTGTACCCATGATTGGATAAGCATATGCAAAGGGAAATAGTTACTGACATAAGCAAGATGACGTAGTTAAATCTCACCTCTAGAAAGAAACGTCCATCCGGCAGTGCTTCACAACTACATAATATGAAACAGATAATTAATACTGTAAATCTAAGTTGCATAAGTTATGATTATGAATAGCGGCAAAAGAATATATAAATCAATTATGTTTGATTAGGAATAAAGAAAACTTACTCAGTGATCTCCACTTCACAAGCGTAATCAGCTACTAGACCTGTTGTAGAATCAATGATAACCTACATCATTAACAGACAGGCCACAACCAATAGTAGTGAGGAGATGCCAGAGTATCCAAACTACCTCAAGGGGGGGGGGGGAGTGAAAGAAAAGAGAAGTCACAATATATTATACCATTCCCATTCTTCGGTTTCCTTCCATTATCCTTCTCACCTGCAATTCGGATTCAGTTACAAAAAGAATGTGACCACTATGATCAATACCATATAACCAAAATACACTTTCATATAAAACATTAATTTCAGAGAGAAAAATCCCAATCCTCAAGAGCATGCTTATGCAAATATCCATAATATCAGTTTGACTCATCTTAACCCTTTCTCTTGTACTTCGCATAAGGCCATAAGCAGATATATTGTTTTGTGGCATAGGTTTTTTGTTTTTACTTTTTTTTTGTCTGGATAAGTATGTTTTATCAATTCAATGTACAGCTAAAATTAAATAACAAGTTTGCCATTTTCTAAGGTGAACAAATAATAAGTTTCAGTTGAGTTAGGGTTGTAAAGCAGGTTTATTTCAAAGAAATTTGGTATGATCCAATTTAAATAAGAAACATCCCAATATCTCTGCATCTAAAGTTGAATCAGAATCTGATGTATCCTAGAAAACTGTAATTGCTTGAAAACTATGAATAGAGAAAACAAATTACAAGCTTCTTACCATCTCGTTTGGCTCATTGTGAATCTTAAGTAAGATTAATTGGGTTACATGTGTTAAGCACTTGGAAAGGCAGTTTGTACGATGAAGTAAAACTCAGAGGTTCAAAAAACTAGACATGTTGCATACCACATTAGTGAATATGAATAAATGGTAAAATTCCAAGACAGACAATGTGCAAATAAACATTATGAAAAACTAAGAAAGATTTATGCTTTATGTCTTTATTCTTTCAAGTTCCTACGGGTTTCAATTGGTAAGTTATTGCTCAGCGTGTGAGGGCTACACTTTTACACCAGAGTCAATTTAATGCATCCCAGTATCATTTGGCACAGAAGCATAAAAGATCTATTTAAAAAACATAGTGCAACACCATCTGCTGCTCAATTGTACTACAGCAATATATAGCAAATCAAATGTAGAAACTAGCATCATTTGACCAACTCACCATAAGTCTATACCGAGCCTCAAATATGTTGAGTTGTAACTTCTGGCATGGTAGGACAACATCCATGATGAAAAGCGGCATCAAATCAATGCCCAAGTTTGTCAAACTGTCGTGCTCCAACTTCCTTTCAGCATATTCCTTCGGAAAGTTCTTTTGGATGATGTTGTTTAGTGCGACACTGGGAGAAAAAAAATGCAGACATAACATAATATTGATAACATACTTCAGTGTTGGGAAATAAATAAGTAATGTTCATGCAATATTGATAACATTGAAGAATATTTCAAATTAAGTATTGTTCCATATACCCATGACAATTTGCAATAGCAATTAGCATCCATGGATACAACTCCAGTCAAAGTGTATTTGCACTGTTAATGAATGAACAACTTTCTAGATCTTTCTATATCCTACTTCTCCCCTTTCTTCAATTAAACAGCTTGGAAGTATGTCTTGTTATCTTCCAACAGAAATATTTAACCAGAAGAAACAAACCAAAATTTTTATATTTCTATCCTTCTTCTCTCAATGGTCAAAATTTATACGACTAACGGCTGTCTACATGCAAAATCTCAAAACTGCTACTTGTGATCAAAATGATTATTAATCATGTCAACTGTTACTTGCTCATGCACAAACTAAACAGATGGAAAGCAAAATATAATAGGAGCGTTAAGTTATATCTTGTAACGGAATTTCATAGAAAAGTATGTCAGTAATTACTCCAATGTAAGCACGCACCTGATTGAACATGTTTTAGGACTAATAAAAAGAATTGTTCGGCACAACGGGCATCTGTTACCTAGCATTTTAATTAAGGATCAGAGAAAGGAAAAAACTATTACAATGTTGAGATCTAAAAAATGAAGAAAAAAAGAAAGGTTGAAAAAGTACAGAACTCACATCGGTCCATTGCTTGAAATAGGCAAGAACGGCAGAAGGAGTGTCCACAAGGAGTTGTAAGAGGTTCATACAGCAACTTCAAGCAAAGAGTGCAATCAAATTCATCGCTATGCTGAGGTATCCCATGACTTCTCCTCCCAATTGTACTAGTTGTTATTCTTGACAGATTGTGAAGAGGAATGCTATATTTCACCAGAAATAAACTGATGTTGAAGTTATACGCTAAATATTGCATAACCAATATATACTTCAAAGAAATAACAAAAAAACGTGAGTGCAAAATACGATCATCAAATTTATCTTATTTAAAATATTATGCTACAAAAAGTTGACATAACTGCTAAAAAGATTAGATAAATAGAAGGATGAATCACTTGTTTACCATTAAATAATATGTAAGCTTTTCTTATTTTTGCTTGCTTATTCAAAATTAAACAAAACAAATAAAAAAATTGGTTGTTATTACTTATTTTGATGTGGGGATATAAATACAAGATAGAGAGAGATTACTTAGAATTTGTCTCATGGGTGAGACTGTGAGAGAAGTATCTTTCAACAGGAGCAAGGATATGTTCCAAAATGTGTTTGAAATACCATACAAGAAATAAAAATCTTCCTCACTTAACCATGCTACACATATAATTTATATATTCAACTTTATCGGGATAACCCTCTGCCCCAATTATATTACCTTAGGGGATCAACCTGGAGCCCTGAGAGAATTACGTCATGGGCCAGCTCAAACCTTTCTAACTGCCAAATCATATCAAAGTGAGTGTTACATTTTGAAAGATAATGTCCACTCCACAGAAATATATTTGAGCAACATATATACAACTGACTGACACAAGAACTAACCAAAAAAAATAAATTAAAAGGAAATCACACAACAAGAATCAGTTCAATTTGAAAGTCTGCTCAAAAGTATCAAAAGAAGCATGATAAGGTGCAGCTTGCCAAAGATATATCAAATGCATGAAATGAGCAGTGAAAGATATAAACAAAAAAAAAACTTTTTCCTTTTTTTTTTTTTTTGATATGCAAGTTTTGTCTGAAGTATTGGGGATTGGAACCAGACACCTCACTTTCAGGGTTCACCAAGGGTCCAGGAGTTAATTTTTATGGTTCTCTTAAGTAGGCAAATCCTCAAAAACTCACCTTTACCTCCACGGTAATATATCATTCTGTTTTTATTCTTGTGACATTGCAATTCATCCACAGTACAAACTCAAGAAAGTACTAGCTATTCAAATTGAAGAAGGCTTGAACAGAAGAACAGGTTCAAACCAAGCCCCTCATGGCTCAATGGTAAAAGAACTACTCATAAGGCTTGGGTGCATGAGGTCTTGGGATCCATTCATGCCAAAGGCAAGAATGTTAAATTTCAGCTAAACTAGCAAAAAAAAAAAAAAAGAAGAACAGGTTCAAAAAACTGGTATGGAAAAAAAAACATTCTCCAAATTATAGCAGCTCAAAAAGTAAATTTCAACATAAAAGAGATCAGCTCTTCAAGAAAGCGAAACAATTTTTTTTAGTATATAGGTAAATTTAGACCCAAGTATGGGATTGGAACCAGGGATAGAAACCGAAATACCTTATCATATATAAATCTAATGGAACTAAGGTAGATGTGAACAATACAACATAAAACTGAGTTGAGATTTACAGAAGTTCAAAGAATGGGTTATTTGGTTTAAAGGTAAGACCTGCAACGGCACAAACAAGCTTTGTTAGGATAGTTCTAGCATCCAAACTCCACTTTAGTCAAACTTACTTAGTTCTACATACTATAAAGTTATTAAATCTTCTAAAACCACGTAATAAGATATTTCAATACATAGTCGTAGGTTGATCAATAATTCAGTATAATGTAGGAATCAGAAGTAGAAAGCCTCACCAAAATGAGTGCATCAGCCTTCAAAATGTGTGCCTTTATTGAATTATTTTGAAAGTTCATCACCTTCTCGGCATCCTTTAGACCAAGCTGAAACAACAGTTACAAGCATGCTGATATAGTGCAGTAATAGTTATGGTATTAAAGTTGGAAAAGGATTCTTTTCCAATAAAAAACCATAAAAATTACATACTCCTGCGTGTATCATAGGATCAAGCCCACTCAATGGACTATCTTCAGAATCTGATGGAGGTCTGTGTACCAGGAATTGGCAAAGCCTGGTATCAATTTAAAATGCTAACTGTTAACAGTGCAAGAAAATATCCATGAGAATAGGAATTAATCAAATTTAGATGAGGCATGCATGCATGCAAGTACAGATGGCATATCTATTGCTAAGAATCATGGTCTCACCTGAGATAAGCAGCACATCGGTTGCTAAGTATAACAGGATGACATGGTTTAATATTATGAGCTCTTGAGTAACAACTGATTGCCTGACAAAAAAGACGATCTAGCAGCCATAAAGAGAAGAATGGACGTAAATTGAAAAACACAAAAGATGCCCATTCAAAACTTTGATCAATTTAACATAGGGAACTGTATTATGAATATTCTAGTTCTGAATAAAATTAACAGCGTTGAAAATGTTGTCACTAAGCACTCTTTCATTTTAGTGAAAGGGATAAATGATAGCACAAAGAAATGCTGATAAAAAAAATTCAACACTCCGATTTTGGGATTGAAATAAACAGAATAATATGCACAATCCTTCAGTTATTTTCTTAGATAATAAATAGCCAATTAGAAGAAGCATTTGCTAGACCATCTCTGCTGGCAACTTCATTTCACCAACATATAAGCAGCAACTTAAAGATTCTGCTTGCTAAGACTTTATGATTCACCCCTATCTAAATTATAATTTTGTAAATAATCTTAAAAGATAAAATTTGTAAGAATTATATCTTATAAGCACTCAAATAAGTTGTATTATTTGAATTCTAAGCATCTCCATAGATTGATGCAAATGACAATTAAACTAAACTGTCAAAGAGAGTAGTCAAAATGGTCCAGAGTAGTAAGAATTTCACCTCTTCAAAATGATTGTCACGGAAAGCTTGGTTTCCCATCTGCATAAGGTCATAAAGAAGACTAT
Organism: Aralia elata; assembly: GCA_034770075.1. NCBI lineage: Eukaryota > Viridiplantae > Streptophyta > Magnoliopsida > Apiales > Araliaceae > Aralia > Aralia elata. The sequence continues at coordinate 87,268,129 of CM068380.1, forward strand.
ATCTTTGCCGCGACATTGTATCGCCTTCATTCGCCTGCATTTCAATTCAATTCAATCACCAACTCTATATCTCTCTCTTTCTCTTTCTCACTCAATTCAAGAAATTCTCAAATTCACGAAATAGTTAACAGTAGCCGATTTCGAATATCTGCTAACAAGAAAGTAAAAATACTAGTACTATTCATTAACCAAATACTTCCATTACAATCAGTTAATTACTACTCTCGGACCACATAAATCACCAAATTGAAGAAATTTCCATTACTTTTATTTTACGGAATTTTAGAGGAAACCATAAAAAGAAAGAGAGAATCGAAGAAAGAAACAGATTACCCATACAAAGTCTTCAACACTGTCTACCCCTTCCAAACTCAATCCAGAGGACGAGGCTTCATTCGACATTCTAGAGAGAGAAAAAAAATATTTGGAGAAACGCAGAGAGAATCAATTGCGAGGAAGAAAGTGATGAATCGAACGGAATAGGAGTAGAATAGGAGGGGGAAGCAGAAAAACGACGTCGTTAAAAGGAGGAACGGCAGGAAAGTATCGTGTTCCTCCCTGTATCCTTCATGTATATACGGACCTTATTCGTTTACGTGTTTATTTTTTCACTCTCTTTCTCTCTATATATATATGATATGTATATCAGTATATGGGTTTCCTGTGGAAGAAGAAGGGAGTTAGACTTGAGCTTTCGTTATCAAAGAGAAAGAGACAGAGGCCCCCAACTCCGCCCAATTCCAAATCTTACAGCGTTTGTTTCTTGTTCCGTTCCTTACAGTGCTTCAGTCAGTGTAATATCGGTCTAGTGTATAAGTATATATATATATATATATATACTAGTTCTTAATATCTGTGTCTCCGACATTACGTACGAATGAGAAGGGAGAGGACAGATTATTGACGCTAGAGAATGGAGGAGATAGAAGGCGTGCTCGGGAGGAGGAAGAACGGAGGAGGATCTGAGAGTGAGAGTGAGTAATTTTTTTTCCTTTGAAGTCAAAAAGGATATAATGGACGGCAAGATTTATCCCAAACTTTGAACGGTCCTAATAGTTTATTAGGGTGATCGAAAAATTTAAAATCAATTGTGTTTTGTTAGATATATTTCTATATATGAGTGTATTTCAAGAGCATACCCCCTTAAATGGCATACCAAGCATACCCCCTTAGCGATGGACCGGGCGACGGTTTGGTCCGTCGCTATAGTTTTTAGTGACGGATCCATCACTATATGGGGTCTGTCGCTAAAAGTTTTATCGACGGACCGGACCTATAGCGACGGACCAAACCGTCGTCCGGTCCGTCGCTAAAGGAGGTATGCTTGGTATGTCATTTAAGAAGGCATGCTCTTGATCCGTTATATATATATATATATATTTCACAAATAAAAATATTAGTTCCATAAAGTCTTCTCTTACATGAGAGTGAATGTCACTTACTATTTACATAAAAAAAATACATAAAACTAATATTTTTATTTATAAAAATATCAATTCTCTCTTTATGTATAAATAATATATATATATAGAGAGAGAGAGAGAGCGCAAGGATCAAGAGCAGAACTCTTAAAGAGCATAACTAGCAGAACACCCTTTAGCGACGGACCTTGCGACGGTTTGGTCCGTCGCTAAAGGCTGTAACGACGGACCGGACCTATGACGACGGACCAAACCGTCGCAAGGTCCGTCGTTAAAGAGTGTTCTGCTAGTTATGTTCTTTAAGAGTTTTGCTCTTGAAATGCTCTCTCTCTATATATATATATATATATTTGCATATTGTGCCCTATAATTTCACGACACTTTATCAATAAAATACGTTAAGTATTAGTATTATTTTTATTTTTTAATAATATAATATAATTTTTACACAGTTCGTGTACATATATTGACAGTGTATTAAGTTATTATCTTACGGCCACTTACTCACTTATCTCTCTCTTCATTATTTCTTTTGTCTTCATCATCCCAAGTTTCTCTTATTATTTATTTTTAATTTTATTACTTTTAATTATTATTATTTAAAAATAATTAGTGCCCAAGAGACTATTTAATTAATAACAACTTGCATGAAAAGGTATCTAATGCTACAAAAAAATTAAAATAGAATTATAGTGTGCTTATTGACCAAGTTTTGTATTAAAGTGGAACTCAAGTAATAAAATTAGAATAAATTTATCATTTGCATATTGTGAATTTTGGTAACATTGTTCCTATTCTTGTTGTGCAAAGATGTGGCAGTTAATTATGGTAACGGGGTCGCATCTTGAAATTTTTATTAGGAAGTCCAGGTTTTCCTAGGACCTTCTTATATATTTTCGACACGTGTAATGGTCATACATAATTAATACAAACCGGCTCTCACATGTTATGGGCTATTGATTAAAAAAATAATTATTATACATGTGTCAAAAACGTATAGGAAGGTCATTTTTCTAGTTGGAAGACCTGAACCTCCTAATAAAAACTCCGCATCTTGGTCCCAAACCATTTTATGGATGTTGAAAGCATTAAATAAAGGGACATCCACATATGACTAATTTTAAAATTAAAAAAAAACATAGTAGATGCTAGTGGGATTAGTTGATTAAGATTTTAGAAAGAGATTGATAAATATGTGTTTCAAATTTGACCTAATGGCACTACATATTTGTATATCTATTTGTCTCTAGTCGCAATCGGTTCGGATTAGCCACTTAAAATAGGTGAAGAACTAATCATTTTTATTTTGAGACCCTTCTTGATAATTAAGCATTTGAATTTCGTATTACCAAACAAACTGCCGAATTAGATTTATACCAATGTTGTAACAAATCATGATTAATTGATGATGACTGCTCTGCTTAAGAAGAGTGCTTTAACTAATTGTGAGAGGTTGTGGATATAGTGTGGTTACAAAATTTGGGGTATATTTAAATAATAACTTAGAAGATGCTGATTGGCCCGCCAATTTTGACTGGACAAGGTTTTGTTCTGTTCTGTATTTATTCAGTTGAATTTTATCATCTGGAGATGTTATCTGAATATCTATCTCATGGGAACTTTTACACACTAACATAATCAACACTATTATGATTATAATCAATTTTAAAAATACTAGTAATTATGAGATTTATTATTTTTTAAATTTATATACAGTTTTATATTTGATAATATCTCAAGTAGATTTTTAAAAATCAATATTAATTTTATATTCTTAAACAGAGGGACAATCAAAATTTAAGTTCTCGGTGAAATATTTATTAGTAGCTTAGTTGGTAGTTGTTGAGTGAATACAAATCCTTGTGAGTGCTGATTCTTTAAAATTTTATGCTCTAAGCTGAGTGAACATGCAAAACTGCAATTGATATGTATACTCATAAGTCATATCTTAATATAATATCAGATATTTTTAATTTTATCAAATATAGTATATAAGATAAATATTTGAAGCAAATATTGAGAAAATGAAAAGGAAAAAAAGTCACCAATTAACAAAAAATAATATTCGCAAGTAAGTATTGGACTTGGGCCACGGTATCATTGTTAGACCAACTTGACAAATACTAGTATTAGCAGCCTACTTGATCCAAATATAAATATGCAGCACAATCAAAATGGTGGAAGAAATTCACCCAAAAAAAAAATGGTGGAAGAAGAGGAGGAAGAAAAACAAGTGATGAAAATACTGCATGCAGTGAAAGCTTGATAGGATGGGAGTCAACACAGTTCTTTACAAAATCAAATTGAATCTGAATCTCCATCTCCATCTCATGAATTGTCAATGGTTGGTGTAAACAACATACATCAAAAACAGAGAACAGAGGTCGATCATGACCGTATTTTCTCCGATCAAACCATTAAGGCCTTCACATATCTTCCAATTAATACAGATTGATAAAGGAAATGTGCAGTAAAGAACATATATATATATATATATATATATATATATATATATGAATACTATTCATGATGAAGCAGTATTCTTCTTTTTCAATTTATGCTTCATATACATCTTACCTTTGTTTTCTTTTCCCCAAGAGTTCTCTTGAACTGCTCGACTGCTGGATTTGGTGCAGTCCACGAGCCTAGCTTTGTCCTCCAACTTCCTCACTGGCTTAAACACCTCAGTGATTGTGGGGTCCAATACATCACTAGAGCACTGAAGAGAAACACCCATGGCTATTGCCTCATCCCAAAGTCCTCTGCCCTTTTCAAAGTTTCCTCCTTTACAAAGCTTTTGTATAAGTAAATCATAAACTGGTCCATAACCGCCTATTGAGCTTTTCTTCATCAACTCTAGCAGCTCAAGAGCATAATTCACCCTCTCAACTCCACATAGAATGCCAATCAAATCATAGTAGAACTTACGGTCTGGAACCATTCCTTCCTCGAGCATTTTATCAACTATTTGCTTACCTTTACCAAATCTCCCTGTCAAATACAGAACTCTAGCAACAAGGTAATAGCTTACCCAATCCGGAGAGCACCCAGCTTTTCTCATAACATCAAGAATTTGAAGAGATTCTTTGACTCTTCTAGTTCTACCCAAACTGGAAATTAATATATTGTAACTGACTGAGGTTGGCTCAATCCCGTAGGTTCTCATTTCTATCATCACGTTTAAAGCTGCTGGAACTAGAGCTGAAGGATTAGATTTTAGGTTTCTCTTACAAAGACACCTGAGGAATGTATTAAAACAATACAGATCTGGCATAATTCCAACAGATTTCATTTCTTTGATGATTCTCCGCGCTTCTTTCACATTCTCCTGTGCAGACCATCCATAGAGTAGGCACTTATATATGCAAGGCTCCACTCCTAAAATCTTATCTTTATGGTGCCATATAACCCCTTCTGCTCTCTTAGCATGCCCTTTTGCGCAAAGAGCACTGACAATGGCGGTGACTGTAACACTATCCTGGGGACACTTGAACTTATTTAAGTTCTTGAAAATGCCTAATGCTACATCTTCCCTCCCCGATTTAACCAATGTCTCAGCTACAAGACCAAAAGTACAAGTTTCCATTGCCCTTCCATCCTTGCCAAAATCTGATATCAGAATGTCCATTGCAGTGAAGTCCTTCATCTCGGCAAAGACCCGAATCGCATGATTAAAATCCTCATCCTCCAATTTAAAGTCCAAACTTCTCCGAGACCATAAAAAGAATCTGAGTAGCCTTCTTGTAGCTGCTTCATGTTTACAAGAATCAAGGACTTGGGTAACAAGGGACGATGTTAAAGGAACTGTAACTTTGTTCAGCCTCACTTCCAAGTCATCTAAACTGCCAGTGCCATTTGAGACAACGCGACATAGCTCTCGAACGTCTGAAGATTCCAGAATAGGCGGCATAGTGGAGTAGAAAGAGAACCAAAGTTGCCTCTGTTTCTGGACTTCGATACTCTGAAGAATTAAATTCTTCCATTTGGGTTTCACTAAGGATAACATCTTTTTCAAGGAAATCCATGTGCTTGGAACATAATTCCTGGAAATTAGAAACAAGTTCTCTCAGGCAAAATATCAAACATGCGATATGCACTACACGACCATTTACACACACATGCTTTATGTCCATGATAGCTAGCAGCGAACATAAATTTAGACTATACATATATACTCACACACACACACGTGTGTGTGTGTATATATATCACCATGCAGGTAGAAAAGCAATCATAAATTCCGTACTTACTTATACTAGCTAAATCAGACGCTAAACCAAATTAGATTTGACGATGACGTACTTTCCCTGTTTCGAGAAAGAGAAATTCAGAAAACGTTTTCAGATTAGAAGCTCAAGAAAAAGCACTGGGTGATGAGGACATCCTTAGCTCACAAGCCCTTGACAAAACACAAGTGGATCCATTGCATATGCCACTTGGACCCATTACGAGAACACGAGTTAAACGCTTCAAAGAAGGACTTAACGGGATGATTCATAAATTATGGACCGAGGTTGGATCGAGCATAGAGGTTATAGAGACGGGTTACAAGCACGCGAAGTTCATAAACACATTGGAAGCAAGCATACCCGAACCGACACAAAAGAATCAGCATTTCCGCACTTTTGGACTAGTTTGACATTAGTTCATATTTTGGCCATAACTTGAGTTTCCAAACTCCAAATGAGGTGATTCAAAAGCCTAAATTTGCCTACACTTCTAGGGCTACAACTTTCATGCTTTGCCCAAGTCCAAATTTGGTGGTTTTCAAATGCAAAAATAGCTTGCAATGTGCTGATCATTAGTTGTCAGATTTGGACTTTTTAGCACATCACATGGACATGTTTTTGGGGTGATAAACTCTTTGGATGGCTGATGCATGTGATGTGATTAGTTGTTAGATCTTGACTTATGGTGATGGGTTAGCACACCATGAGTTCCTATAAATACCAAGTGATGTTAGGCTTGTACAACCAACTTCATACCAATTTCCAGCATTATCAATATTATTGTGAGTTTGTTTCTCTACTTGTGGTTCTTTGAGAATTCCTAAGTGTTCCTTAGTTCTTCTTTGAGATTCATAATTGACTTATCATACAACCAATCATAGTTGTGTGTGGCGTCTTCTACCGCATCAATCGTCGATTGTACCGAGGTTACCGCTTCAATATAAGCGAGGGGTCGAGGTGTCGTTGGTGTTCACCCTACGCAAATTTCCTAAGCAAGCAATTGTACCAAGATTACCGTCTACATATAGGCGAGGGGTTAAGGTGTTGCAAGCTATCCATCCTATCAACTTGTTAGAAACGATCCGGGCGACGACCACCTCACGCAAGCGTGCCGTGGAGTCTATCATTTGGTATCAAAGCTAAGTTTCTTATCAAGTTACTTATCTTTACTTTTATTGTTGAAATATAGTCAAAAAAAAAAAAAAAAAAACTGCATAAAATATATAGCAGAAAATTTGTATTGTTGAATTGCTATCATCGGGATTTTCATTTGCAAGAATCATATTTGGCGTTTGAAAGTCTTGTGGAGAGTCGTACCTTCTATATTGTTTCTTGATAAGTTATTATTAGATTGTAATTAGAGAATTGAGGTAATATTTGTGAGAATTCAAAAAGAACCTATTAGAGAGAACTACGAGCGGAAAAAGGCAAGAGTAGTAAGTTTAATTGAGGGTAAAAGCCTAATTGTGTGATACACGAGCGTTTCCTACTTATGTGGTTATATTGTTTGAGTGAAACACGCAAGGGAGTGGTGAGGAACTTGTTTTCTACTAATCTTTATTTTGCAGGAAATATGTCTAACACAAGAGATAAGACAATTGAAAATGAACCTTCTACATCGAATTTTGACCCAAAACTCATGATGAAGGCTATGATGAAAGAATTTTCTAGACAATTGGGGATGGCTATTGAACAAGTGCATGATCGCATCGATCAATTGAGTGTCACTCGAGGGGAACAAACTCAAATCCCTCCGGGTGGGCGCCCAAAAGGAAAGACCCAACAAACGGAAGCAAGGCTAGCGGAGACAAATTACTATGATGAAAGGTTTAGCGAGGAAGAGGATCGGGAAATTGACCTTATCCCTAGGAGACATTTTGCAAAGGATAGAGGCGGCCGAAATCGAGAGGACAACAATCTCGATAGCATCAAAATGAAAAATTCCAACATTCCAAGGCAGGAGTGACCCCGAGGCATATTTAGAGTGGGAGAAGAAAATGGAGTGGATCTTTGACTGTCACAACTACTCGGAACTCAAGAAAGTTAGGATTGCAGCTACCGAATTTTCAGAGTATGCAGTTACTTGGTGGGATCAATTGATGACCAGCCGAAGGAGGTGCAGAGAACGTCCAATAGAGACTTGGACAGAAATGAAAGCTGTAATGAAAAAGAGGTTTGTCCCAAGCCACTACTATCGAGATCTGTTTCGAAACTTACAAAATTTGAGACAGGGAAACAAGAGTGTGGAGGACTACTTCAAAGAAATGGAAATGCTAATGTCTAGAGCTGACATCGACGAGGATAATGAGGCAACCATGGCCCGATTTTCAGCAGGTTTACATTGGGATATTGCAGATTTGGTGGAGCGCCAACATTATGTGGTATTGGAAGACATGGTGCACATGGCTATCAAAATAGAGAAGCAACTTAAGAGGAGAGGTGGCCAGCGAATAAACACTACCACAGGTTCATCATGGAAATCCAATAATGTGAAGCGTGAGGAAAAGCCAACTGTTTTCAAACCAAAGCCAGAAATCAAGCAGGGAGCGGCTAATCAAGTGGTGCAAGGTAAAACTAATACACCTTCTACTAGTCGTAATCGAGATATTGTATGCTTTAAATGTCAAGGCAGGGGACATATTGCAAAATCAATGCCCAAATCAAAGAACTATGTTATTGCTTGATAACGGGGATTTGGAGACCGAGGAAGAAGATAGTGACAATGACTCTATGCCACCGTTGGAGGAAGATAGAGAGGTTGCTATGCATGGCGAAGTGTTAGTTACACGGAGAATGCTTAGTACACAGGTAAAGGAAGAAAGCAGCGAGCAAAGAGAGAATCTATTTCATACTAGATGCATGGTAAATGGTAAGATCTGTTGTGTTGTAATTGATGGTGGGAGCTGTACAAATGTGGCAAGCATCACAATGGTGGAGAAATTGGGACTTACAACATCCAAACATCCTCACCCATACCGATTGCAGTGGCTCAATGACAGCGGCGACATCAAAGTTACCAAGCAAGTATCAGTACCGTTTACAATTGGGAAGTATGTTGATGAGATCCTTTGTGATGTAGTTCCTATGCAGGCAGGTCATTTACTACTTGGGAGACCTTGGCAGTTCGATCGGCGAGTAAAACACGACGGTTTTACTAATGAGTACTCTTTTGTTCACAATCAAAGAAAAGTTACCTTGTGTCCTATGTCACCAAAACAGGTGCATGAGGATCAAATACACTTACAGAGAGATCATGAAAAGAAAACAAAAGAGAGAGAAAAAAAGAAAGGAGAAGAGAGAAAAACAAATATTTTTGCAAAAAGGAGTGATGTAAGGCGAGCTTTGGATTCTAAAAGGCCAATGATTGTACTTCGGTATAGGGAGGCACTTTTGAATACTAACGCTAATAAAACTTCATTGCCTAGTGTTATTTCTACTCTTTTGCAGGATTATCATGATGTATTTCCCGAGGAGCTTCCCCAAGGATTACCACCAATTCGGGGAATTGAACATCAAATTGACTTTGTCCCCGGCGCGACCATTCCAAATCGCCCGGCATACCGAAGCAACCCCGAGGAAACAAAGGAATTGCAAAGGCAAGTTGACGAGCTAATGGACAAGGGGTTCGTGAGAAAAAGCATGAGTCCATGTGCGGTTCCAGTTATTTTAGTATCTAAGAAAGATGGGAAGTGGCGCATGTGCATTGATTGCCGAGCGGTAAATAACATCACGGTAAAGTATCGGCATCCCATTCCTAGGTTAGATGATATGTTAGATGAATTGCATGGATCTTGTGTGTTTTCTAAAATAGATTTAAAGAGTGGTTATCATCAAATTAGAATGCATGAGGGTGACGAATGGAAAACTGCTTTTAAAACAAAACATGGATTATACGAGTGGTTAGTCTTACCCTTTGGTTTAACTAATGCTCCTAGCACATTCATGAGATTAATGAACCATGTTTTGCGATCCTTCATTGGAAAATTTGTAGTTGTCTATTTTGATGATATCTTGATCTACAGTAAAGATTTAGGAGAGCATGCATTGCATATAAAATCTGTCCTAGAAGTGCTTCGGAAAGAAAAATTGTATGCTAATATGGACAAATGCACATTTTGTACGGATCGAGTTGTGTTCCTTGGCTTTGTTGTTAGTGCACAGGGAGTACAGGTTGACGAAGAAAAGGTACGTGCAATCCAAGAATGGCCAACTCCTACGAATGTCAGTCAAGTTCGTAGCTTCCATGGGCTCGCAAGTTTCTATAGACGGTTTGTAAGGAACTTCAGCGAAGTCACAGCACCACTCACTGAAGTAATCAAAAAGAGTGTAGGATTCAAGTGGGGTGATGCACAGGAAAAAGCGTTTAATTTGATTAAAGAAAAATTAACTAACGCTCCTTTACTTGTATTGCCTAATTTCACTAAGACCTTTGAAATTGAATGTGATGCTTCAGGATTAGGCATTGGAGCTGTGTTAATGCAAGAAGGAAAGCCAGTGGCATATTTCAGTGAAAAATTGAGTGGATCAGCTTTGAACTATCTTACCTATGACAAGGAGTTATATGCTTTGGTTCGATCATTGGAAACTTGGCAACATTACCTGTGGCCTAAGGAATTTGTGATTCACACGGATCATGAATCATTGAAATATTTGAAAGGCCAACACAAGTTGAACAAGAGACATGCACGATGGATGGAGTTCATCGAGACATTTCCATACGTCATTCGCTATAAGCAAGGTAAGGAAAATGTCGTGGCCGATGCTCTTTCGCGAAGGTATGTGTTGTTAAATACTCTTGACACAAAATTACTTGGTTTTGAACAAATCAAAGAATTATATGATAATGACCATGATTTTTGTGAAGAGTTTAAAAATTGTGAAAAGAATGTTGTAGGTAAATACTTCAAGATGGATGGATTCTTGTTTCGTGAGAATCGATTATGTATACCTGCATGTTCTTTGCGTGAGTTATTGGTTCGAGAGTCACATGGGGGTGGTTTGATGGGACATTTTGGCGTTGATAAGACCTTATCTGTGATAAAAGAACATTTCTATTGGCCCCATATGAAACGAGATGTAGAAAGAATTTGTGATAGATGCATTACATGTCGTCAAGCTAAATCTCGTGTTCAACCCCATGGGTTATACACACCATTGCCTATTTCGAGTGAACCTTGGATTGATTTGTCTATGGACTTTGTATTGGGTTTACCTAGATCTAAGCATGGTCATGATTCTATATTTGTGGTCGTGGATAGATTTTCAAAAATGGCACATTTTATCCCATGCCACAAAGCTGATGATGCATCCCATGTTGCTGATTTATTCTTTAGAGACATTGTACGTTTGCATGGCATGCCCCGAACAATTGTTTCGGATAGAGATGCTAAGTTCTTAAGCTATTTTTGGAAAACTTTGTGGTGTAAACTAGGAACTAAACTGCTGTTTTCAACTACTTGTCATCCACAAACTGACGGCCAAACGGAAGTAGTTAATAGAACTCTATCTGCTTTATTGAGGGCTATCATTAAAAAGAATATTAAGCTTTGGGAAGAGTGTCTACCACATGTTGAGTTTGCTTATAATAGGTCTGTTCACTCTGCTACTAAATTCTCACCTTTTGAAATTGTGTATGGCTTTAATCCTTTAACACCCTTGGATTTGTCACCATTACCTGTTTCCGAATATACTAACATGGATGGCAAAAACAAAGCTGATTTTGTTAAGCAGATACATGAGAAGACAAGACTCAACATTGAGAAGAGGACGGATCAATATGCCAAACAGGCCAACAAGGGTCGGCGTCAAGTAATCTTCGAACCCGGGGATTGGGTATGGCTACACATGCGTAAGGAAAGATTTCCTGCTCAAAGGCGTTCGAAATTACTTCCAAGAGGAGATGGACCATTTCAAGTGCTTGAACGCATTAACAACAATGCTTACAAATTGGACTTACCCGGTGAGTATAATGTTAGTGCAACTTTCAATGTTTCTGATCTAAGCCCGTTTGACGTAGGTGAAGATTTGAGGACAAATCATTTTCAAGAGGAGAGGTATGATGAGGACATCCTTAGCTCACAAGCCCTTGACAAAACACAAGTGGATCCATTGCATATGCCACTTGGACCCATTACGAGAACACGAGTTAAACGCTTCAAAGAAGGACTTAACGGGATGATTCATAAATTATGGACCGAGGTTGGATCGAGCATAGAGGTTATAGAGACGGGTTACAAGCACGCGAAGTTCATAAACACATTGGAAGCAAGCATACCCGAACCGACACAAAAGAATCAGCATTTCCGCACTTTTGGACTAGTTTGACATTAGTTCATATTTTGGCCATAACTTGAGTTTCCAAACTCCAAATGAGGTGATTCAAAAGCCTAAATTTGCCTACACTTCTAGGGCTACAACTTTCATGCTTTGCCCAAGTCCAAATTTGGTGGTTTTCAAATGCAAAAATAGCTTGCAATGTGCTGATCATTAGTTGTCAGATTTGGACTTTTTAGCACATCACATGGACATGTTTTTGGGGTGATAAACTCTTTGGATGGCTGATGCATGTGATGTGATTAGTTGTTAGATCTTGACTTATGGTGATGGGTTAGCACACCATGAGTTCCTATAAATACCAAGTGATGTTAGGCTTGTACAACCAACTTCATACCAATTTCCAGCATTATCAATATTATTGTGAGTTTGTTTCTCTACTTGTGGTTCTTTGAGAATTCCTAAGTGTTCCTTAGTTCTTCTTTGAGATTCATAATTGACTTATCATACAACCAATCATAGTTGTGTGTGGCGTCTTCTACCGCATCAATCGTCGATTGTACCGAGGTTACCGCTTCAATATAAGCGAGGGGTCGAGGTGTCGTTGGTGTTCACCCTACGCAAATTTCCTAAGCAAGCAATTGTACCAAGATTACCGTCTACATATAGGCGAGGGGTTAAGGTGTTGCAAGCTATCCATCCTATCAACTTGTTAGAAACGATCCGGGCGACGACCACCTCACGCAAGCGTGCCGTGGAGTCTATCATTGGGCTTTTGACCCACTATTCCATGCTGTTAAGCGAAAAAATTTAAAGACTATCTATCTCCACCGGTAAGATTTATATATGCATATTGCATGGACATGATCAGATATATACTACTCAATTGAAATGAAAAAGGGTTACTCAGTGGAGTACTATTTACTTATAGAGTTTATTATTATTATTATTATTATTATTATTATTATTATTATTATTATTTTGGCATCAAATACTTTTCTGAACTTATCGCACCGCACTATTGACACTTGTGTTTTCACTTTTCAATAACTTCATTGTAATATTCGATCAATTTCCGGTAACCCTCCGATTTACCTACCAAATTAAAATTCAATATAATGTATATCATTTAGTTGTTATGATAAATTAATTAATTTCTGGTTAAATTTTTTTGAACTTATCTCGAGCATTGGAGTAAAATGTAGGTTTTTTTATTTGTTTTGAATTGATGGTATTATTATTGTTATTATTATTGTTGTTATTATTATTATTATTATTATTATTATTATTATTATTATTATTATTATTATTATTATCAATACATCTAAACAGAGTTTAAATAAGTCACATTTGGGGAATGGAATGACTGGGGCGACTCGAGGAAGTAGGATATCAGAGAGATTTAATTTAAGAAAGGAGCAGTGAGTTAATTTAAGAAGACATCATATTTGCAATTACTCCCCCTTTTGTACAGAGATCTTCCTCTTCCTCTGCATGTTCAGCTTTTTTGTATTTGGTACTGCTAAACCACCGTGAGCCTACCTTGTACTCTAAAACTGGAAAGGAAGAGAATATGTGCTCAAAGAATTATAGCGAAAATCATACCCAAGGCCGCTGCTGCTTCTCTTGCAGACCTTTAGACAAGTCCAACCCATAACCTCTCTCTCAACTCCATTCAGTTTTCTATGGTATATTCTCTGATACAGCAGGGGAACCCGCACAGCAAACAGAACTAGAATTTTTCACGCGACTAAAAATAACTGCTTAAAGCCTTGTAACATCTCATTACACTCGACTAATGTTGAGCTCTAGTGACAACATTCATTATCTTATCAAGGTAGAAAAACTTGTGTTTCTTAGAATGTATCATACATCAAATTCAAGATCAACGAGTACCAGCAGTGATTAATTTGCTAATTCCATTTCCCACTAAAGTAGATGTCACCTACCCCCTTATCATTGACATTGATACATTCTGCCAAGAACACACCCGGTGATGTATGATGGACCATATTACATGTGGACTCGAACATATTTTAAACAGAACACCTTGGCTTACAATCTAACAATTTCACTGAAGAAGTCAACCAGGCTTCATAGCTTCCTTGAAACTGCACAAGTACAATCTAACAATTTCACTGAAGAAGTCAACCGGGCTTCATAGCTTCCTTGAAACTGCACAAGAACAACTCCCTCATCTAAGAACATGGACAAATTTTAACATTTCTCCACAGATCCTATGCGCAAAGCTCTCTAGCACCACGGATTGCATTATAAACTATGGAAGCATAAGCTTTCCAGCTGACAGCTGGGTTATCCTCAACCCGTAAGTAAGGATTTTAGCGGAACAACTCTGCATGACTACACATTCTCAGCCTTCAGTATCAAGCCAACCCAGGAGCAATCTGGCATTGAAAATTGCTTATATAGTCACAGCATTGTGTTGGTATCAATAGGAGACCAAGGAAGCAGTTGGTTGCAAGCTCAAGGTGATTTGTGCCTCTATATTCACAGTACCAATGTAGGAAGTGCCAATATATATGTTCATCAACAAGCAAGACAGCAATCCGGAATGAGTCCTGGCAGAGGGAACCCGCGAGACAAAACTTTACCACTTGGGAATTATCACTTAAGGGGAAACTATCATTTATAGGAATGATATTATAGTACAACATATGAACACAGGAAAATCATCCTCCAGCGAAGAAGTTGCTCAGTCTTCGTCCTCATCTTCATCCTCTTCATCATCATCAAAATCGGCAGAAGTGGGTTGTCCATTCAAATCAACGTTTAAACCATTTAGCTTTCTCACAAATTGTCCCTTTACACGAGGCCTTTTTTCGGCAAGATGTTTTCGGTTGACATACCTGATCTTCTTGTCAAAACAACGTTCTTTTCTCTTTTGCCTGAACTTGAGCAAGGCTGCCTCTCTTCGATCAACTTTACTCAAATTCCCATCAGTGGAAGAACCCCCATAAGGCGGCCATGGGTGTGTTGTAGGCATTTGGCCTGGTTGTAGGCAGACACTGACCGGGTAATAGGGGAATGGTGCCACTCCAGGCACATGAGGAAAATGTGGAATATGATTCTTTTGATGCAACAAAGCTGAAGGGGCATTGTTTTGCAGATCCTGCAGGCTTTTTTGATACATTGATGTGGTTGTTGACATCATAACTTGATTCATTAGTCCTGAAATATAATAAGGATAATGGCCACTAAAACTCGAGAAATCATGGTGTGCACCATTTGGGGGATGCATATGCACCTGAGAGAACTCTTCCAGCTTAGAGTTGCTCTGTTGAGAGAAATCCGGCGGCTGAGGAGGAGAAGACCTATCCACAGAAAAAGAATCAGGGATGCTATTACTGCTTTGAAAGTCATCTCCTCGAGAATGGTTTTCCCGTGCCTCTTTGACTACAGGTTCCTGTGTATCATTAACTACTTGTCCACTCCATGTACTAAATTTCTTCTCAATCCTCAACTGTTCAATAGTATTCTCATCAACGGGGATAACAACTTGGGCATTGCTCTTAAGCAATCCTGATTTGACATATGCAAAGAAGGCTGAAGACTCGCCTATCTTTAGTTCACTCTTCTTTGGGCCTGAAAAACTTTGGCCTGAAAACACCAGATAAGTTTTATTAACTTCATGAGAAGGCGAACGACAACCAAAAAAATTAAAACAAAAAATAACAACAGCTCATGATGAGATCTCAAAGACTCAAATTTATCACGTAAAGTAAATGGCGCAAAGCACATAATTTATGTAACTTATATAACTCATAACACAGAGTGGCACCAACATCATATTACATCATTACCAACTAGTAAGACGATCCAAATCTTCTTTTTCTCAAAATAGAGTTCTTTGCTGGAGTGACATGGGATAGTGCGGGCATCACTGATTTCTCTAGAAAGAATGAACAACACGTACATTTTTTTCTTCATAAATCACTTTAGAAGCTCCCAAAGTTTCAAATTTCCACAAAACGTAGAAATAGAAGTTTTATGTATGGGTTGATGCACAAAGTGCCTTTGCCCTACACTAGCAATAAGATAAAAAGAATTGGAGAAGTATTAGCTCCCAATCTGCCAACTTTAAGGACTCTGAGCAGCCATGGTGACGGCCAGTAGAGGATTCATATTAAAATTCCATTGTTTTAATTGACACGATGATATGAGTGAACAGACCAATGAGATCCTAAAAGACAGAAGCATTCTGAAATCTATGTACTTCAGTGCAGTTTGCTTCCCTTGTATGATAAGAATGAGTTCCACACTCTCTTCTCTGTTTTTTCTTTTTCATTTTTTTTTGGGGTGGAGGTGTTTTTTTTTTTTTTTTTTTTGGGGGGGGGGGGGGGGGGAAATAAGGAATAGCAGCTGATATGAAAAAACACAAGACATCACTCACCTCTCTGCCAGTGGCTAAAAACTGGTAGATCAGGGTGATTTGCTGATGGATCTGCAAGTGGTGTTGCTTCAGGAATAGCTACAGTGGCAGCATTCTGAAAATTAAAATGCACGCCCAAAAATAAGTTAGTTGAATATAGCAAACCCACAACTGGCCCAGCCTTGAACAATTTCACAATTGAAAATGATGTTCATAGCAAATTCGAACAGTGGTAGAGTGCACAGCAACTGTTTATAGACTACAGGTGGCCCAAAACTGCCTAGTGTGAGCAAATATTTAATATCTCTAAAAAAGAATATAGAATTATAAAAGGAGCAGACAATGAAAGAGGAGAATAAAGGGTCCAATAGTTATCGTATGGGATTATGTATCACAAACTTAATTGTCATGGAATAACCGTGCGCGTGGTTTGTGAGGTATTGCATGCACTCAGTGGTTATCCAGTATTCTAGTGTAAACCCTATGAGTAGTGGCTGTGGGTCCGCTGTGTGGGTTCCACCGTCGTTTAAAAAGTTTATAGAGAGATTATTTTAAGAAACAGAAAAATACACTGAATAGTTGATTGAAAACAGCAAGCAACCCATTAATATGAATGATAAACAAACTCATGATCTGCTGCAAAAACTTTATCTTAGAATCATACTCACATCATCTTCCTGATGAGTTGACACACACATCTCTGGATTTGCAGTCTTGCGGGGCTTATCATCTGTGTCATCTGAGAACAGAGTTGTGCTATTTGTATTAGCATCACTAGGGTCTGATACCACTGGATCAAAGTCATAGTTCACAATGTTCTTCTCTGCCAGTCCAAGCTGTCCACATGAAAAATATGAAAGACAGATTAAGAAATCATTCTGACAAGGTATTTATGTAATACAGAGTACAACGTCGACAAACCAATTCACTTATCAAATATAAAAGCATGGACAACCCAAAGCGAAAAATTATTATGATGGCAAAAAAGGACATCATGAGGGGTACAATGATATTTGAATAGAAGAATGTGTATAACACGGACTAACGACTAACTATTGTGATTATAATATTCAAGTCCTTTTTTTCACAAGTTACATTCAAATACAAATTTAACGTTGCTCAAGCCTCAAGCAGATTATAAAGCTTAATTAATAACGTCTACATAACTATTGAAATAATGCAAATCATGCTACTTTTTACATAATTTTTCCCACAACATTTTTCTTTTCTAGTAGCATATTGTAAGGAGACTATAGACTATAGAAGGCTTTACTTATTTTATTCACATTTAGGATATTATGGTAAGAAATAATTAAATAAATAACCACTGAGATGTGTCCAACATATTTTTTTAGGATAAAAAAAAATCTAAAGTATTTGTTTGTTTTCCACTTTTCCTTCATCAGGTGTCTAACATGCATCTACAAGTGTTTGAGAGATTATGAATTGAATATGGTGTCAGATCTAGACGTGAAGCCCTTCCAAAGAAGTATGTCTTCCTCATAGGACAAAAGTAACACATATCCAGGAGACGGCCTTGGGATGGATAGAAAATGCATAATGCCCTAATGTAGCCCTTGGAACTAGTGGATACTCTTCATTCTTCAATTTGAACAAAAAAAGAAGAGTAGGGGAGGAATACAAAGAATGCTACAATTAGATACGAACAATGACAATGAGGGTGGGTTTAATATAAAGTGCATCGGCTTCAATTCATCAATTCATCAATCCTAAGTCCTTAAACTATTATGAGAACTCTTGCAAATTCACAAAGGTTGGAAGAGGGGTGGGTTTAATAATATTACACAAACTGTGTGACAAAGTCAGCCTTACATACCATCCGCCGCCTTCTCCACATGTGAGTCCACAAGTTTAACAGCTCATTCGTACGTAAGGGCTTGACAAGATAGTCAGCTGCTCCAAGTCTTAAACACTTGACAACAACAGAGACTTCATCCTGCGCTGACATCACTTGACACAACAAAACAGTAAACAATAAGAATTACTCTGTAAAATTCTGGGGAATAAATCAAATGTCCAGAGGAAATGTACAAAGAAGATAAATGAAACCAAGCTTACTGATCACCGGAATGCGCCTTAAATCTTTATCCCTTGTGATGTATTTTAACAACTTTAGGCCTTTGGCCATAGGAAGATCAACTTCAGAAAGAATTATATCTATATCAGGCCCCTCAGCATTCAGTGCACCAACCACTTGTCTAGGTGATCTCACTGAAGTCACTGCAAAGCAAAAATCATCAGTATTCAGAATTAAGAAATTTAAATACGACAATACACATATATCAATTGCAATTATACTATGGCCATCTCTCAATACATTAGTTTAAAAGTAAGTTTAAGAAATAACGCAAGAGGGGTAGAAACTATGATGTGAAGAATACACTGAAACGCTTTGACTTTTTTAGACGGAAATGTACTCCAAAAAATATCACATCAAGGTAAATGCTCCAGATCTTAACTTAAACAAGAATGTTACGTAAGTCTTAGAATGTGCTATTTAGACTAAAGCAGCACGTAGAGCCTGTTTTCAGAGAATAAGGTACTCATTATACATGTACTTCAATATTATCAAGAAAAGAGGGAAAAGAAAAAAGTGCACAACGCCAAATATATTTTTTTTCCCAATTACAAAAATATAACAAGCACTCGTGCTTCTGTTCATAACCCTACTAGAAAAGTTGGATTTAAGTCTGATAATCTTGCAAGAATCTTTTTTAAAAAATAAAAAATAAAAGTTAGCATTAGAATAAAAGCATTACGCTTCTAGTCAACCTTCAAGTAAAATTTCTTTTGTGGACAACTAATTTCCCACTACTAACGGACCCACATCACATATACGCTATTTTCTATTGCAACATACATTTACATATTTTATGGGGTGTAAACTTTGTATAAGAATCAAATGTCAACCCATATCCTACATGTGGCATTTGGGTACAAGAAAAAAATACAAGTTGAATTACACTGACTCTCTCTTCAAGCTATTATATCAAACAGGTCAAGAAACCTAACAAAAGAGTAAGGTAATAAAGTGTTATAATAAAACCTTCTTTCCGGTAAATGTATGAAAATATTAGAACAAAATAATGCTTTTCAATAGATATCCAGTTTGAGATACTAAATATCGAAAGAATGGTTGAATTGAGAAATAAAATAAGTTAGTCGTCCTTAACAAGAATCACAAAAGTTTACAAGTCAAAGTTATAAGGTCTGTGAATCCATGTAAAAGAACATTCAATATACTCCTTCCGCTCCAAAATATAGCATCAATATTGGGTTTTTTAAGTCAATTTGAGGTATTTTCAAATATAAAATTAATGTGATTTATTTAACGTTTGAAAACAATAAATTTTGTGATTAGTAGTACTTTTTACATAGTTTACGATTTTCATAGTTGTATTGCCTCAAACTAAATGAATTCAAGTCATATTTGAATTTAAAAATGTCTCAAATTGACTTCAAAATTTTGATTTACTTCAAAAGTTAAACTCGATCCCATATTTTCGTACAGAGGGAGTATATTTTTGAACTCATTATAAAGAAAGAGTATTACTTCTATGTTTATTTGGAGTCACACGGGTAGAAAAAGAGTGTTACTTTCTTAATTTGCATAAGAATGTACTGAAGCCATGATGAAGGAATTAACAATAACTTTAGCAATCATGTCCGGCTAAGAGCACAATTTTAGCAATCTAAATAAAAAGTTACAAACATCAATATTCCACATACCGAGTATAACTTTTATCACTCGAAACTTATATACCACACAACATCAAACTAAACTCAAGATAAAGGCATTAATGCTTAAGAAAAAGTAATATTACTAAGCTGATCAGGTCTTAACATGAAGGTTTACACTACACTAAATCCCCTGGACCTTTAGGTGATTTTATCGTTGTTTACTGATACTGTATATGTGATAATTGATGTTTAGTATGTACATTCATTGTACTAGGTATCCCTAAAAAATGGGGATTCGGGAAATGAAAAAAAAAATCTTTTGATACATGTACCTTGATAGGAACATTTGCACAAAAGCGTAAAAGCCTCCTCTAATCTCTTGGTATCACTGTCGCACAGCAAAATCCTCACTTTACTCCTATCAATAAACCCATCACCGCCCTTCCCATTATTCCCACCGCCGCCTTTGCTCAAAACAATTTCACTCCGTTCCATCACCTAGTCTTCAAAGTTTTTAACAATTCAACACGCAAACTCTTCAATCGCGTCACCAAAATTAGGGTTTCAACCGAACCCCAAAACACTTGTTACCCATACCAAAATAGCACAGATGCAAAATTAAAGAGCCGGTATCAGAGAAGCAATATCTTTTTTACTCTTCACAAAGAAAGTCCCAAAAATAGGGTTTCGATTGAGAACATATCACTCCATTAACAGATCAGACTGAGAGAGAAAATCCTAAATGGATACTTGTTTCACCAGCAGAATAGGACAAAACTCATATGCCGAGCTTTTTAACAAAAAGTTTTCCCATAAACTTGCACCAAAATAGAAACTTGAGGATGATTTCTCATAAGAAGAGATTTAGCACCTGACGCTCGCGCGTTAACATAAACCATGCAGAGCAACTGACTAGACAAAAAATTCAGCACGGCTAGATAGTTGGGCAGTATAGCTCATCAGTCATCAACTCATCTAAACTTGTGGATCGAATTTTTACGGTTCTGTTCATGTTACCGCCGATCAAGCAGCATCGGCCCAATCGGTTTTGTCTGTATGCAACTGGAGAGAGAAAGAGGCAAAAGAGGAAAGATGAGTGAGAACGGAAGTCTTCGAAGTTGGTGTGTCGCCTCTGCTCTGTTTTTTTCGCTTTTTTGGTATAATATAAAAATCGGAATTTGTGTTTTCTTTTGGATAGTGGTAGTGGCTAACATGCGCCTGGGGGACGAAGTGCTTTCGCCTATCTGGTTTCTGCATCTAACCGGATCTGATCCATTCAACCCAATTGGCCTCTACGGTTTGATCATAATTGTGGAAGATTTTTTGTTTTTTCGAAAACTGATATGATATTCTTTTATTATTATTGTTACAATTAAGTTTGGCGACGGGAATCCTACTCTAATCTTGGGCTCTCAAGTGGCAAACGTCTTCCTTATCTTACTTACCGAATTTGAGCAGCTCCATGTCACAACTCAACGAGGTGGGGCGAGACAACAAAGGCAGGGATGCCACATCACATGCTTATTTAATTAAATTATAACCATTCCAGAGTGGGTCAACAAATACCAATATACTATTCCTCCCTGTCTCCATATATAAATATTTGGTGCTTCTTTATTCCCGTCCCAATAACTAGTTAGAATCAAAATCAGCGTCCCGTACAAAATAAAACGTGAAAATTATCGTGTAAACGGGACAAATTATCACCTCTAGTTACAATTTTAACAATAGGAGTATTTTTTTTGTGACCATAGTTGTGAAAGAGGTCTACAAAAGTTAATTTTCTTTATAGTTAATAATTCTTTTGATGTATATGCTTATTTGCAATAAAAAAAAGTTTTAAGGGATTATAATTGCATGAGTTATAGTCTTAGAATAAATATTCTTAGTCATTTTTTTATTCTTTTAAAAAAATATTCAAGTGTTTGTGTGGTAGAAGATTATATGAGATAGTTAAAATAAATATAATTGTGTCTTAAATATTTTTAATGCTAATATAATATAAGTGACAGGCTAATAAGACTTGAGGTGGTATTAAATAGCTCCTAAAATGGGTGTTATAATATTATAGAAATTAATTAAAATATTATATATAAATTATTTTTAAATTTATTCGATAAATTATTTTTAAATTTATTCGTGATTTACGCGGATTATTAGACTTGTACGTATGAGAGAGAGAGTGGTAGGTCCGGTACTGGTAGGATGCTCATTGGTGTAACCAGGGGGTAGAGGCGCAAGATAGAACAAGAGAGACAGAGAGGGTGGCCTGGTGCCTTGTGGGGGACCGGGGATGGTTGATGGTAGTGGTACCGCGTGCGAAGATAGTTTGTTAGAGATAGAGAGGAGGCCACGTCACCGCAAAAGATCTCATATAAAGTGTAAAGTGCATGCGACCTGTACGCCCTTTATTACTGTGCTACTCAACAGCTGTACCTATATTATTATTATTATTAATTATTAATTATTGTTCGAAATTTTTCAATTTTGTTTTATTTTAAATCATGTCATATTATCAACTACGCTTGTCATTTGCAATTAATTTCTTAACTACTACTATGTAAGAAAATACGTAATATTAATAATTACGAAAATTATTTGAAGTTTTAATTTTGGAAACCTCCAACATGAATTACTGGTGCGTGACTTTCAAAATTATGCATTCAATATTCATAAAAAGAACTCTTTTAAATTTTTGGTTTCAAATGACATATTATTAAATATTTTATTATGACATAATTAATTACATGAGATTTACCTAATTAATGTCAGGATATATTGTCCCTCTCTTGATAATTCCAGGACTATCTACAAGCATATGATCATTTGTTGAATCCAATTATCACCACATGTATGAGAATTACCAAATATATATCTAGTGATATCCTTAAAACATAAACAATCATCATCTTGAGTATAGCCAGTAATAGTACCTTCCTAGTTGAAGTACTTCTTTCAAGCATTTCATCAAACACCTTGCCATTGATTGCCTTCTTCAAATTGTTCTTTTTTCATCTTTTGACAACGAAGTTCTGTTTTCTTTTCATATTGCCTGTCAGACATTTCATCAAACACACTGTAAACACTTTCTAGAGTATTACCATAAGCATAAGCTTTTCGGTGGATTGGCTCACTAGTGGGATGGAATGTCAATCCACTTCGAATCTGATCCATCATCTTAAACTCCTGATTATGCTCATTATCTTCAATTTGGGATGTCAAATACTCTAGACTATCCCCGTAATTAACTTCGGCCACTTGCTGCACCAAGCAGCCATAGAAGCACTAAATTCCATTGCAAATTTATCAATAGCAATAGCAGCCTCGATACGATCGGGAGTAGTAGGAGCTCTCAATGAAAGCACCATCGTTACTGATTTAAAGTGTCGGACAGACTTTAAAAAAGAATTTTGGGGGAGAGAAAAGAGAAGAAAGGAGATTGGAAAATATTTTGTTTGATATTCGATTGATAATGTTCCGCACAAGACGGCCGTTTATAGGTTTAACCACTGTATTGCATTCTGAAAATCAATCATGAAGGGATTTAATACCATGTACGCTAGCATAAGTTTACATATTCGAGAACCAAAAATTAAAATACCTCTTGAAGCGTATTAAATCTTTTGGTGCGGAAGATCTCGAACAACTCCACGAACCAATCCACGAACCAGCGGCGTCTCCGAATTACAATCTTGTGGGATGAAAACGGAGCTCGATTCCACGATCCGTTCAACTAGATTTTACCGAATATTGGGAGCTCAATTTATGCAGAGTGCAGTGTGCAATATTCTCTCTCACTTCCTTATCAGACTAATATCCGATCACTCCATTTAGAGAACCCAATTCAACATATAATGAAGGAGAGAGAGAGAGTGTACCACAAGTGGAGTATTCACATGTGTGATGCACTTAACATTCACTAATATCCAAGATGCTTTCGGTAGTGGATGGAGTGATTGAGGAAAAAGAGTAGACATGGGTGTCCCACCATGTAATGGTGTTGTGCACTCAGTTCTCCAACATCTCCCACTCACCCATGGCGGGGACGATGTAATCCTCATATCTGCAAAAATATAGCTCAAACCAAAAATCGTAAATCTTCAGTTGCCGGACCGTGCGACCGCTGAGTTCACCTGTAATGCGGGAGCTCTATATCAAACCCGTTAAGGCCAAAATAGAGACATCTACCCTTTTAAAGAAAACAGTGTGGGAGCTCTCACGCCAAACTCAATTAGTTCACGTAGATGCTACAACCCATAAACTCAGAGTACTCCAGACACATTTGATTTTCACAAGGTTAAGCATCTCTAATCCCTCAGAGAGCCATACTTAACCACCTTTGGGCCCATGTCCATTTCGCATCTCACTTATTACTATATCGCTATCAAAGCGCCATAGTTGTCGACAATAAGTGCAGAACGAGGTGAAATCAAATTGTCTTCCCTTTGCCCTAATACTACTCAGATATGAATCAACTGCTTTCCCAGAATCGGTCCTTATTGTCTCATCAATCCTGACCGTAGGAATCAAAACCAAAGTAGCAACATCAATTCATATCTTTATAGTATAGTCAAAGATCACAAAGAGCACTAGTTGTAGGACTAACAATCCTGTCCTACTGGACTCACATGGTGAGGAAACAGGGATTCATTCTCTCACCTCCATTGCTTGATCGCTTAGCTCATGTAACCCTCTCACAACATACTATTCTATAGCCTTGTTGTGCGGACCTTAGTCTAGTCACTCCCAGAGTGGCTAACCCGAACATTTCAAATTGCTCGCTTATCAAAGCGCCACATTTGAAATTTCGTGTCCGGTTATCATGTTACGACAGACAATCTCATCTACATGAGCATATGTCTTCTAGTCATGCCGTACGGATCTTAGTTCAGTCGCTCCACAAGCGCCTAACTCGAAATTTCAGATTGCTCGCTTTCCCAAGCGCCAATTCTGAACTTCGCATCCGGCTATCAGTACAGGTTTATATAGATGGTGGGACATCTTATATTTGGTTAACTAAATTAACCTCATCTTGACACATGTCAAGGCGACATTATGTTCATATTGCTCGCTACTAAGCGCCAATTGATTGCTTATCCAAAGCATCAATAGCTCGCTACTCAAAGCGCCAATGAAATGAATTGTCTCAACCTTGCTCGCTACTCAAAGCGCCAAGGGTGATTGCTCGTGTGAGTGAGCCAATCAACCTGTTGACATATATTTAGTGTGTGCATATCCAATATGCAAAATAACTGTGTGAACTAATAATATTTATCATGTGCGCTATCACAATCATAAGTGGGAACAAATGAATCTAGCATATATGATAAATGTCTCAAAACAATAGTGAATATCTCAAATACAAGCCATACAATGAGTGATATCCCAGTAACAAAGAAAGTACATCAAACCCTACGAAGTCCTAACGAACTAACATGCCTGCAGAAGGCATCTTTCGGAATAGGCTTCGTCAAGGGATCCGCTACCATAAGGTCAGTGGGCATGTACTTCAATATCACCTCATTATTTGCTATATTCTCTCTAATAAAGTTCATCCTCAGGTCAATGTGCTTCGTTCTACCGTGATACTTAGGGTCCTTAGTGTAATCTAGGGCCGCTGTGCTATCACAGAAAACAGTAACGGGGTCCGAAGCATTAGGGATGACTCCAAGATCCTCAAAGAATCTCCTCAGCCACATAGCTTCCTGAACAGCTGACGTACATGCTACAAACTCTGACTCCATAGTCGAAAGAGCAACGCAAGTCTGTTTCTTACTACACCAAGTGATGGCGCCACCATGTAGCAAGAATGCATATCCTGAGGTCGACTTGCGTATTCCCTGGTTACCTCCCCAACTGGCATCGGAGTAACCAATCAATCGCAGGTCCGGTCCTCCATAGCATAACATGTAGTCCAAAGTACCCTTCAAATATCGCAAGATTCTTTTGATTGCCTTCCAATGAGCAATTCCAGGGTTTGACTGATAACGACCGAGATAACCAACCGCATATGCTATATCAGGCCGAGTACACACAACTGCATACATTAGCTTTCCTATAGCATTGGCATACGGGTAATGGGACATCTTCTTAATTTCTTCGGGAGAAGTAGGGCATTGTTCGGGTCCAATGGCGTCGCTTTTAGCGATAGGAGTGTCTATGGGTTTGCAGTTGCTCATCTGGAATTGCTCCAGAACCTTCTTAAGGTAAGTCTCTTGAGACAAACCAAGAAGCTTTCTTGAGCGATCTCTATAGATCTTAACTCCAAGAACATAAGCTGCTTCTCCCATGTCCTTCATCTCAAAATTAGAGGACAGCCACCCTTTGGTAGCGACAATTATCTCCTTATCGTTCCCAACTAGTAGAATGTCGTCGACATACATCGATAGGATAAGGAATTTATCTTTGGACCGTTTGATATACACACAATGGTCTTCCTCGATCATCGTAAACCCATCACTAATGACGGCTCGATGGAATCTGAGATACCATTGTCTGGAAGCCTGTTTCAAACCATATATAGAACGTTTGAGCTTGCATACTTTGCGCTCTTGTCCTTGTACGATGAAACCCTCTGGCTGATCCATGTATATTTCCTCAGCTAAATCTCCATTGAGAAAAGCTGTCTTCACGTCCATTTGATACAACTCTAAATCCAAATGTGCGACAATTGCTAAAATAAGGCGAATTGAAGCAAACCTTACAACTGGTGAGAAAGTTTCCTCATAATCAATTCCCTCTTGTTGGGTGTAGCCCTTGGCTACAAGACGAGCTTTGTACCTTTCAATGGAACCATCCGCCTTGCGTTTGACTTTAAGAACCCATTTGTTCCCAATAGCCTTTCGCCCTGGTGGAAGGTCAACCAAATCCCAGACTTGATTAGTCCTCATGGACTCCATTTCATCTTCCATTGCAATCATCCATTTATCGCTGACAACAGATGATAGAGCATCTCGATAAGATCGAGGTTCCTCCTCTTCCCGTGTATCAGCCACAAAAGCATTCCCCTCAATCTCAAAGAGACGACGTGGAATGTTACCTCTTTGACTTCTACGTATTTGAGGAACAAGAGACTCCTCATTCGATGGAAAAGAACTACTCGAAGGTATGTCACTCCCACTATCTACAAGAGCCTGAGGAATATCCTCTTCGGTCTCTATTGTACGATTTGGGGTGCCTAAATCTTCCTCCATCTCATAAAGGTTCATCTCTTTGCTCACATCACCTCTGTTAGGGAAATCCATCTCAAGGAAATCTGCATCTCGTGACTCTATCTCGGATATAGTCCCATCAGGCTGCTCTCCAACAAACACATAGCCTTTGGAGTGTTCAGGATATCTCACAAAGATACACTTCTTACCCCTCGGGCCCAACTTCCCATGTTGATGAGAAGTGTTGTGTACAAAAGCTGCTGATCCCCATGGCCGCATATGGCCCAATTCGGGCTTTCTGCCGGTCCACATTTCATATGGGGTGGACTGTACTGATTTTGAAGGCACACGATTAAGTATATACGTCGCAGTCAACAATGCATCACCCCAATAAGAGATAGGCAAATTTGCTTGCGCCATCATAGATCTAACCATGTCTAATAATGTCCGGTTCCTCCTCTCCGCCACACCATTTTGTTGCGGAGTTCTAGGGATTGTCAGTTGCCTGATTATCCCTCTTTCTTCACATAGTCCTTTAAACTGATCGGACAGATACTCGCGGCCTCGGTCAGTTCTTAGTGCCTTAACACTTTTGTCTAACTGTTTCTCAACCTCAATCAAATAACGTCTAAAGCATTCTAATGCCTCAGACTTATGAGAGATCAAGAAAGTGTACCCGAAGCGCGTATAGTCATCTATCATTGTGAGAAAGTAGGAACGTCCATGCCTTTCTTTCACATTCATAGGGCCACAGATGTCTGAATGAATGAGTTGCAAAGGTGTTTCTGCCCTAGTAGCTTTACCAAATGGTTTTCTAGTTGATTTACCTGCTAAACAATGTTCACATGTGGGTAGATTGACCTTAGCGAGTGGGCCTAACAGACCTGCTCGAGCTAACCTAGCCATTCTATCCTGTCCAATATGGCCTAATCTAACATGCCATTGAATTGAACTATCATGATCATTTTCAACAAGTAATGAATAAGAATCATCACTATTAATACTAGAATCAATAGTATTCAACACCATAAAACCATTTGATACAAAACCATATCCAACAATATTCGTCCCAAATGAAATTATTACAGAATTATTCTCAAACATAACAGAATATCCCAAACGTAGTACTGATAATACAGAAAATAAATTCTGCCGGACATCCGGCGCATAAAGTACATCACATAGGGTCAATGCTGAGCATCCTCGCATTTCCAGTTTGTAAGTGCCAGTGCCTAGCACGTCCACACTGGAATCGTTCCCCATGTATACTTTTCTGCCAGCCGGAATGCGGCGATATTCCACAAATCCACTTCGATCTCTAGCTATGTGGTCCGTTGCTCCGGAGTCTACAATCCACATATGGAGAGAATGAGCAACAAAAACAGTACTTGATACTAAGCACATAGATAGATTAGGACTAGGAATTACCTTCTTCGGCTCAGTGCATTCACGAGCGAAGTGTCCCGCCTTGCCACAGTTGTAGCATGCCATTTTGGCTTTGTCCTTCTTACCAGAACCTCGTTTGCCTCTTTTCCGTTTGTTGACACCTCCACTCGCAGCCCCTTTAGGCGCAGTGGGATTAACAGATTTCTTGTTCCCCTTCTTGGGTTTGGGCCTCCAATGAGGGTTTGATTCAGCTACATATGCCCTGGAGGATTTGACAATCTCAAGGCGCTCAGCCTCAAGTTCCAGGTGACGACGAATATCATCAAAATTCTTGATATTCTCATTATGGGTCATATTCACCCGCATATGTTCCCAATTATCGGGAAGAGAGCGAACCACTGCAGAAATCTGTTGCTCGTCTGACAATTGAGTCCCACCGGTTTTTAATTCCCGGATCATATTGGCCATAATTCGAAGGTGTTGTTTCATAGTGTTATTATCACGTTTTTTGTAACCATCGAATCTAATGGCTAATTCCCTCAACCTTGTCAACGAGGTGCCACCAAATTTATCTTTGAGAACTTCCCACATCTCGTGTGCAGTAGAGTACTGTTCATACTCAAACAGAAAGTCATTGTTCATGCAGCTCAATAACGTTATGCGAGCAATACGGTCCTTTTTGCGCCAACTTTCGAAGGCTGCAACCTTGATAGGATCATCTGCATTGTCACCCTCTGGTTTTACCATTTTGGACAGCAGGGTTTCTTCAACCTCTTGCTCCTCCAAAACCATTCTGACTTTCCTGTGCCACACGTCGTAGTTATCTCCGTCTAATTTGTTACCCTGATTAAGATCTGCGATAATATGTTTTGAAGCCATTTCTGTTGAACTAAAAAATATGAGAATTAATAAGAGATATTTATTGTTCACCACAGTATATTAAAAACATCTTTGCCGCATGATCTAAATTAACATAAAAATAATATGACATAAATATAGAAGGGAGACTTCGCCAGGCTTTGGAATCACAATCCACAAGAATGCCTAATTATTTAAATTTAATTTTTCAGCGCATTAGACGTGTAATTTAGAGAATAATTTAATTAAATTATTACCATCTAAATTACTCCCACTAGGAATAAGTGTACATGTATATATAATAGCATGACAATTTAATCCCAAGTTCTAACAATTAATATTCCAAAAATATTAACAAAAGGAATCAAATTATAGGCAATATTACTCAATTAATATACCAAGTATGCTATAAACACATGAGAAAACTTCCAAAAAATTTCTAACAGTATATTATCACAATAAAACATTACTGTAATTTTTCTGGAATTTTCTGATAATTATGCTAATTATTACAATTAATAAACCATAGCATAATACAATTGGAAATTAACAAAAACATCCAATTTTAATAATATTCCAAAACTTTTAATGGAAATATTAATAATAACCCATAAATAAATTTCTGTAATTTTTTCAGAATTTTCTGATAATTAAAACTATTTTATAATGAATTTTCATTAATAAAACAATTAAATAAATCATTTTCTGAAAATAAAAACAAAAAAAAAATAACCGGATCCGGGTGGACACGCGGGTCGGCGCGCGGGCGGGAATAAACCGCGGGTCAAATCCGGGTATGGGTTGGACCGGGTCGGCTAATGAGCGGGCGGGTAGGATCCGCGCGGGCGCGTGCGGCCCACGCGCCTTACATGCAGCAACACCCGCGCATGGCGCGCGCGCGCGTGGATCAGGCGGCGGTCTGGCGCGCGTGGCTTCCACGCGCCGCCTTCCCGGCCATATTTCGCGACGTGGTTTTTTCTGTCTGGATCGACTTCCCATGTGGATTCTAGTGGTGTGCTCAAAACCCATTTTGGGAGCTACCATAGAAGAGTTGTGACGTACACAAATCCTACTGAGAGTGGGATTGCGCTTCGTCTTCAACCTCAAGCCATCAGAATAATTACAGAAATGCCATTGTGCGAAATAAACTTTGAAAAATCATATCTCTTTCAATATTTATCCGTTTAATGCGTATAATATGTCGTTGGAAAGCTTACAACACGTACTACGCATACATATTAACAAAAAATACTAAACGAACAAATATACAGAAAGTTATAGCTACTTAAAGTGTTCGGATTGATAATGTTTTCAAGCTTTTTAAACATTCATCAATGGAACTTAATGTAAACTACATACATGGCATACATGTGATCGAAATACGCATGCTTTGATACCAATGAAGGGATTTAATACCATGTACGCTAGCATAAGTTTACATATTCGAGAACCAAAAATTAAAATACCTCTTGAAGCGTATTAAATCTTTTGGTGCGGAAGATCTCGAACAACTCCACGAACCAATCCACGAACCAGCGGCGTCTCCGAATTACAATCTTGTGGGATGAAAACGGAGCTCGATTCCACGATCCGTTCAACTAGATTTTACCGAATATTGGGAGCTCAATTTATGCAGAGTGCAGTGTGCAATATTCTCTCTCACTTCCTTATCAGACTAATATCCGATCACTCCATTTAGAGAACCCAATTCAACATATAATGAAGGAGAGAGAGAGAGTGTACCACAAGTGGAGTATTCACATGTGTGATGCACTTAACATTCACTAATATCCAAGATGCTTTCGGTAGTGGATGGAGTGATTGAGGAAAAAGAGTAGACATGGGTGTCCCACCATGTAATGGTGTTGTGCACTCAGTTCTCCAACAAATCATAACCTTCCATATTTACTGAATCTATTTAACCTTCCATACTTACTGAATCTATTTTGGAATGATATTTGAAAATTTGAATTACCCTCTGCCCAAATTTATTCTCAACAGGACTAATATTAGTAACATAATAAAATACAAACCACTAAATTCTAAGATATTGTTACTCCATATAATTATTGAAAACTACTCTGTAAGTCGAGTACTTTCATAACAAAATATGAACAAAATACACATCTAAGAGAGAGAGAGAGAGAGGACGGAATTTGGAGGTCCCAATTAATACAACATTACTAAGTTGATTAGGCCAGTAGGTAGGGGTAGGAGGAACACATACATAGCAAAGATATCTCACAAAATAGTAATTAAGCTTCTCAAGATTCAATTCCCATATATATATATCGATCAGCCTTAATTTGTTTTGTTTCACACAGTAAGTACTATAGTATATAAACTAATGAGCAAATGCTACCTGCACAATTAAAAAAGCCTGCTCATCCAGGATTGAAGCCAGCCCTGTACATACGTATAATGGATTATAAAAGACGTTATTTAAATTGAAATGATACTAAATTATTATTATTATTATTATTATTATTATTATTATTATTATTATTATTATTATTATTATTATTATTATTATTATAAGATAAGGCGTCTAACACCATGCAAGGCATGAAATTAAATTGGAGCTGTAGACTATTTTGCAAAGCTGTAGTTACACATTGATGAACTACGTACATATTCCAGATTCACATAATTTTGAGCTACGTACCAATACCATGATCGATCATCAGCTTCAGCAAGGAATTAATTAAGATATTACGAATCCTCAGGTGCTGAATATATATATATATATATATATATATATATATATATTCAACAACAAGATAATTGAAGTACTAAACTAAACCATGCATATATTAACAAAGAAAGAAATCAGAGAGCAAGCTAGGGTACGTATCAATAAGCAAACAATACCAAGTATATATTTATGGAGGAAAATTAAGAAACATAATTGAAACCAGGGAACTCTTGTAGGATGATATATATACACTCGAGATAGATTTATAATATGTACTTAAAAATCAAAACATGAAACAAAATAAATCAACAAAGTAATTAAGAGATTATTAATTTGTCATACCCATGCCAACAGGATATATATATATATATATATATATATATATATATATATATATATAAGAGCATTTGCAATATTCAAGTCGTGTGATCCCTCTCCCTCTCCCTCTCCACACTGCCGGTGGATGCCTGATGCCAAAATCCTTAATTTCAATATATAATTAGATAGATAGATCAATGGAGTGATTCATAGTCGTCAGCAAGCATCGACGACTATGCATGCACCATGCATTTTTAAGAAAGGCAACACATGCATCTGTAGCCGTACGTTCAGCCATCCACCCAAATTTCAAATTAATCCATGTTAGCTAGCATATGATAATAACATTATCTCCCATGTGCAATGTGATCTTCACGTTTTGAACGAGCATGAAAACCCTGTGCATGTAATTAGGTTTATCTAGCTAGCTCAAGGATTTGGTAAGCCAAACTTTACTTTGGCTAGCTAGCTAGCTAGCTTTTTAAGCTTACTTTACTTTGGCTGGCTGGCTAGTTTTTTAAGCTTTTCAATTAATGGGAGCCATTAATCTGGTGGAATTTTTGGCTATATCCCATTTATTGAAAAACTTAAAAAAACTAGCTTGCAAACAGAAAGTTTGGCTTACCAGAATCCCTGAGGTAAACCTAACTGTTGGGTGTACAAGGGGTTTTCAAGCTCATTCACAACGTGATCAAGATAATTGCACATGGGATAAATACATGGATCCAAGCCTTACAAAGTTATAATTTTCTTGAAAAGTCAAGAATATACATATATATATATATATATATAATGTGGAGGCTTCGTGAATTTCTTGATAAAATTTCTCTGGCAAGGTAGCATTAATTTTAAAAACATCTATAGAATTAGTCACTAAACTTTCACATTAATAATGTCTTTGCATCAATTAATTCCGAGTGTTATAATTTAAAAAAGTTCATGTCCTAATACAATCTATGTTCACAACCGCAGCTTATTACTTATCACTAAACAAACTTACGGAAGTGATATGATTTATAATCAACTATACCTTGGTAATTAGAGCATTGGCGCATGAGTGTGAAATTTTCACTGCAACTCTCGACGTATCCTACCAGCGCTAGTGAGGCCGTTGGTGGTTTCACTGCCACTGCTACCTTTTCCCTCACTCATCACTTTCTTCTTCCCCTGATCCATTTATTTTATTGCATGCATTTTTACTAACAAACACGTACAGACAGAGACCCTCTACTAGTACAAAAATTGAACATCGATTCTAAGCCGACTTATGTAACAAAAGTTCAGCATCAAACCACATGTTCGTATTTACCTGACCCCCAATAAATAAATTTAAATTTAAAATCATTAATAGAAAGAATTGTTAAGTACACAGAGTTAAAAGTATTTTATTACAAAAATAATAATAATAATAATAAATAAATAAATAATGAAACACTGTTTTCTAATAGTTGGTGTAGGCAGATATACGCCAAGCTATATCTCCGACCCATCAATTGGAACGTACGATCAACTTCTTCGCCACTAAACGGATACCGGCAGTCTGCTGATAGTCATAAGGATCCAAAGAGAAGTACGCATCCACAAAAGTCCCGGGAATGAACAAGGCATCAAGTTCTGCAATATCGTATCTGCTGAAAACAATCCTTTGTGTGGAGGAGGATTCTTTCTGGTACATCTCTGTGGTCCATCTGGCAGTATTCCCATCTGGTACTGTGGGTAAGCTGTAGAAATTACACAGAATAAAAGATTAGACTACAATGGCAGCAAATATTGTGCAGTTCAAAGTTTCTAATAATATTATAAAAATTCTTTCACTCAATGCATCAATTAGTAAGAATAAACAAGAAGAGGTATGGATACTTTTTTGACAGCGTCTGGGGATGAATCAGACATGATATGATGTTATTTTGCTCTCTCTTCTCTCTCACACAGATACACATAGCATACACTAAAAATCTTATGCTTAAACATGCAATCAAGGAAGAGCATTCTAGACTCATGGAACAACAGTAGTAATTTGCTCTCTCATTTTCATAAACTTTAACTGCCAGCAAAACAGAATGGAGAATGAAAGTTAATTCCCGGCATTAAAGAAACAAAATTGCAACGTAACACGTGATTTTAGTACTCTGACAAAGTGCAAGTCTTTTAAAGGTTAAAAATGCCAAGGACCAACTTACTGCAACCGGATGGTAGGTGAATTTACGAAGCCAGCCTTTCTGGTCACAACCGGCCTCCAGTCAGAACTGCTACCAGAATCCAGTGACATCCTCTGTGCAAGACTATCACATGCATCCAGAACCCGGCATACGTCTGGAGATGCATCCATCACAAAATTCAACCGTGGCCGGCCAGCGTAATCAACAAATTTTGTACTTATTCCAAATCGCACTTTTGAATTACTACAGCAAACATGCAACACAGTATTTTTGTGCAATATTTGTAATCTTTGAATCCCACGATAATATGGGGAAAGAACTACAGTAATAGAAGGTATAGAAACTTCATCAGGCTTTAAAAAATTGATGCACCCACTGGAAGCATCAGATGAATTTGCTGTGAATGAATTTAGTGACTCTGAACCAGATTCCATAACAGTATCATTTGGTTGAAGGGATTCTCTTTCTACTTCAATGCTGAGAGGACCCATGTTAAAAGGGTCTGGTGGAGATGATGTTGGATGATTTTCAATCTGGCTACTTGACGACGGTGTACTCTTGCTCAGGCCCGTCCCCTCTGGAGAAGCTTTCCCGTTACTACGACTTCTTGTAGTAGCATTTGGAGAAACCCAACTGTTTGCAGTAAATATGTCTGGGAGGCTTGATTCCTGCAGATATAGTAGTTTTTTAGTCTTTTTTCCAATCATCAGTCTTGACAACCATTCCTAAAGCCAGCACTGCCTAACAATTAATTCAGTCACCACAAAGTAAATTGAATAAGGTTTGAACATCTGACCTTTATCACAATCTAAGTTAATATTGTGAGCACATATTGAGAATGCAGAGTCCAACAAATTAGTATCCTGCACTACCTTCAAATCTAGTCCTCTCTTGAGAATTTGAGAAAAAGTAGAAGCAATTCTTGGGCCAAGTTGGTTCTAACTACCTGATATACCCTCCTTACACTAGCGTGATACTAAATTATGTCTGGCCTGTGAATGTGCGGTGTTTCTTAATGATATACAAGTATAAATTATATGGGAGTTGAAATGATTCGGCCAATTATCATACCTGATTAGGAAATAACAAGAATTAACTTTATAAACTAAAAAGCCTTTGTTTATCAAACATCAGTTACCCAGATGAAGATTCAAGGCCAAGATTTCCCATAAAGTACTCCCACACTACTTATAAACCTCATAGAAGCTGGTAAAGAGCAGGTGAGTGACACTTACGCAATCAGCATTGTGAATACTAAAGAGATTTATCATGTATTCGAAATTAATATGATGGACAAATAGGGATCTCAAAAGATGGTCCTTCTAGGACACTGTTATCAGCATATCTGTTATTTGGTATGCTTATTACATACAATACTGAAAACTTTTCTACTTTTGTCAATGTTAAAATGAACAGAAAAGGCAAATATAATGCATCATGTCAGGAAAAGCCATCTAAATTACTAATGGCACACTACAGGGTGTCCAGCTTGATGTTTCATATGGTGCAACAACATAACTATGAATATTGACAAAGACATGTCCAATTGACAGCATTCTATATGCAATGGGGCCACATTTTCTGATTATATATGCTGTACCACCATGCATAAAACTTGTCATAAAAAAGATAAGGAAGTTTCATTGCTTGAATTATGAACTTACCAAGAACAAAACCGTTGAGCAATATTTGAGAACTTCAAGATTCATCCTGACATCATCTAAACTCCTAAAAAAATTACAGCAAAGATTAGTCAAACCTGAAGTATAATACTCGATAGAGTCAAATAGCTAATTTACAGCATATTTCTTGCTTTTATTATAGTTTTAACAGCAAATATTTGGTCATCTTAAAAGATAATTGAACGCGTTGAAAATTCTACCTAGATGTCAACAGAGCATTGACGTGGCATGACATGGATGCAAACAGCAACCACATCATGACTTGAAAATTGAGGAAGGAAACAGTCTACAAGTAATTAGGTAAGACGAGTTCAAGAATTCAGTCTAATCTAATTTTGACCAAACAACTGGGAAATGAAATCTGAAATACGGCTCGTGAAACTCAGACAACCCAAAACAACCCCCCCCCCTCCACCACCCACACACAAAAACCAACAAAATAGAGAGCAATTAAAAAAAAAGTCTCGTGTTAGCCATGTACTGAATAACGACAACTGAAAACATTGGGTTGCCATATAATCATGGCAAAGAACAGATACCTATGTGTTTGCTGTCCCAGCCCAAAATAAGTTGCAAGAGAGGCCATCTGCACAGAAAATTGTGATTACGTCAGCTAGTTATGTACTTATATCGTAAAGAACTTATGTGATTATGTATCATAAAGAGTTCTATATCCTTGGCTGGGTGCAAAATCTTACTAATTTCAAATTTTATTTCATACTGCTCAGCAACCATTAGTAATTTTGTGACTTCAATATTTCAAAAAAATGTATTGGGGGAAAATAGTCACCCAACCATCGATTGGTGATTGATGTATATTTACAAACCAAGGGGAAAAAAGAAAATTCACACAACACAACATTAGGATGACAAGGACTCTCCTAATAGTCATATACTATCCTACTCAGTAATAGCAAACTTTCCTAAGCCTGTCCTACTAATCTCTTGACCACAAGCTGGCCAACAAAATTGCCTAATCCAGCAAAGAGCAGGGGACTCATCAAGCTAAGAGTCTAAAGTCCAAACTCCATACAGTTGAGGACTCCATTACATATATAAAAAGAAAAAGGCATGGAATTAAGAATTCAACCAATGTCAAAAACCCTTTAAAGTGTCCATCCAATTAGAGCTAACTCAAGCATCAAAAAGTACCCCGGAGCACCTCTCAGCTCTTTGATCACTCTTTGCTTGTTTGTGTGCAGATTTTTGTGCCTCCAAGGGAAATCCTAGGCTTAATGGTTTGAATTGCTAAAAGAAATGATGGAAGAATATAGACTCCAAAATTAAGCCTAGCAAATGCAAAATAATTATGCAAAGTGCTCCTGTAAAAACTAGTAAAAAGAGATAATATAAAAGAGTAGAAAAATAAAAATAAGAACTTAAGAAGCATACATCAGTAATAAAAATTCAGTAATCCTACACAACACTGTATTTACCTACTTAATTTTTGTCAGTTACATATATCTTGGTCTTCCACGTTTACTGATTTCTTTCTTTATAGTTTATATTCACCCAAATTTCCAAAAAATGAAAAAAGAACAGAAAAGAAAACCTCATATTTGGCACCGAGAGAGAGAGAGAGAGAGTAATTATACCTTCATGTCACCAGCTCTCCTTCCGAACCTTTGGGTCAACAGTGCCAATGAATCAATAGTTCCTTTAGGCTCCGGAGGTGGCCTATTAATCTCCATAAACGCCTCTCTTATGCGAGCACAATCAAACCTAATTATATTGTGACCCGCCCATATCCTCCCTATAAATAGATATGCATAACACAATTAACCAAATTAGACACATGTGCCTGTGCCTGTGAGTATATAGACAGAGAGAACTGAGAGAGAGAGAGAGAGACCGTGGAGAATGTCGTAAACCCTATCAGCAATTTGGGAGAAAGTGGGGGCAGAAACAACGTCGTCGCAGGTGATGCCGTTGCAGTCGACTGACATTTTGGAGATGAGAGAGAGGTAGACGGGTCGGACCAGGGTGGAGTAGCTCTCCAGCTCCACCAGTGTCTTGGGGCAAACCAGGATGGATCCGAATTCCAAAATGGCGAATTTCTGACGGGGTCGGGTGGGTATGGTGGTCTCCACGTCGAAGAAAGCTATCTCCGTACGCTCTCCGCTGGAAACCATAACTGCACTAAATGTTAGAAAGGAGAGAGAAAATGGCAAGTGTATACTGTAGAGAGTGGTTGTAAATGATAGAGCTGGGTTGGTGTGTATATATATATATATATATATATATATATATATATATATATATATATATATATAAAATTGTTTCTATTTTCTTTTATTAACTCTTTAAATGAGGAAAAGAAGAAAATAAAACATCGGTTTGTCCATGTGCAGCCAAAAAAAAAAAAGAGGAAAGGGAGATAAGAGAAATAATGTAGACAAGGTATATATCCTTTTCTTTGCCTAGATAAGTGTACATACCATACCAGTGCAAAGAATTCAACTCAAGAAACCATATACTTCTAGGAGCCGCCAAGATGCTTTCTTCTTCACACTAGTCACTAGCTTTTGTTCCTGTCTTGTGCTGGATACAACCCAACCCAACCCAAAAAGTTTCCACGGCCATAACTGGTCCACAAGCAACATTCAGATCACATTCTTATCTTCTCTCACGTCTTTCTTTTCCCATTCAAAGCCAATAAATACGTATAAATATGTATGTATGGAAAATTTAATTACTTTTGGAGTCTTGAGTTCAGCTATTTATCGTAAAAAAAATTCAACTAAATTAAAATTACGACGTATATTATTACATGCATGATAAGATAAGATTAAATAAAATTTTACGTAATTCGTAATAAAAAAAAATAAATATATAAAGTCCGTCACAAGAATGAGATCTATTGTATTCAATATACTAACAATAACAAACGCTATTTGAATATAAAATCGGAAGACATCGAAGGTAAAAACACAAATAAATTAATAAATCTCACTTGATATTATTATGACTATAAATAAATATCTTAATCTAAATACAGGTGGATGGTTAACAAACCATCCATCCAAATGGAGTAGCAATTTATAACTCCACTTTCTTTCTTGCTAGGGAAACAATGCAAACCATGTTCTTCAAACCTTGTGTCACAAAATTATGAGAATCTTGAAAAGGTTCCCTTTGACCCAAAACCAAACACAGCTGACCAAGTTATTTCCAACTACACAGCCACCAAAACTCCATTTCCATACTCACCTCCTCAAACCACCAAGACCCAACCAAACCCTGAAAACTTACCTCCACTCCAATACCCCCACAAAAGCTCTGTTGCTGTTTGGTGACTTACTTAGAAAAAACACTTCTTTGATTGATAGCTACTCTCTATTGTTTGTTATCAAAGCTTGTACCCAAAAGCCTTTAGCTACTGAGGGAAAGCAAATCCATGGCCTTGCCATAAAATTGGGGTATGAACCCATCATTTTCCTACAAACATCTCTTATTCGCATGTATTCCACATCGGCAAATCTATCAGATGCTCATCAAGTGTTTGACGAAATACCTACAAAGAATGTTGTTTGTTGGACATCCTTGATTTCTGCATATGTTGATAACCAGAAACCAAACAACGCTGTTCAGCTATTCAGGCAGATGCAGATGGGTAATGTGGAGCCGGATCAAGTTACTGTCACGGTTGCTCTCTGTGCATGTGCTGATCTTGGTGCATTAGATATGGGAGAATGGATTCATGGTTATATTCGTCAAAAGAAAGAAATGAAACCAGACTTATGCCTGAACAATGCTCTAATAAACATGTATGCAAAATGTGGTGATATCAAAACTGCCAAGGCACTGTTCGATAGCATAAAGAGGAAAGATGTTACCACTTGGACTTCCATGATTGTGGGATATGCACTTCATGGACAAGCCGAAGAAGCTCTCCAACTTTATGCCGCAATGACAAGAGATAATAGAAATGCAACGAGTAAAAAGAGGAAAAGGGGTCATGAAAGTCATTTAATTGTCCCCAACGATGTTACTTTCATTGGGGTTTTAATGGCTTGCAGCCACGCGGGAATGGTGGAAGAAGGAAAGTGCCATCTCAAAAGCATGACAGAAATCTATGGGTTAAAGCCTCGACTTTCTCACTTTGGATGCATCGTGGATCTTTTATGCCGAGCTGGGCTTTTGCAAGAAGCTTATGAGTTTGTGATGGCAATGCCAGTCCAACCAAATGCAGTGGTGTGGCGGACGCTGCTAGGTGCATGCAGCGTTGATGGGAATGTAAACCTTGCTACAGAAGCTCATCGCCATCTGCTTGAATTGGAAGAGAGCCTAGCTTGTGATGATGTTGTTATGTCTAACGTATACGCTGCCAAAGAGATGTGGGACAAGAAGGTGAGTATTAGACATCAGATAAAGCAGAGAAGAACTCCTGGTTGTAGTTCAATCAAGGTCGAAAGTGACATCAGTGAGTTTGTCACTGCTGCTGCTGATCATCCTTTTGCGTCTGAGATTTGTGATGTTAGCAGTTGATTCACAACATGAGAGCTTGTGGTTATAGTATACTCCAGAGCTCTCAAATCTAAAAGCTTGCGTCTATACTCCAGAGTCTCATGAGAGCTCCAGAGATTGTTATGGGAAGTTTTTGCCCCTTCTCCCTTTCTTGTGTGTTCAAGTTCCTTCAAAATGCCAAAGTTGAGGCAACTCATCAAATTCAATTGTCGAGTTGAACACTGTATTATATATTGAGAAGGTTTGTAAATTTGATGTTGGGAAGAATGGATCAAATATATATTCATTTTTCAAATCGTTTTGTTCTACCCAGAAAAATGAGAAAATAATGTTATTTTCCTTTTGAAGGTGAGCCGTTGCACCTAGCTTAAAATAGCATTCACAGTTTGATTCACATTATACAACAGATGAACAGAAAGCATGTTTGTCTGATATTATGGGAGTTTCCTAATTTGAGAATCAATTAAAACTCATGATTCTTTTGCAAGGTTTTATATCCACCATTGCAAACTTATATAGAGCTACTTGCATTGAAGTAAGGTTGCAAAACATGGCAGCTATATAATTTTGTATATATTTTTTCCCTTGTTTCAGGTGGGGGTGGTTAATTTCAGCTCTGGCAGACCATTAGATCCGAATCCAATAAATTTAATCCGAAAAGTCCTTATAAGATTAGAGTGGATGATCCAATCCTAATCTGGTCCACCATTACAAACACCATCCTAATACCAACTAGATAGCACTGGATACTGCCATATGAACTCCCAAAAATAAAATAAAATAAAATTGAAACACTTTAATCTGAAGAAAATATTCAACTGGGGCTCCTAATCACCAACTTAAGAACCAGATAAATTTTTAGAATTAAGCTCACTCCTTATCCTTGAAGCTGAAAGTAAGATTACAAAATTGTTGCAATAGCTTGCTTATTCAGCAAGTGATTCTGAAATTTCTGAGTAGTGCAAACTGATATTTCTGCAGACACAGCACAAGGCCCGATGAATTGTACAGACCACTTCATTGAGAGAATTATTTGTTACAGGAGAAAGAACTGCCAATAAGTTTAAATTATTATACTCCTATTGAAAATATGTTATATTCAACACGTCTCTCACTTAAAATTGGAATTTATTTTCTGTTATTGCTATTATCTTCAATACTGGAGAAATCAACAAGTCTTTAGGTGTTTGACAACAATATGAAGCTAGCAATAATCAGTCCGCCGGGTTCTTCCTGTTATCTGCCAATGCAAAATTAGTAAAGAGGAATGATCAAGTCTGTCTACAATTATATATATAAAAAAGAAACAGCAAAAGTGTCTTACAGTTGAAGAAATATATAATGCAAAATAATTAAAGAAAGCTTAAGAAAGACTACAACTGTTCATTTTTAGCATCACATACGCGATGACATCAAAATTTGGGTAAGTTTCAAACTATGAAAACTCGAGGGAAAAGAAAGGAAATGTAAAAATTTATAGGAGCTTTCTTAATTAACCATCCATTACACTACATTTATCATTGTTTACATACTAGACATTTAGAAGTACAGATAATTAGACTTGTATTCATTAAGATAGGTATTTTTTTTTTTTACATTTTTCTTAGGTTTTCCTTTATTTCCCTCCGCGTTTTCCAAGTTCCAAACATATCCCAACAGTTTCAAACTTTATTAATTTGAAAAACCAGTATAATCAACATCATCAAAATTTTCAATGAACAAAAAGTTGCATACATGGGAATGTCGAGTGCTCGAACCAAATATCAACTTGTATCAGATGCGATGTTCAAACTTCAAACAGCAACTGCTACAGGCCTTGTGCTGGTTTTGATACCTTTTATAGCTGTACACCATCATTCAATGCATATGAAAAGGTTAAAAGTACAGTTGAATATGAACATAAATATATAATTTTCTTGTCAAGACATGTTATAAAATTATGTGTCCATGCCTTCAGCATAATCTTTAGCTCCAAAGACAGCAGAACCAGCAACCAAAGCATTAGCTCCAGCTTCAATAACCTGCCAGCATCAAAATGAAACAGATCATCATGTAAATCATATGATAAATTCATAGATAAATTCATAGTTTGTGGATGGAGACTCTAACAGTGCACCGACATGCAACTTTCGCGTATTACTGAGACACCATGTGTTTAGGCTCACTGACTTATTACAAGATGTGTGTATCTAGAGATTTATTTAATGCAGAGTGGCTAACAAAGACAATACTGAAGCATGTGAATTTTTCTAACCACTTTACAACATTGAGGCCTTCGGTGTTCTCTTTCATTGGGATGAAGCGGAGAAGAATAACAAATTATGCATCAGGACTTATGGAATCAATTTGAAAAACTTTTTAACGAGGTTTTGATATAGCATCAAGTAGCATTAATTGTACTATGTTTGAAGTTGAAGTGTACAAACAAAGTTCGATGGATGATGAATCCCCAGACTTGGGGTCAAAATTACCAATCCAAAAATAAATAAATTAATTAAATAAAAAATGAACAGAGTTCAATAATGGATCATGCAAGCATTAGTGGAGAATGCTTGCACCTTGACAGTTCTCAACACTGAGTTAAGAATTGCTTGACTATACCCTAAGTTCCTAACCATACTTTTATTGGTAGAGAGAACTTGGATAACTCCATTTTAGGATTCTTATATTAACAATAAAACAAATTTTTTTTTTCAAAAAAAAACAAAACAAAGATCATATGTTATCAGTGAGGCACCTTATATGCATTACTAGGACCAACTCCACCATCTACTTCAATCCATGGGTTCACTCCCTGCAACATAAGCATACAAAATGCCATGATTTCACCAAATTCGTTCAAAGACTCTGATGTAAATGACAATCCAATACCTTTTCTACACAAATTCTTCTTAAGTCCGCAATTTTCTTAACTTGACTTTCAATAAAGCTCTGTCCACCAAATCCAGGGTTGACCGACATAATCAACACGAGATCAACAACTGCACCAAGCAAACTTTGATAATTCCACAAACTCATTCCACCAGATTAGACGAACTCAAAACAAGGACAAAATCTTATGACAATATCTTCTCTATTTTCAATCTTTGCTTAAACGAGCATCATACTATTTTCTTGGTTAGAAGACAGCCTACAACTCTATACCAAGCCAGCTAAGCTTAGAAGTGAACAAACACCTCATTGACAATATTAAATAACCTAAAAAAGAAGCCTCAATGGAAATTATCCCTCTGCAATTCTCCTTTTATTACAAGACAAAAGGAAATACCTAGTTGAAAATGAAACAACTCTTACCATCAAGGACATATTCTATGGAGCTTAATGGGGTACCAGGGTTCAAGACAACGCCAGCTTTTGCTCCCAAGCTTTTTATCTGAATCATAAATAAGACAATATGGTGGTCAAATCAGATAAGTAATAAAAGGAAACAGGGTAATCTCCAATCAGGATTCTTAATATGCAAAATTGAAACAAATGGCTAGAAAATTAGTCTAATTCTGTACGTTCCATAAACATTAAAACCACACAA
The DNA here is from genome assembly GCA_034770075.1 of Aralia elata. Lineage (NCBI taxonomy): Eukaryota > Viridiplantae > Streptophyta > Magnoliopsida > Apiales > Araliaceae > Aralia > Aralia elata. The sequence continues at coordinate 87,312,389 of CM068380.1, forward strand.
ACAGAGGAAAAATAATACTCCCTCTTTCCACAAAAGAGTCCCATTTATAAAATTTGCAAACTTTAAAGATATATTTTTCTTCCATGTTTAACCCTAAATATAACGAGTGATTAGTTTAATAGTGCTGGAATGGTAGTGAAATTATGTTCTTATACTTGAGAACATTATGTCATTTTATGCTTCAGGAACAATTTTTTTTCTTTCAGACGGGACTATTTCTGTGGAATGGGGAGTATCAATTTGAAACAGCAGCACCATCTTGATTACCATAGTTCTATAATCATTAGAAAGCTTTCAAAACCATAACAAATGCCAGTAGAAACAAACACATTGCTTCACTATATTACTGCAACTAGCAAGGGAATCAAATTTATGATGGGACCGTGATGTAACAGATCAAAAACTTTCACGAGCAAAGAGTACAACTGTGCTCAGTGTGTGTATGACTGCTTCTTGGTAAACACTAGTGAAACCATAATACTTCCCCTTCCCCTTTCAGAGAAAATAGCTGATAGCTGCTAATAAATGTTAATCAGATAAATATGAATTCCAACCAAAGTATGTTATGATGAGTTAGAGTACTCTTACTTGATTAATCGTACGATGCAAATGAATGGTGGCAGTTTGCTCACAATGGACGCTGACTATGTCAGCTCCAGCCTTGATGAAATCAGGCACTCGCTGCTCAGGTTCAACAATCATCTGCCATGCTTTAATATAGCATTAGCAAAAGCATTTCTTTACATCCAACATAGACACGATAAATTGTAGGATAAGGCATTTAGAAAGAATAATACCAGATGGACATCTAATGGGAGGTCTGTCACTGGGCGCAAGGCATCGACAACGAGAGGTCCAATTGTTATGTTTGGGACAAAACGACCATCCATAACATCAACATGAATCCAATCACAACCTGCAACATCTACTGCTTTTACCTAGATTCAAACCATATTAAGAATTAAGCTATGAACTCTGTAAGATTCACCATCTTAAAGTTTCTCAGTTTGGTAATGACACAAAAATCCAAAAATGATTTTAGGATATTGATTCACCAAAAGCAGAATGTAAAGCTGAATAGTAGAGAACATGTGAACAATAACTTCATCAATATTTACTTCAAGCAATTATTTTAAATCTATAGAAAATTAATAAAGATCATCTTGTTCTCAAAGTTCAAAATGGGCAAAGATCAAAATGAAGAGTAGAACCTGCTCTCCCAACTTTGCAAAATTAGCAGATAGAATAGATGGAGAAACAATGATGTCACTCTTGGAGAACTTATCAACCCGAGAAGTTGCCTTCACCACAGTTCGAAATTTTCTCCTGGATTAATACATAGAGAATATGATAAATATCTGTGTCTGTATTAGAGATAAATTGCAATCCTTTGTTGATGTGCAGAACATATCAATGCTACGGACAACATGTACTAGCTTATCACACCTAATTGACTTACAAAATAAGCAAAAATTAGGAAATACTATTTGTATATTAGCTTGTAGAGCCCAGGCACAGATTGGAAAACAATTTGTACTAACTAAATGTTACAGAAACTCAAGGCCCACAAAAGGCTCAGGTGGAACTTTATTGTGGTTCAGAGCCACACAGCAATACCTATGTACTCTCAACCTAAAGCAACACAGTAGTTAAATTGAAGGTCAGCTAAGAATATTAACAAACATGTAATGAACAATGTTAAAATGAAATGACTTGATTCCTTCATAATCAAACACATCAAAGATATTTATAAACACATCCTCCCCCACTCCTTTAAGCATTTTTTTTTTAATTATTTAATTTATTTTTATTTTTTGCACAATCTAATCTCTATCTTGTTCTTGTTTTAGTCATTAAGTCACCTCTTCAAAGTAGACTAACTAACAAACCTATAAACAGCATAAACTCACAATTTCATTAATACCCAAATCAAGGCGCATTTACGACATATAAAAAACCGTTTACGACAAATTCTTACAGAAGAGAAAAGAATAAAAGTACCTGGTAAAGGTGAGAGAATTCGGATTAGAGAGAGAAGGCTTTTGAAGCTTAAGACCCCCACCAAAACCATTAGCCTTTGATTGAGCAAGAGTTGACGAACCCAGTGATGCTGTTGCCATTTTTTTCTCACTCAAAAAATTGGATCTTTCTCTGTCCGTCCCTCCCTCTATCCGGAATCGTAAAAATCTTTAAGGGGTGGGTTTTGGTGAAATCTAGATGTGTGTTCTAAGCGTTCCCACCAATTTTTGTCAGCTCAGAGTCGCAGTCAAGGATGAAGAAGACGATGGTGTAGAAATTTAGAAAGACAGATATACGAGTGACACGTGTCAATATGTGGGAGTGGTTTGCTTATCTGTAACGATTGGCCTGTGTTGCTGACTCATTGAAGAGAGAGATGACCCCAATTTAAGTATAAGGGAAAGGGAGGCCCATCTTGTTTGTTTTAAAGTCTTTACCAATAAAGAAACACCAACCTGCCTCTGCCTCTGCCTCTGCCTCTGCCTCTGCCTACGTAGGAATTAAGTTAGTTGAAACCAACTCAAACAAGAATTTGGAGGAGGAAGAATATCCAATAATAGAAATAGTAAGATTATGTCGGTGATGGTAGATTATATAGCATTGTTAGAGAGAGAACTTTTTTATTATTTGACTTGTATATACATGTTGCCAGACCTGGCAATTGGGCTGGGCTGGCCCAAACGGGCTGGGCCATTGTTGGGCTGGGCTAAAATTGGGCTGGGCCAAAACGGCCCAGGTTTCGGTGGGCTGAAAAAGTGAAGCCCAAAGCCCATTTTTTGGTGGGCGGGCTGGGCCGGCCCGCGGGCTTGGGCCATTTTTACAAAGGATTGAGCGGGCTGGGCGCCCACGGGCTGGGCCAATGTTGGGCTGGGCAAAATTTGGGCGGGCCAAAAAGGCCCAAGTTTTGACGGGCTAAAAAAATGAAGCCCAGAGCCCAGCTTTTTTTGGGCGGGCTGGGCCGGCCCGCGGGCCTGGGCCAATTTTGCCAGGTCTACATGTTGGTAAAAGAAGATGATACATATATGAGATATATAAGTAAATATATTGTGTTATTGTTGGTGTGGTGTTCACGTAATTTTGGGTTTTCTGAGTTGTGTAAATTCTGTTGAGAATAACAGCGTGGAGATGACATACTATGTCAGTGACTCGCTACATCAGATTGAGCCATGATTTCTTCGCGATGACGTGAATCACTTTAAGAAAAATATTTTTTTCGTGTCTCAATTTAACACTACGCTATTTTCGTTATTTCGGTTATATCATTTTTAACTGTTTATATTTATTTGTTCTTAATATTTTTTATATCGAAGTAACAACAGTTGTCATTGTAAAATATGAATGATGGTTATTTAGCGAGTGCACGCCTTGAAACTAAACAAAGAACGAAAACAAGCAATCTCAAAACCAAGCCTGGTCTACATCCCGCTGGACATTATCTATTTGTCCAACCCACTCCAAAGACCAAAGTCCATGTAAGCTCATGTTACGTCTTGGGTCTACTTCAGCCCACCAAACGAAATAGAATCCCTTAATTTCACAAGGCAATAAAGCATAGGATTCTCACCCACAAAGGAGATCTCGAGTAATTTTGTAGGCGACACTGATCAATTAATTATTTACTTCTTCGGTTATTTTATTTATTTATTTATTTGGTGCAAAAGAGGCCTTAGATTAAAATAATAAAGCTTCATTGCAATCATTCTCTAACAAAATTAAGATATCAATAAGAGGATACTTACGAGTAATAATATCATAATTATAACTATGACCCAAATCTGTAAACTTGTTTGCATATTTATAATTTTTTTAAAAAAATTAACGACTTAATTTTTTATATTATATTCTACACATTAAATTCAAATTTTTCTTTATCTATATCTATATACATATATAATAAGACAAAATTAAGTTTTTGATCCTTGATTTTTGATATGAGACTATAATTTGACTATTATTAAAACACTTTTTAAATTCTCCATAATTTTACTTTATTTATTTTAAATTAATCCAAGGAGATAAATCTATATCTATACAAAAGTACGTAGACAATTAGCCTCCCTAATTGAGTTTAAACAAAAATTATATATATATATATAGAGAGAGAGAGAGAGCGCAAGGATCAAGAGTAGAACTCTTAAAGAGCATAACTAGCATAACTACCTTTAGCGACGAACAGATAACGGTTTTGTCCGTCACCATAGGTCCTGTTTGTCGCCATAGCTTTTATCGACGGACAACATATAGTGTCGCTAAAAGCTACGGCGACAGACATGACATATGGCGACGGACAAAACCGTGTCTGTCGATAAAAGTAGTTATGCTAGTTATGCTCTTTAAGAGTTATACTCTTGATCCGCCTTGTATATATATATATACACACACACACACAATAAGGCAAAAATTAAGTTTTTTTTGGTCCTTAGTCTTTGGTATAAGACTAGAATTTGACAACTACTAAAACATTTTTTAAACTCTCCGTAATTTTATTTTATTTATTTTATATCTATGCAAAAGTATGTAGACAATTAGTCTCTTTAATTGACTCCAAATAAAAATCAAAAAACGAAAGAGAGAGCATAGAGTAAAAAACCACCAACACAAAAATAAATAATTTACTATTCAAAAGCACAAGATTATATCGAGTCGACTTTAATATTTTTATAACTAATTTGCTATATAATTAATTGGTAACGTATTAGCTAAAAACTAATTTATAGATATATATTCTAGATCATGTATATTATAGACATATTTTAATATCATGTTGAAGAATTATTCTAGTTAATATTTTTATTGTGGGTTCAGTAATAAATAATTCATATGTACGTGGAACTAAGTTTATATTTTAACTTAGTAGTTAAATTGTTGTTAATATATAATAGTAGTTATGTAAATATTGTGATTACATAATAATTAAATATTTAAAAGTATATTATGTGTTATAAAATATATTAATGATTAACTTTTAATTATCAAATTTATTTCATATATGAGACATTTAGTTAATTAATGTTATAGATATTTATGACATATACATTAGTGAATTTGTAATCGATTCATACAAGCCTTGATCAAATTTCATTTTAGACTCGATAAATTTTATGAACTAAATCCGAGCAATTCAATACTCGACTCGGTTCATTTATACCCCTGTGTATATCCAAGTTCACACTCAAATACACATAAATATAAAAATAATATTACATATAAAAGAGAAAATTAAAAAAATATCTATATGTACATATAAGTTCACACTCAAAGACATAAATGTAAAATTAATATATATAAAAAAGAGAGATAGAGAAAAGAGATAAATACTTTTACTACTTATTATTTTATGAGTATTATTAGGCTTAGAAAAAAATGACTCACAAAATAATATGTTAAAATATAAATAATAGATAATCCACCATACATAAATAGGTCCAATAGTTACAATCAAACATAAAACATATACTATTTTTGTTTCAAATTATAAAGATTAATATTAATTTTTTAAAAGTTAATTTCAAACTCAAAATTGACATAAATTCATGTAACTTATGTCGATCCAATTATAAATATTATGAATTACCAAAGACGTAGTATTAGTTATAGGAATTATTGTTTTTAAAACTTAAATGAATCATGTTAATTTTAAATTTAAAAATATATTAACTTTTAAAAAGTTAATATTAATCTTATAATTTAAAATAAAAATAATACTTCACTTTATATTTTTTTGTAATTATTTTTTAATTTATATAATAATATTATTATTTTATTTTATTTTTGTATATATATTTGGATATACTGTGACGTCGGATGTATACATAAATCTTGCTATTAAAAAAGCGGACACATGGCACAATCTTAAAACTTCGTACAGTAGATGTGCCACCTGGTGCTGCTGGGACAGGTGATTTAACCTCACTAAAAAGTAAAACCTCAACACACTCGCACTGTCGCACAGACTCTCTCTTTACTCTCGAACTTGCATTAACTGCTGATGCACCACACCGACGCCATTGATCTCAAGAGCTGCAGATCCCGGAACTTATTTTTCTGTTCGACCCATTTTCTTATTCATACCCAAATGAGGATTCGGTAGATTAAGAAGATGAAGAGGCTGAATAGGAACTCCGACGACCCACCAAAGTGGTCGGATCGTGGCAACGACGTTGGTTCTCGAGTTAAATGCGGGCTGAATCCAATGAAGCTGATGGGTGTATTTGTTGTTTGCTTGATGGGTCTTTCGGTTTTATTCTCTGCCGTTGTTATTTTGAGGGACTCAACTTCTGATACCGTTTGGGCAGTTGCTGAAGCTCGCCTTCTTGATTTCGATGCTTCAAATGGTACCAATTATTTTAGTCTTTCTTAGTGATTTATTTTTACAATTTATTTTAGAGAATGAAAGTATGTTCATTGAAGTAGTTATAGTGATGCAAAGTATTCCAATATTTTGTTGCATAGTGTACGAGGAAATGCGTGTGTTCTTCCAAGGACTCGGTAATTAAAGGTGTGTAATTTTGCTTGTGCCTGTGAGAGAAAGACAAGACATTATCCTCTAAATAAATTCATTATAAGTCTTGTAAAAAAGGACTTAAAAAAGGGTTCTTTTGGTGATTGTTGCCTTGCATGCTAAAATCATACTCCGACTAATTAATTTGCTTGAAAACATTTGATATCTTTGTCATAGTTTCTGTAGATATTTTTTGTCTGAATTTGTAATCTGTTCATATTGTTGTTTAAGGTTCTGTTTCTACAACTCTGCTTCATGTTACCATCTACCAGTCTTGGAACTTGTTAGGATATAATTTGTCAGCCGCCCATATGCCATTCCTTTTTACCTAATAGTTGCCTAAATTTTCAAAGATGGTATGCTGCCTCAATTTTCCTTCATTGGCATACTTTTGTTTGCCTATAAAAGGCAACTAACAAACCGCCTTTCACCTCTCTAGACACCAATTCAACAAATCAAGCCTCAGTACATCAAGTAATAGAGAGAGAAATATCCTAAAGAATTAGTCAAAAATCCAAAAGTGAGAGAAAAATAGCTCAATTGAGTTCTAAAATAAGTGAGGAAGAGAGAAAATAATTACAATAATATTTTCCTCCAATTTGTACAATATTTTATATAGTGAATTATCTGAATGTCTCCCCGTGGATTTTTCTTCCCAATAGGGTTTCCACGTAAATTTCTTGTGTTATTAAATTCTCAATTAATGGTATCCCTCATGTGTTAATATTTTTTTTTAAAATTGTTTTAATAAACATGATACTACAATACCCCTCATCAAATATCAATTATTCCAGCAATATTTTCGGTCTCACCCATGATAACAGCTTGTAATCTCGGTGATCCCCGTATATGTTCCGTGATTTCAACACGTACAAAATTTGGCGTTAACATTTGCGCTAGAAGGAGGTCCTTGATTGGCATTTGAATTTCAAATTACCATCTATTGTCCTGGAAATTGTGATATGGAGAATAACGAGATTCCCACAGGGGCTCGTAGAGACAAAACTTGGCCCCAATCCTAGCACAAACTCAAGAGGCCACGTTTGGCCCCCATCATAAAACTGTCAGATCCTGTATAGACACTTTTCCACAACCAACAATTCCATCTGTATCAGATTTGCATAAGAGGTAGGAACAAATCAACAGACCACTACAAAACTTGTTGTGGAGGATGAGAACAGTGGGGGTCAATCAACCGACCCCAGCAAGACCGAATCCAAACAACAAGGGAAACAGGAAGCAAGACGGAGTTGAAGTTTTTTAAACCGCCACCGCAACAGGATGGGGATTCACAATTGGACTGATCTAAGAGCCAGAGAGAACATTTGGTACATGTGGCCGGAGAACGGGAAATGAATCCCCACAGTCGACACCGAACGCGCAACAAGATGACATAAGATACCTACCATCCGAACCGACGTTCAGGTGAAACAGGCAACCCAGTTTCACCACTCGATACCATCCTGCAAGGTCGGATGACGCAAGACAACGAAAGGGCTACCCTATCACTTGACCAACACTGCAGGAGGCGAACTCGATCTCCAATTGAT